>CM062809.1:294885712-295349957 GCA_031772625.1 Pinus tabuliformis | reverse complement strand
CTTTTTTGCACAGTTTTTTACTTAATTAAAATCAATTATTAAACTCCTCACCTTACTTCAATAATCTATAGCCTCTATAATTTATAGATCTATACCTTATTAGTTTTTTATATTATTTATAACTCTCTTATTATTGATGAGTATTCTTAGCCATATATTATTCCTTAATACTATTGTATAACTAAATTTATAATACTTTATTAATCCCTAACCCTTTTAGATTAACCTTTTTAGTTACATTTGAGATTATTATTATTTAGTATTACATACAACTATTTTTAGGTTATTCTCAAACTAACCTTTATAACTTTATTATTATTTAATAACACTATTTTATTAATTACTTATTCTTAACCCCTATTAATTTTTAACAATATCCACACTTCTAACTTCCACTTTATAACTAATTTTTTTTAATAATTTATATATTAATTTTAAAAATATTAAGTCTACCTTTTTAAATAAAAAATTTAATTATTTGTTTGACTATTCTCAACTACTAGGTTTTAAGAGCTAGTTTCACCTCTCGCAATGATGCATTCTTAATATTTATTCATGAAGATTGTATGATTTTTTCACCTATCCTTAGGATGAACCACATTAGCTAGTTAGAAACTTTAACCAAATCTTAATAATGGATTAATCCTAAAGACATTTATCTATTATATAGACTACAAAATTCTCAAATTTAATATTTGCTATTTTTAATAAAATTATTAAAGTATTAAATTTATTTATTTATAATTAATAATATTTTTTTATTAAAATTTAAAAAATCTAACAAATTAATTAGAAAAAAACTCTATTTATTTATAATTTATTTAATTTTAATTAATAATTATTTATTTCTTAAAATAAAAATGTATAAAGGTTATGCATTAACCAATGCAACCGAGTACAAAATAGACTTTTGACGAAACAATAGTTTCAAAATATTACTAATTAAAAAGAAAGGTAACTTTATTATATTTTCGTATAGTAAAAAATATGGAACCATAATTTAAAGAGAGAAATTAAAAGTGATGTAGATAAATTAAAAGTTAAATAGATATTGAATACGAAATTAAAAGTTGAGTAGATAAATTAAAAGTTAAGAAGACATTGAATACAAATAAAGGAATCGCATGAGTAGATTGTTAGGGGAGATATTTGATTGAAGTTTGGTTTGGTTATGGGGATGAGAAATATTTTAATTAGTTTCTATTTTATTAAAGGAATCACATGAATAGATTGTTACATGAGATATTTTATTAAAGTTTGGTTTGGTTATCCGGATGAGAAATATTTTGATAATATTTTATGTTATTAGAGTGTTATTTGAAGTGATATATTTGTTTTAGAAAATAGAGTTTAAAAATAAATTAGGTTGAATTTAGAATTTGTTTCTTATATTTATAATTGAAAAGATGAAGATATATATTTTTTAGAGTTAGTGTTAACAATTTTTTGTTTTCTTGTTTTTTTATTTTTATTTAATTTAATATTTTTTTATAACCCATATCTAAAAGATAATTATGGGAGAAAATTTTCATACTTATTTCATAATTTTTATACATTCCTTCATTTTAGTTAGGAGAGATTTGAATTCCTTTATAAAATAGCATAAACAATATGCATGTTCGATAGTTGGGTGTTAACAAAGAAAAATAGAAAATTTTCACTCTAAAAGACCAAATATGTGTCAACTACCACAAGAACTAGAAACATTTAAAGATAAATCAACGAGAAGGAGAATTAGAAAGATTTAAGATATTATTATTGAAGTAAAATTATTATATTATTTTTCAAAATAATTAAGTGTATGTATAATGACCAAACACCTACTTTATCTTCTTAATGGTTGGTATACCTCTCACCACTAACACTTTTCACTTTACTTCTAACCCCATGTAACAACTATTAACACCTTCTAGTTGACTTAAAATTATTAATACTTTACCCTTGACACCCAACACTTAATTCAATGTTGACACCTAATGTTTAAAGCTTCTTTTCATAACCTCACCTACCTTATATCATTAACTCTAGACATCTTACACTTCAATTTTAACCATTCACACTTCACCATTTATTTCTTATGTCCAATTAGTAATGCTTTTCCATTAACTTCTAAATGCTAAAAAATAATTAAAATTATATTATTTATTCTTTAATACTAACCTATAACCTTTAGTTATTTATCCATAACCCAATTAACACTCAATTATTCACCCAAAACACCTAATCCTTAATGTTTTATTATAAACCAAATAAAACTTTTTTTTGAAAGCTTTATAAATATATTTACCTTATTGATATTACATTAATAACTATTTTACATTATATTAATAAATAAAATAATAACCCTAATATTAATACTTTAATATTTAAGCTTTACATTAAAGAGTTTATCTTTCATTATTAACAGTTAATAATTGATTATTTATTATTAATTTTTTTTTTTATTTTAACCACCACCACCATCATCATTAATAATAATAATGATATGGAATTGATAGAATTTTAACATTACCATATTATTATACACTAATAATGATGAATGGATGGATTAATATGTGGAATTCATTATTTGATTGGGTAGTGCTATGTGATTATGTATTATATGTTACTCATTAAATTCTTTAAATTTGTTCATTAATATTAAAATATTAATTTCATGTATTATTATTATGATATTTTTTGGTTAATAATATTTAAATAATTTTATTAGTAAATTGGTATCAGTATTTTTATAAGTTGATAGTTGTTTTAGCTTAAGCAAGCATAAATAAATAAATATTAATGGATCATGGATAAAGCCTACATTTACTCGTCAAGTGCAAAGTATTAAGTGTGACTGCTAAATGTAAAATTTGAAGCATTGGGAGTTAAATGTAAAGTATGAGTTGAGAACAATTTTAAGGATTGATTATGTATTATGTCACTAATTAAAGTGGTTAAAATCATTCATTAATATTAAAATATTAATTTGATGTATTATTATTATGATAATTTTTTTTAATAATATTTAAATAATTTTATTAGTGGATTGGTATGCGTATTTTTATAAATTAATAGTTGTTTTAGGTTAAACAAGCTTAAAGAAATAAGTGCTAATGGATCATGGGTAAAGGCTACCTCTTAGTGGTAAAGTGCAAAGTATTAAGTGTGAAGGATAAATATAAAATTTATTAAGTGTGAAGGCTAAGTGTAAAATTTAAAAGGTTGGGAGTTAAAGGTAAAGTATGAGTTGAGAATAATTTTAAGGATTGGTTTTTAAATTATAATTATTCAATCTTTAAAATTGTTCTCAACTCATACTTTACCTTTAAATCCCAAAGCTTCAAATTTTACACTTAGGGGTCACACTTAATACTTTGCACTTGACCACTAACATGTAGGCTTTACCCATGATCCATTAACACTTATTTCTTTACCCTTGTTTAACCTAAAACAACTATCAACCTATAAAACTAGAAAAAGATCCACTAATAAAATTATTTAAATATTATTAACCAAAAATTACAATAATAAATATAATAATAATAATACATCAAATTAATATTAAAATATTAATGAATAATTTTAACAAATTTAATTAGTAGCATATAATACAACCAAATCAAATAATCAGTTCCACAAATTAATCCATCCATTCGTCATTATTAGTGTATAATAATATGATAAAGCTAAAAGTCTATAAATCCTACATTACCAAAATACATAATATATGTGTCCAAATACTTAATATATAAGCCCAAAAACTTATTGAGAGGAAATTCACTATTGAAAATTTCTATTTATAGAAATAATAATACAAAGATTTAATTTTAAATATTATTTGTTGTGATTTTTTAAGTAAATAAGATATTTTATATTGGAAAAATACTTTTAATAACTACTCACACAATTAAATTAAAAATTACAATGTTTATATTTTTAAGTGGTTAAAATTTTATAAGAGAGAAACAATCTACCATTTAATTAAGAATGTGGACTAGCACAATTTTATTAATGTCATTTTTTTTATATATAAGAGAGTTCTCACAAACAATCATCAACCATAACTTCCATACTTTTTAAATAGAAATTATAAACCAATTTTATATTAAACTAAAAATCAATAACCTTTAGTATCCATGAAAAAATATAAACCATCAAATCACTTTATATCTTAAACATATTGTAATTATTAAATTACAAATACTGCATACTAATTATTAAACCAAATTAATTTCAACTAACTCCTAAATACGTAAATATCCTAACAATAACTAATATTCCCATTTTATAAATAATGTCCATATATATATAATATAACCGCGTGGAACATCTCTTTAGTGAGCTTGGTTCGATCAAAAACAATTACATTCCATTTGCAATACTCACATCTATAAATATTAAAAAAAACTCTTACCGAACATTTTCCAATATTTTCTTATTTGCTTATTCACTACATCTAACCATTCTCACTTGTGGTTGTCAATTTATCATTATTCTTCCTTAGGTGAGGGATATCACACGCAACATTATCTAACCCTGCATTTTCCAATATTTGCTTATGCACTACTTAGTTTTAATGAGATGTCAAATAGTATTATTACTGTGGTTATCAATTTATCATTATTCTTTCTTAGGTTATTAAGTAGTGATTACTTGTTACGTGTCAATTATGATTGTTAAGTGCCATGCTGCTTCGATTAGTTTTATAAAATATTTAGGTGATATGTATAATCGTAAATATATATTATGTTTTTTTTTTATAATATTATTTATATTATAGGTAAATTTCATGAAATATTCTTATTTTTAATTTTATTATTTTATTATTATATTATTATATTATTTATTATTATTATTATTATTAAATATGTATAAATTGCTTCTTAAATAAATTTATAATGAAGTTATTATATTCACTTATTTTTATATATTTCATTTATTATTTAAGTAGTGATTACTTGTTAAGTGTCAATTATGATTGTTAAGTGCCATGTTGCTTCGATTAGTTTTATAAAATATTTAGGTGATATGTATAATCGTAAATATATATTTATGTTTTTTTTTTATAATATTATTTATAATAGGTAAATTTCATGAAATATTATTATTATTATTATTATTATTATTATTTGCTTCTTAAATAAATTTATAATGAAGTTATTATATTCACTTATTTTTATATATTTCATTTATTATTTAACTTATATGACAATATTAATCCCTATAATTATCATATAGTTATTTGTTTTCTATGTATAATTCTTACAAGTATTAAGTCTTTACATATATGATTAATTACCAAATTTAAATATGGAGTTTTGAAATATCTTCGTTAATAATATAAATTATGCTTCTTTTAATTCTTTAATGTGATATGCATATTATGATTTTTCTTATATAAAAAAGTTTGTAGTTTTATTAAAAAAAAACAAAATTGCAATATAACAAATGTTTTAAAGAAGTTTAAAGTAAACCTATATTTGTAGAATATGAAATGGATTCTTTAAGGCTAACTATGAAGAAAAATACATATAAAAAAATTAAACAAATAAAAGAGAGTTACTACGTGAGCTAAAAATTGTTGTAAATCTCATATATTAATTGAACCATTAACTACATTCTTATATAGTAAAATTATTACTAAAATGATTATCAATCAACTCTCAAACAAATTTAGTGACACTACACCTAATTTAGAGCACTAACCACCCTAACAATTTGCTGCCCTAATTTTGGGAGAGGACATAAAATGTGTTCACTAATTTGAGAGAAATTTACATAACTAATTAGATATTATTCCCAACACTCCCCCTTAATGATTAATGAGGATTTACTATCTTATCTTGTAGTCCCAAAAGTTGAGTTTTTACAACTGCTTTGGTGAAGATATATGTTAGCTGATGCTGAGTATTTATATGCTTCAATTCAATATCCTCCTTCTGCACCAAATCTATAAAGAAGTGATATTTCAAGTCAAAATGCTTTTTCATGCTATGATGAACTCGATTCTTTGCTAACTTTATGACACTTACATTATCACAATAAATCATTGTAGGTTGAATTTGTTTCTCCAATTTCTTCCAAAAATTTTCTGAGCCAAAGAGCTTGTGTACCTATTAAGGTAACTACAACATAATTTGTGAGGTAACTGCAACATACTCTCTTCTATGGATAAGAGGGCAACAATGCTTTGTTTTCTTGAGCTCCATGTAATCAAACTAGAACCAAAAGAGAAGCAATTTCTAGATGTGGACTTATAGTCATCTATACTATCTCCCCAATCTGAATCATTAAATCCAACAAGGTTGGAATTTTCAGAAGAGTAGTAATGAATACCAAAATATAGAGTGCCTTTCACATACCTTAAAATCCTCTTGGCTACCTTCATATGTATTTGAGATGGATTTGTCATATACCTTGAAAGAAGTGAAACTGAATATGTAATATGAGGCCTTGTGTGGGTTAGAAATATCATGCTCCCCACAATACTTCTGTAAGTTTTCTCATCAACTAAGTCAACACCATCATCTCTACATAACACCTCTCCATGAGCACTTGGAGTATGGGATGGATTACAATAAATCATATCAAATTTATTTAGCATATCCTGTGCATACTTTGTCTGACAAATGAAAATCTCATCCTTACTTTGATAAACCTCCATTCCTAGAAAAAATTTCATGATGCCTAGATCTTTCATCTCAAATTCATTCATCATAGCAACTTTGAATTTATCATTCATCTTAGAACTACTACCCATATACAATAGATCATCAACATACAAACTTATGATTAGAATATCAATACCTTCTTGTTTGTAGTAAAAGGTAGGATCACTCTTACTTCTCTCGAAGCCATTTTCCTAAAAGTATCCATTAATCCTAGCATACCATGCTGTTGGAACTTGCTTGAGGCCACACAAAGCCTTCTTCAATTTGTATACATTATTCTCCTTTCCTTCCACTTCAAAACCTTGTGGCTGCTCCGCATATACTTCCTCTTCTAAGTACCTATTCAAGAAGGCACTTTTCATGTCCCTATGATGTATGCTCCACTTTTTTTGAGATGCTAATGAAATCAACATTTTAATGGTCTCCTGTCTTTCTACTCATGCAAATGTCTCTTCATAGTCAATTCCATACATCTGTGTGAACTCTTTAGCAACTAATCTTGCTTTGTGTCTTTCAACACTCCCATCACTCTTAAATTTAGTCTTATAGATCCTTTTGGTTCCAATCTTTTTCTTGTCATGTGGAAGCTCTGTCAACTTACAAGTGTTATTCCTTTGAATTAAATCCATCTCTTCTTGCATGGCTTGCATCCAAACCTCATTAGTGCATGCATATTCAAAACATGATGGTTCAAATTCAGCCTTGGCTAATAAAGAAAAATTGACTATCTCACCTATTGGGCTTTCGTCACATGCTTGATTTTCACTCCTCTCATAAATATCACTAAATCTTCTTACATTCCTTGTATAAATTGGAGAAGAATTTGGAATTGAACTTTATGTTGAAGAAATTGATGTAGGGATGCTTGGTGGAGTCAACCCACTAGTTACAGAAACATTAGTTGGTTGCTCATGATCAATATCAACAATTATATCATTACTCAAAACAGATTTTGGCTTCTCAACATGCCATTTTTTATGACCATAAACTCCCCCTTCATAGAAAATTACATCTCTTGAGACAATAAGCTTGTTAGTTAGAGGATTATACAATTTATAAGCCTTGCTTGTCTCACTATACCCAATAAAAATACATAACTCACTCTTTGCATCTAACTTTTTTCTATTTTGATCAGGTACATGCACATAAGCCAAACAACCAAAAACTTTGAAATGATTAACATTAGGCCTTCTTCCATACCAAGCTTCATAAGGAGTCATCTTTTTGAGTGCGGGCTACAGCTGAGGATGTACATTGATGTAACAACTTCATCTCCCCAATAAGAATTGCTCAACCTTAGTTTTTAACATGCATCTTGCCATTTCAACCATAGTACGTTTCTTTCTTTTAGCTATGCCATTCTTTTGGGGTGTGTATGTAGTAGTATGCTGCCTCCTAATGAAATTCATATCACAATAACTCTTGAAAGATTTTGAGTAGAATTCTCCTCCACGGTCAGTCTACAAACATTTGATCTTGCACCCTTTCTCATTTTCTACAAGGGCTTTGAATTTCTTGAATGTATCCAGGGCTTCACTTTTGGCCTTCAAAAAAATACCCAACAATTTCGTGAGTAATCATCAATAAATTGATGAAATATGATGACTTACCCAAACTCTTAGACTGCATAGGACCACATATGTCTGAATGAACAAGCTGAAGTGGGTGATGAGCCCTCCATGTAGTTCCCTTTGGAAGCCTTTCCCTTGCATGCTTTCCTTTAGCACATCCTTCACAAATGTCCTTATGCTCTTCTACCTTGGGAAAACTAGACACTAATGCATGTGAGGTTAGAAACTTCAAACTGTGAAAATTTAAATGCCCATACCCGAGATGCCATAACCAACTTGAATCCTAATAAGCCATATTTGCAATATTGTTGTTATGTTCATCAAACCTCAAGGGAAACATCCTATTTCTTGTCATAGGTACAACAATGATCACCCTATTTCCTTTATTCTTATCATAGATAGTACATGTCTTACTTTCAAAGACCACTTTATAATTTTTCTCACATAGCTGCCCAACGCTCAACAAATTATGCTTCAATTGTGGATTATACTAAATGTCATGAATACTCTTTATAACTTCTTTTTTTTTACCTCCATAACTCCTTTGGTAGCAACCTCCAATGATTTATCATCACCAAGCTAGATCTTGGATTTGAAACTTCCATCCTTTGCTAAAAACAAATTCTCATTCCCTTTCATATGGTTAGAGCATCCAGAATATAGGTACCAAACATCTTTACTAGTATTTTCACCTTTGAAATAAGATAAAAATAACTGATCTTGAGGATACTCACCACTTTCTTGAGCATAATTAGCATTTTTACCTTCTTTCAATCTGCATTCTCTTTCAAAGTGGCCATACCTGTTACAATAGTAACATTGAACATTTCTCTTATCAAATCTACCTCTACCTCTTCCTCTGAAACTACCTCTTCCACTTGAGCCACCTTTTCCTCTACCTCTTGAAGAATTTTGGCTTTGTCCGTTACCTTGACCTTAATTGATTTTGGCACTGCTGCTACTTGCATCTTCATTCATTGTAATTTGTAATTTAGAGGAAAAATATTTCTCTACACCTTCAAACATGTCCTTCAAACTTTCTTCATGAGACATCAAAGATCCAACCAATTGATCAAACTGTAGTTTTGCCCAGTCCTTACTTTCTTCCATGATTATGGTAACATGATTCCTTCTATGTGTTAAAGATCACAATACCTTTTTAATTAAAACTTCATTACTTATAGTTTCTCCAAGTGTAGCCATTTTATTGAACACATCTTTGATTCTCACACAATAGTCACTCACACTTTCAGCTTCTTGCATCTTCAAATTCTCGAACTCTCGCTTCAATGTCTGAATCTTGACCACCTTAACTTGATCACTACCTTGGTAAGCTTATTGTAGAGTCTCCCATTCGTCTTTGGAACTTTTTTCTCTTGATATTCTTGGAAATAAGCTCTTATCAAGAGCTATCTGAATGTGAAACAAAGCTTGAGCATTCTTCTTCCTTGCTTCCTTTCTTGTTGTTCTTTCATTGGTTGTAAGGGCATTCCAATCAGCTGGCTCCTCATATCCTCATTCAAAATTATCCCAAAAATCTTTTCCAATAAAATATGTTAGCATCTTAATGCACCAATAATCATAATCGTTCCCATCAAATTCTAGAACTCGCATCTGGTTAGAATTCGGCATGATTAACTTTGGCGAAATTCCAACAATAAAAATTTAACCCAAAACAATTTTACTTGCTTTGATACCACTTGTAGAATATGAAATGGCTTCTCTAAGGTAGCTCATAAGCCAACATAACTATGAATAAAAATACATATAAAAAATAAAAAATTAAACAAATAAAACACAGTTACTGTGTGAGCTAAAAACTGCTATAAATCTCATATATTAGTTGAACCATTAACTACATTCTTATATAGTAAAATTATTACTAAAATGATTATCAGTCAACTTTGAAACAAATCTACTAACACTACACCTATTTTCGAGCACTCGCCACCCTAACAATTTGTTGCCCTAATTTTGCAGAGAACACAAAATGTGTTGACTAATTTGTGAGAAATTTACATAAATAATTAAGCATTATTCCCAACAATATTTTTTATTTATTAGTGCAAGAATTTTTTTATTATCTTTTAATGTAATATTTTCTAATGAAACCCCCTAGGGAGCTCAACTAGAAATCCCATGAAAATGCAAAGGCTTGTGATTTCAAGGTCCCATGTTCAAATCCCCTATTCCTTACCCATCGGCCTTGTTTTGGTGGGTAGCTTGGCTCACCTAAGCATATAGTGGTAGATATAGGAATCAGCTTCATGTCATGCTAGTAGACCTACCTAGTTGTTGATTCCCATAGTAAGAAAAGGGAACATTTTATGATGCTGAGATGATCTATTGTGACGACATCTCCTGTATGCTAGGCCATAACAGATATCATTGTAATAAAATCATAGACCTCACAAAAAAATCCACCTTGAAACAAATTATTTGGACTAACTAAGCTAACCCATTGGGCTATTATTTCCCAAGAAAAATCTTGCAAGATCCCATCCTCTTCCTACAAATATCTAAATAGAGGAAAACTCAACCCCCAAACATAAAAATAGTTAGTAATGTGGCGAGAGTCATTGAAGCCAAAACACTAGCCAAACAAGCCAAACAAAAGAGCTTACACCAAATTTTACCTTAAAACTTTTCATTTGAGCTAATTAAGCTAACCTATTAAGATGTATTTACTCCTTAATTATGTGTGATCTATTTTTTGTTATTGGCAATGTTCATATCAATCTGTATCAAATCATATGATAATATATTTTAGATCTAGTTACTTTAATGGTTTCCATATCTTATCCTGACTAGATATCATTTTATTAGCCTGCATATGGACCCTCTTCTTTCACCCATACCAAATTTCATGCCATTTGGCTTCATCCATATTTTACCCTTAATCAATCTCACTCCAATTTGCTTGTAACAATCAAGGAATAATATCTACTTTACTCAAAGGTGTCTACCCTATACCCTACAACTAAATCTACTATATTCATGGTTAATGCTATTTTGAGTTATGAATTTTGTAAGGTGCCTAATACCCTCTATGTACTTCAATGATACTAGGTAATCTTTTAACCACTTGAATTGAAATTATTTTATTTCTCTATTACTACATTCTATTTTTTTGTTATTAACTATTTATCATATGTATGTATTATAATACACACTTATGCATTTAGTGCAACCATTAAATTATCCATAAGATCATAATTTATATTTGCAAGATTATATAAGCAGTTAGAACTTAACAAAATGGAAATTAATTGAAACCATTAAATATACCATATAATTTAGTGTGATGCACAAGTACATTGATGAAAATTTATTTGTCTAGAATTTTCCACCAATTAGTTACAAAAGAGGGTGTTCCACCCAGCAATAAGCTCCCTATTATACAATTCATTCTATGAATGAAGCCACCCCAAGCTAAGGCTATGAATCTATAATGGAAAACTCTTCTTATGGCTAACTCTAACTTTTGTTCTTGCAACCTAATTCCTAGATAATATTCAATATTTACACTCACAAAAATCCTTGTCCACAAACATATTCCTCATCATCCTGCGCAACCTAATGAATGGTATCCCCTTCATTTCTCAATAGTCTATTAGGTTATCTCATTTCCTTGTAGGGGTTCAACACAATATAGCTCGAAATATCACTAATATGATTTTAGGAATTATTGGTTATAGATAAATTTACTCAACGTTAGTTATTATAATATTTAATTCCATAATTTTCACCTAATTCATGGCTATATGTTTCCATAATTCATTTATAGTATGCTTAGGTTTATTGAATCAATGATAAAAATCTTGATTTCCTAAACTAAAGGATAGCTTATAGGGTATTTTGAACTTATAATAGCTTGTATTTTTGATAATTTGAATGGAACCTAACACTTTAACTCTTGCAATTCCTTCACCTAAATAATAGTTCACTTACATAGAAAAGGGTCAATCATAAGTTTCATGGCATGAAGGGGCCACATATCCTTATGAAATTCAATGTACCTCCTTCATGCACTAAGCCCACTAAGGCTTAAATAAACAAAAAATAGTTAATAATCAAGGGAAATAATTAAGGTCAAACATATTAGGTTAAATCACTTACTAGGCTCCATTTCCTTAGCCTACTTAAGGCCCCTTATCTTTTCCCTTTTATGGAATCATAACCTCCATTATTTTTCCCTTATCTTCTATAGCCAATTATGTATATTACTATCATTCAATATATACTTACAATTTACATTTTCCAAATTATATCCATTCATCATATAAATTCACAATATTGAATTAGGGACCAAAACTAGGGCATTATATTCCCCTCTCCTAGAATATGCACCATCCTCAATTCACATCATCATTATATATACTAACATCATATTTACATCAAGAAGTTTCAAAATAAATTTTAGTATGGCTCCCACATTACATCTCAAACTCCCACATTTTGTATTTATGTCTGGATCATTGCACATTTAACTTTTGTATGATTCTATTTCTAAGTATACCTACCTTCTTATATAATATACACACTAGTTGTAACTGGAAGTCTCCTTCCAATTCCACTTAAAATAAGTCCTAATTAATGACATTGTTAGGGTCATGCCCATACCTTTTCAATAATGAAACACGAAGCAAATTATGAAATTTTATGGTAGTAGGAAAAGCAAACATGTATGAAATATATCCTATCCTATATGAGATCTCAAAAGGGAAACCATTAGGGGAGTTTTGAGGTACAAAATGGCCTCTTAAGGGAAGTAATGAAATCAGAGTTAAAATAATGAATAAGAGATGCTTTTTAAAAGGAAAAGAAAGAAAACTAAATTTTAATTGTATTTTTAAATTATCTCCTTACATGTTTACTCAAATTTCAAGTGTAGGAACCATTAGATATGGAACCAAATTCCACATCGAATGAGTGCCCACTATGCATACTTTTGAGTAGGCACACACTAGAAAAAATGAAAATATATGAAATTTGGAAAAACAAGTTAAGAAACACATTTTTTCATGCATTTTCATTTTTTTTGTGGGTTTAATCAAAAGTATGCATAGTGGGTAGGCATTGGATGCATGATTTATTTTTGCATCCAACGAGTTCTTACACTTGACATTTGAGTAAACTTATAAGGAGATAAGATAAAAATAGAATTAAAATATATATATATTTTTCTTCTTTTCCATAAAAACAATTATCACTAGGGATGACATCATCATCTTGAATCTTATTGGTCCTTTTAAGTTAATTTGATCATAATATTTTCTTAAGAACATTTTTTTGCCTTAAAATTCCTCTAATGATTATTTGGTTACAATTTTAGTGCAACTTACTTTGAACAAACTTTTCTCTGGTTTCCCTTTCAAAAACACATGCTCCCCAAATTTAAATTCCCTTTGTATTCTACCTTTATCTACATAACTATTTTTCCTATTGTGTGTTGCCTTTAAATTCTACTTTATCTTGACCATTTACTCTTCCATTTCTCTAAGAATTTTGGCCAATTACTACTCGATATGCGTGAATGTTCCAACTTACAGGATTGTACACTTTATGTCATACAATGCCTCAAATGGAATAATTTTATTGAAGCTAGATATCAAGATATCAGTTGTTGTAGACAAATTCTACTAAATGCAAGTAATCCTTTCACTTTAATGGCATATCCATCACAAGTATTATTAAAATATCTTTAGAAATTTGATTAATTCTCTATATCTATCCATCAATTTATGGTTGATATTATTGACATTCAAAGTTATACCAAAACCCTTGAATAATCCTTTCCAAAAGCTCTAGGTAAAATTTAGATATTTGTCTAAAATAATAACCCTAGGTATCCCATGATACCTAGCAATCTATTTCAAGTACCTCTTTTCTATATTAGCTACCTTAGGAGTCAAATTAAATGGAATAAAGTGAGAAATGTTTTTTTATTTTTCATCCAATATGGTTACTGAATAGTGTTGCCTTAATGTCTTGGGAAACATAGTTATGAAATCAATAATTACCATTTCCCATTTCTACTCTAGAATTAGTAATGGCTATATAAAAATTATTATGTATATGATGAACCTTTACTCTTTGACATTCCATACACCTCGCTATGTAATCAACCATATCATTCTTCATTATTGGCCAAGAGCATTGACTTATTACTACTGCAATTGTGCTCCAACATATAGAAATTATACATTTATTTTAAAACTAGTTTCCATAATTCATAACAATTAGGAACATTTAATCTTTTTTATGCATAAAAAATGCCACTTTCTTAATTTATAGCCCTCATAATTCTATTGTACATTCCTTAGATGTGATGTGTCCAAAGTATTGAAACTTCCTTTGATAAAGGGAACATTTTCTTCATTTCAGACACAACTAATGCTCTCTCGGTACTTATAGCATTAACATGAATTGCTCTTCATGTCCCTCCTATGACTATGAATAAAAAATAATGTCATCTAGGAATACAATGAAAAACATATCCAAGCAATTTCTAAATATCCCATTCATTAAAATCATGAAGGTAGTTGGTGCATTTGTCAATCCAAATAGAGGATACTTATTTCTCATAGTGACCCTGTCAACTATATAAAACAAATGTACAACTGTAAAGTCTCATCTTTATTTTCTACAAAGAGTATAGGTGCCCCAAAGGAGATACACCTAGGTGTATATACCCATTCTTTAATAATTCTTCTATTTGAATTTGTATCACCTTCAATTTAGGTGTAACCATTTTATGTGGATTCTTAGATATTGGAGCAACTCTATGTATCAATTTAATAGAGAGAACAATATATATACTTTTTGGTAAAACTGGTATCTCCCCAAATACTTTTTCATGTTGTTGTAACAAACAAAAATTCATAAATATTTCGGACTATACACTTTACTAACTCTTCCATATGGGATGCATGCAATTAAAAACCTTTCATGCAACATTTTTTCAACTATAACAATGAAATATCTTTTATAGAAATGGGTTTTTAGGAATTCCTTTCATTATCCTCTAGTTTCCTATTCACCAAGCCAAGTGAAAGTCTTCCAATGACAATATAGGATATTGTAATGCACATCCAACTAGTTCATTCCAATGGCAAGCCTTTGACAATTTCATTAATTTTCATTTTTGTTGTAGCCAATTGAACCAAGCATGATTTATCATGCTTATTTATTCTTAATGAAACATTTCAGCCGAAATAGGGGCATTCTAACTATGTTTTTCTTCTAAATCAATTAAAATTGCAATAGGTTCATTGGTAATAAAAACTTCAACCAGAATCATGTTTGATTGATGGTCTACTAGTCAATTTTATAAGACAGTATATGTTCTTGGAATGTTCCTACCCACTTACTTGATTATAGTATCTTCCTCATTCTTCCTTCCTTTTGATGGAAATCTATGTACAAATAATTTCTTTTACATCCCCAATGTTTCATTAGACATGCTTTCCATTTTTCACTATGATTTTTTCACCTTAGATCCTCTATTGATATGTATTATGACTCTTCCTAAATAAAAGAGGTTGAAATCGGTTCATCATATGATCTTTCTCTTCCTATAGTTATCTCACACGGAATTCTAAAAATATGCTCTACTTTTCATCTATCATATAAGAATTTAACCTTCATGATTATCTCTTTGAGATTCTTAGGTTAATCAAACTAAATTTTATCTTTAATATAGTTAACATACATTAACAACACCAATTTGTTTCTTATATTCTTACATAGTCATATTTCCCAACTTGATTTTGAAAAATTCCTATATCTTTTTTTCATAATTATGCTAAAAAAGATATTATTGCTAGAAATACTTCTTGAATTCTTCTAGGAAAATTTCCTCTGATAAATATGATTAACTTGTGTTATAGCATCATTCAATGCTTCCTTGTCCTACAAACATGCCTGGTTTACCACCATTCACACTTATTGTTGAATTTGCTCTCTATAGACTAGTTAAATAATGTCTTTAGCAAACCACATACTCTTCTTGCTCACAAAAGGAGTGTATGCATGCCCTTCCTACTTATAAATGAGAGCTTACATTAAAAAGTGGATAAACTAACATGAAAATAATGAAATTCATGTACTCTTTGAGTGTGATTTATAGGAAAACTACTTCCATAACTTCCTGAAACATGCTCCAAATTGTTTCAACCAACTTCTAATGGTACACGAATAGGGATAATTGGAAGGAAGGCATAAGAATTAATGTAATAGAAAATATATATTTATTATATTTTTTAGGAAAAATTATTTGGGAAAAATTTCATAAGGAACTATTTTTTCATGCTTTTTTCAAAAAAGGATTCACTAAATTCCATGTTTCTTAAAAAATAATCACCAAAATTTTATAGGATAAAATTAGCTTTCGTTAAAACTTTACAAATTATTATGGATACTATACAAAATCAATACAAGATTGAATATTTTTACAAAAACATCACCAAACTTTTCATAATTTTCATATTAGGGACTAGCAAGAGTCACCAAGGTTTCTACACTTTAAGATAAATTTCCACCCTTAAAATTGTTTTTTATATCCTTGTGCCACATCCATAAAAAGTGATTTTTTCCCTTGGTTTTTTATGACCTTAAACCATTAAAAATTCCTCATTTTCTAATTATTTTTTCCCTTTTATGCATTTTAAGCCTAAAATCTTATCGTTTTTCTCATTCAATCACATAGAGAAGAGTTTTGGCCCTAAAGAAATATTAAGTAACCTAGGGATGTAGGAATATAGATGATGTTATAGATGGTATTCATAGAAAATAAATTATAACTATGTATATTGTTATTCACTTCAATTTGAATGCAAGATCTTTATTTTTCCCTCCCCAAATTTAGAGTTTGTCTTCCATGATTGATATCTCTCTATATTGGTTTTGGTACTAACTCTCCTACTTAGTTAGTTAGAATTAGTTATTTGAATTTGAATTTTATTTTATTTTTATTTTTATTTTTTTATTTTTTACTTTTTTTTCTTTATTTTTTATTTTATCTATTTGTTTTAAGGCTATTTTCTCATTATATGCAAGTTTTGAAGTGTGGTATAGGACTAAATCCTACATCCCCTACATGTCTTGTCCTTTTCATTATTATGCTTGGTCATTGAGTGTGAAGTGATAACCTTAGTGGACTTTCCTAGAGCACCACAACATTGAATATAAGTGGGAAGTGATTGTGGTACTTAAAGTCCATTTGTATTTTGTTGGAAATTTTTTTTTTATTGATGTTAAATACGTGGGGAGACTACATATGTCCAAGATAAATATTAGAAAATAAATATTATTGAAATTATTGTTTTTTGACTTTTGATGTCCCAATTGGACACCCTATCTTTGAAAGAAATTTTACTTCAATTACCTAGCTAAAATTGAAGCTTAGGATATATGGTTTGAAAGCTTATTTTGAGTCCTTTCCAATAATATATGTCTCTCCCTCTAATTCCATAGGAATAAGGAGATATGAAATATTTTTCCAAGATGACCCAACAAAAGTACAAGAAGGTCTCATTTGGACACCTTATCTTTGAAAGAACTTATACTCTAATTACCTAGATCAAATAGGAGCATATGATATATGATTGGAAATAATATTCCTAAACCTTTCCAACAAAATATGGCACTCATATTATTCCATAGGAATGAGGAGATAATAAATATTTTTTCAAGATGACACAATGAAAGTACAAGCAAGTCAACCCAACTAGTTTTACAAGTCATCCCCAGAAGTGAACATAAAAAATCTATAATAAAGATATTATGAGTTCATTTTAATATAAATTCATCGAAGAGAATATATAAGCTCACAATAGGCATTGAAGAATAATTTTTGGGGTGATTCTTGGAATTTAAACATGGAAGAAAAAATGTGATTTATGAGGTGAATGAGACATCTGAGAATTTTCACTATAAATTTTCTTCTTGGATGTTTTAAAATTTGAAACTTGGATGATAGAGATACAATATCTTCATTTACTTGTGGTTCAAATTTTAAGCCTTTATTTTTTTTGCAACATGATGCTTGTGAGGTTGGCATTGATGTCAACAAGTCACTATGTTTGTGCATGATGACTAAATGGTCATAGAGGATGTTGTCCAGGTTCTTGTAATGCTAATTTGATGCTTTAGAGGAGTTACAAGAGGTTTCAGAGGTTTTTGGAACACTGGCATATTATGATGATGTCTCAATTGTTGCAAAGGAGTTGCAAAAGGTTGGACAGGCTCTTGAGATGCCTAGTGAGGTGATGTAGCATTTTGGCAAAGTTTCGGGTATAGGATCTAACATTTTCTTCAACTTTGACTATCTTCACTAGGAGATAGTTATGCATAGTGTGATAGTACTATATCTTCTTTCTATTTCCCATACTTTTCATGTGGTAATCTTCTCTTGGAGCCAAGCTTATCCCCGTGAAAATTTGTGTAGGTGAAGAAAATTAAAATACCAAGGGAAAATCCATCGAATTCCCAAGGTAATAATGTTATTGACGGAGTTTATCATTTATCTAATTTGTTCAAAATTTTCATCTACGTAATCCATTGATTTTCCTATGGTAATCACAAGGCAAAGAAACTATAAATGTCCAAGCAGATCGATTAGTTGTGTGTGCATTTTGTGAATATCCATTGGCTCTAGCACCAATATTTTTTTTTTAACAAAATCAAATATTGGTATTACTTTCAAAAAACTAGAGGGAGCAAGCTCCCATTACAAAATTCTTGGAACTAGCTAGAAAGAGAGAGAGAGGGTGAGAAGAAAGCACCTCCCAATTGATCAACTTCCATCTTGATTTCATATATGCCAAGCTTCCCTACTACAAATTGCTTGTAGAATCTAATGTACCATTGTATTAAAAAATTACATTTAAATTTCATAATCCAAAATATTACTTAGTTACAGGGCCAATGCTTAGGCAATCTGGAAAAGAGAAGAGAGATCCATGGAAAACTGAGAATTGGGTCTTCCTACAGTTGGTTCATGGTAGTCTCTTCAATTTCTTTGTTCCTGCTGCTTATATCCACTGTGACTGAGTTTTCCTTAGTATTTTTGGTGAGGATTTATTTCAGATATGTTATATAACTTTCCAGGTGAGCACACCTATTATTTAGAGCTTCAATATTAGAATTATGATTGGCAAGCCATGCCATTAGGAATGTGTTCTTCGCCTTTGACTGAAATTGGATCTGCTTGGCAGTCTCCCTCAACTGATCGATGGCAATTTGTTTTCTTGGTGGTTTACACAAGATTTGTTCTTAGAGGCACGTTCAAAGGGGTCCATTTTCCCTGTGAGATAACAAGAAGCTTTTTTGAATGGCCAACTGAGAGAAGAGGAGGATGGCTTTGGAACGACACACTCATGAACACACAGAGGAAGGCATGACTGATTTAGGCACAACATAGGTAGGCACGATAGGGGAAGGCTTTGGCTTGACATAGTTAGCCACAAAACTCTATGGAAAGCACTAAATAAGTGAGGCACAAGAAAACCCAGCTCGAGGGGCATAGCCCAAACATTGACAGAAGAAATGCGAGACAAATTAAGCAAGAAAGCATTATGCAAAACACAAAGAATAGATCACAATTTTGATAAAAGGCACAGTGAGATGAGAGGAAATTTAAAGGAGAGGGATGCAGACTTTGGGAGATCAAGGAGCACGGAGGGTAGTATTACGAGGAGAGAGGATGAAGCATATTTTATTAGGATTTCAATTCAGACAGAGAGGATAAGGGGTTGTGATTTGAAGAAGATAATTCTTTTCCCATGACATGACAATAGGATCTTGGGATTTGACTTTGAGGAAGGCGTGAAGATCCAAGGATGATTAAAAAAGAAATGCATTCTCGTGAAAGGCTTCTTGTTGGGTGCAACCCAACCTGGCCACATTTTGGGCAAGGAATCCAAATTTTTTGGAGCGTGTAGTAGAAAGGATGTCATGTAGTATGAAGTGGACCATGCAGCAGAGTGGTGGAGCACAATGTGGACCACGCAGCAAACTCACAACGCAGTATAGGGGCTTCACGATGAAGCCCCTCACTTTTTGTAAAAGCATATAATATTGTAAATGTTGAATGGTTTTGGACCATAGTCGCTTGTATTTAGGAAACCATCGTATTGGGTCCATGGTAATGTAGCGATGTAATCCCTCAATGTAATAGCATATATAGGGATGAATAGTAAAAAAGGAAGGAAAAATTGGATCTAGATTTATGTTTATGGTTATATCTTTGTGATCTGTACTTTGGAAAAAAGGGAATGCTCTGCAACTGCATGTGCAGAGGCTTGGGTCTGTAGCTTAGTGTGCAGACCGTCTACAGCTTAGTGCATGGAAAACCAACAACTATGTGCACAAGTGAAGAACTATTTATTGTACCAAATTCTATGTTATAAGCAACATTTTTTGTTGACGTAGTCCCACATTGGGATGAACCACTATAAAATAAGTGTCTACATGTGTTTTTTCTTATTATCTACACTTTACTTCAATACTGAGAAGTTTATGGATGTTTATAATATGTTTAAATGATGAATGTAATTCTACAAAGTAATATATAAGTGTGAAGTAGTTCGTGAATGCGAAGAAGTTTTAAAGCATAAGAAAACAAAGAATTTCCACATCAAAGTATCCCTCAAGGATGTAAAAACTCGGTTTTGCAACCTCCAATAGCCACTTTAGATGAGATTGCGACTTGCTTGCAAGTCGTTACCTAAAGGGCCAATGATTAAGGGTTTTGTTGGTGCGCAATAAAATATGGACCTAGGTCTGCCCAAAGTAAGCTAACAAATGGTTCTATTGCTAAGACCAGGATCTATTTAAGGTACATGTTTACATGGAATTTGTCGAAGAAAGAAATTCAAGATTAGGTAGAACAGAAGGAATGGGAATTTGCAGAATAAGAAAATAGAATCCCTTGTCTGTCAACTAGGAGGTGGTTAGAGAAATATATTTTCGAATATCAATATGAAATATTCTTCGGTTCATTTTATGTTGAGCTATACAAGTGGATATCAAGGTTGACTGAGAGAAATAATTGTTTTAAAGGAGACATATTGAACGAACGGACTCATGATTTGATATAATGACTCAAGAACACCAACAATGGGATCTCAAGCGCTGTTAATTTTTGGATTGATAATATCTTGGGAGGATTCATTACTGAGTTTGCGGTAGAATCGAGTGTGTCCTATAGTGAAGTAGAACATAAATTTTTTAAAGGACCGTGAGGTAAATTCTTGAAATCTCTAAAACTTTGGATTAAAATGCTTTTCTACAAAAAGGGAATTTTACAAATGTTGTTAGGTTATTAGTTACTTGTGTTTGGGAGAAGATCCAAAGAAGAAATGGAACAACATGAAGTGGAAAAATATATAGAATAGACACTAGGATGAGATCTTGTGGCCAAGATCTAAATAATTTGATAGAAATTGACTATCACCCTCTTTTGATTGAATCTAAAAGTAAATAAAACAACCTTGAGAACCCTTAAGTAACTCTATAGTATTCACCCTTTGAGCCTGAAATTTCACTGAAGCCAGAATCAAGTAGCAATCATGGTTCTTTTAGGTTTCCCTGTCTCCCTACCCTGTATCCCCCTCCCCCATCCCCCTATAATAATAACTATGGTTGATGATATTAAGCTACCTATCTTTAAAGGGTCTAGATCAGAGGATTCAGAGCATTTCTAGTTTTTATGTAAACTAGTATGGACAGCGAAGTAGGTCCATGAAGAAAATATGAAGAAAGTGCAACTTGTCACAACATTTCGAGATAGAGCACTGACATGGTACATGAAGTATTTAAGAAATTATATCAAATCACTTGTAGACATTAAAACAACAAAGGTAAAAGGACTTAAGAAACTAAAGTCCTAGTCGTAGCATATCACAGAGTTAAAATAAATCAAAAAAAATCCTACTAAGTCTGTTTGGGAATTTGATCAAAGGTTCAAGATATTATTAGATCGGATGAGCTTTGAAATAGATCCACAGCAACATAACAAATGGTTTATAGCTGCGCTTCTTCCACATATAACATTTTCCTTATCTCAATAGAAGATATAAACTCAATCTGAAGCTTTAGAACTTACGATGAAATTAGAAGCTTCACCTATAAGGGATACCAATGCAGGTATGTAGCAGATCCAAAGTTAGCTGGAAAATTTGACGCTGTAGAGACAAGATAATGAAGAAAAGTAAGGAAGTCATAGAAGAAGTGTGGTGTACAAAGTGTAAATCATAAGGTCATTCTAAAGAATAATTCCCTCTCTTTCGAAACTACATGGCCATTGGAGAACTAAATCCTTTGAATCCCAGATCTAGCTTACGGTGCGTGATATGTAAAACTAGAGGTGAAAATCATGTAGAATATTGCTACCTATTGTAGAAGTATGTTTGGACTCTAAGAAACTTATATTGCAAATTCTACAAATTATTAGCACATGATGAGAACAATTGTTGAGCTTATGAATTGATGGTAGAGCACAGTACTAATGCCTATAGAATACAGGCTGAAGAACATGGACATGAGGAACATGGACAACACAGTGGTTGAGACGAATATCTAGGAAGAAGTCAAGGTGGCAGATATGGTCGAGGTCATGGACATATTATTTGTTACAACTGAGGCCAAGTAGATCATTTTGCAAGAGAATGTCAGAATCCTACTACGACATGTAAGTATTGCAAATCATTTGGTCATGTAATTGAGGAGTATTCGGTACCTATGGAAAAAATGAAAGAAAAGAAAAATCAACAGTTGACACAAAACATTCAGATGATGACTGCAGAACTAGGGACTAATGAACCTCACATTAATATTATTATAAGGAGTGGAGCTGCGACTAGAAATGATAAAGCATATGGAAAGAAGGAAGCTGAAGCTACATGGGTTATAAAGACTACTAAAAAATCCCTCGTGTTTGATATTTAAAAGGAAAAAGAAGTATTTATGGAATTGAAGTGAAGCAGTATGGATGCTAGAGCTTTGACACCTAGCATGCAACAGAATCAAAATAATAGTTGTGGTGTATCATCTTTGACACAAGGCTAAGCTCTCATAATATAGGAACAATATGCAACATATAAGATAGATACTTTAAAATCTTTTCTTCAAACTTGTATGAAATTGTTGCAAGATCAAAGAGATGTAGAAGGACTTCAAGAATCGATAAATTCGTATGCATATAAGGAAGCACCATGGAGTGAGATGTGCGAAGTTAAAAACTTTCATAGATAAAAGAGAACTTGAAAGGAAATGAGGCTTAGTGCACAAATAGGAGAATATGACAGGGACCAAGTTATTTTAGATATGGGATCTGAAGCTAATGTCCTGACAAAGAAGACATGGGAATGAATGGGTAAACTGTAGTTGCAATGGTCACCTATTCAGCTAATAATGGTGAATCAACAAAAGATTGTTCCTCTAGGAATATTATCAAGCATTATAGTGGAGATTGAAGGGGTGTGCGCTACAACTGATTTTGAAGTAATAGAAATTGTGGATAACAGTAACCCCTATCTTGTACTTGGATTGGATTGGGAATTTTTAAACATGGCTATAATCAACTTAAAGAGGAGGCAAATAATATTTGAAGGCAACAATATGAGAGTGATCATTCCCTTGGATCCATTAAAAGGAGCAAGGTATACTGAACCAGTTAAAGAGGAGTACAATGCAGTTGATACAGATAACATCTATCAGATGACAACAAAAGAACAATATTGTGTTAACCCTATTGAAGGCAAGGTGAGTTGGGAGCATGACAGTTCATGTACTTCAGATTTAGAAGAAGAATTGGAAAATTGGAAAAACAGGTTACACGAATTGTCTACATGGTGGTGTGCAAGAGTTACTAAAGTAGTTCATTGTATACCAGGTGAGGCATGTCACTTACCTTTTTATGACTATTTGGGTCATATAAATAATTCTGTTGAATAATATGAAGAACAAGTACCAGAGTGTCAAAGATTGTTAGCTCTGGATATATCCCTAAGAGGCACTCCTGCTAGATGGTGGGGTACACATAAGAAGAACATAGGAACTTGGAAAGAATGTCGAAGGTTGATATGGATAAGGTTTGGTTAGGTAGAAATAGATTTGGTAGACAAATATGATTGCCAAAATGATCGTAGAGAGCACACCCATATTTGCATGAAAACATGGAAAGAGATTCCATGAGAATAATGGGTGCATGGGTTCATCCAGACATTAGAGGCAATTACTCAAAACTTGTACCTAAAAACAAAACTTTGACATGGTACTATGAGTTGGGTGGAGACGGTTGATGGGTTTATGTTGAAATTTAGCTTTGAATATGATTGTCCATGTATAGATTCATCCCTTCAGATAGTTAAAAATAAGAATTTTTAGAATGAAATTCCACTCACTTGGTAACCAGATTGGGCTGCGTAGCTATATAATGTATTGGAATGCTACAACATCACTACAGAAGAAGATGAATACCCTCACAATATTTACATAGAAGAATCTGAAGGCTACTGTGAAGTGAATGGACCTGAGTTAGAAATGCCTAATATAGAAAATCCATTGAAGACAAAGAAGGTGAATATAGGATTAGAAGAGGAGCCGAAGTTTACAAAGATAGGTGATTATTGGGATGATGAAAGAACTAGAAAAATGATATATAATTTGCATGAATACTAGGATTTATTTCCCACTAAGTTTTCACATATGAAGGGCATAGTAGGAGATTTAGGAGTTGTGAAGATTCCTCTAAAGCCTGATGCAAAGCCAGTTAAGCAAATTCCTTATAGACTGAATCCAAAGTACAAAGAAAAGTGAAGGGAGAACCTAACATTTCAGTAATAGTAGGACATTTGTATAAGATGGGACTAGATGAAGTACTGTGCAGGTATGTTCTTGAGCATGAAAGGCATATCATTTTAATAGAAGCTCATAGTGGCATAGTTGGTGGACATTATGTAGGGAAATCCACTGCAAAAAAAAAATTAAGAGAATGATTATGGTGGCCTACACTACACAAAGATGCAAAGGAGTATTGTCGATCTTGTAATGTCTACAAAATAATAGGAAAACCTTCAAGAAGAGATGAAATTCCACTAGTTCCAGAAGTAACATTGCAGGATTTTTGTTGGGCGATTTAGTTGTCTGCTAAATCCCTATCATTTAATTTATCAATCCGGGGCATCGTAAACTTAGAAGAAAACCAAAATATATGGGACCTCAGATGAAACAGGTGTAGGAAGTTTGTTTAGAATGGAAATGCATATTACAAATCTAAACTATCAGATCTATTTTATGAAAGTATAAAAAATGTTTGATCAATGGAATTATTTTACTTTAAAAGATAGAGAAGAGTCTCTTGTTCAAGAGTCCTGATTGTCCTTCTAAAATCTTCCTATAATAACATTACCAAACACCTAAGAAAGCAAGAAAGAAAGCATATAAATGAAAGCAAGTAAATATTGTTTTCAGTTCAATTCTTAGCTCATGGAGAAGAGTCTCCTAACTTAGGAGGACTTGATTGCCCTTCTCACATAAAAACTATATACTGAAAGGGAATCAATATTCACATAAATGTAATCTAGGAAAGAATATGAGAAAGTAAATCTTATTTCAATTTAATCTAGCTCATGGAGAAGAGACTCCTAATTTAGGAGTTCTCGGTTGTCCTTCTCACATCAAAACTAGCTACTAAAAGGAGATCAACCTTCACACAACAAAACATGGGCACAACATGAATTCATACTGAAATTATCTACAAGTATTTACAACAAAGAAATAAGATGAACATCATAATTAAAATTAGTATATTCACAACATTACTTTACAACAAAGTGTACTTATCTCAGGATGGGGATCCTTCCACTCCTCAATGAGCACACATGAACAACTATCACACCTTAAGAATCAAACAACACTCATAACTCATGATTTGGAGAAAGTGGTATTATTCATGTTGAATGAACATAAATCTGATGCTAATGAATAACTGATAATTGTTTTCTCTCCCTCCTTCCCTTTGAAGGATGCTCCTCTTATTTATACATGAATTAGGGATATCTACTCAATAAATGTAGATCCCTTAAATATCTACTAGACCCATACTTGTCTCAACTTATCCCTAAATACTAGATACAAATCCCCTGACACATCAAAATCTCCATGATCTTTCTCCTTGGAATATGGTCCACCTCTTGAGTTGAAATTCGAATTTGATCTTGGGAGGCCACATAAGGGTGCCTTGGAAACTTCCAAATGATCTACACATGTCATCAAACTCAAACCACTTTTAGGTATAAGCAAATACATGTTATTTCTCTAACTTTTAATCATAAATTCACTCTAAATACATGAAATTAATAACTTTGGAAAATGAAAATATAAACTCAGATGGTAATGGAAATATAGGGTTATGTAATGATAATATGATGAAATGAGGTGACAAAATGAGGATAAAGGTGAAAATGGAGTGAAAATTGATGTTAATTTGGCGGCCCAACATACCCCGCAACTTAAGTTATTGCATGTCCTCATGCAATCTATTACATTGATCATGATTTGATCTTTTGAATTGTCTTGCTTTTACATGAACTTTGGCTGATATCAATTTTATAACTTCACATAATTTTCTTTTTGACAACTTTGTTCCTTTTTGCAAAGTCTTCTCTCTTAAAAACATTTGATTGCAACATATTATTTTGGTTGGTTCTTGTGTGACAACCAAAATTTGATTAGTATTGGTTCTTGTGTAACAATACTTTCATTGTTTTTGTGTTGCATCAAAAGACTTTGAAAACATTTAATCAACCATTCTTTCTTTGATTATTATTTGCAAAACATGTAACATTTGAATCATAATGCAATAATAGTTGTTTGGAAAAAGTATGTTGGTTAGGATGATATGTGTAGAAAGGACATATATGACATATGGAAGGTGACAATGGAGTATGAATGTGAATATGAACATGGTGAAACATTTTCCAAAAATTATAATTTTAGTATTAAATGAATTGTATGATAAAAAGATAGAAAAGAACATACATTTACTTACCTGAGTGGACAAACTGTGTATATGTAGAAAAGTGTAGCTTCTGTTGTTGAATCATGGAATGAAGAATACAAGAATGTGATCTGTGTCTTGGTTGCATATATGATGGATGAAGTCGCGAATGTGGATCCTTTATTACTACTACTGAATCTGTTGAATCTACTCTTGAATCCACTCTTGAATCATATAGTCTTCATCTCGTCCCATATCGTGGCACAATTCTTTCCATGTGAATGAATGTGTCGATGTCGAACATGGAAAGAAGTCATTGGATTACCGACCATTGATGAATGTCGTTAACCAATGCGAGGCAAACTCACCATTAATGTCAATGAGTGCCAAGGTACCCAAGTACATCTTGCGAAGTGCGAATGAATGAGCTGATGTCGAGCCACTTGCAAGATCCAACAAACAAGAGACATTAATGTATTCCCATTGTTCATTGGCGAGAAGACTTGCCATTAGGGCATGCAAGCCTCAAGGTACTAATAATGACTCTAGTCTTTGTCCCAGATAAGGTGTTGAGGTCGATGGGTCAAGACTTGTTGAAAGGTAGGCCTTAAGGAATCCGACATCAGTCAACGCGAGTTCATACAAAATGATTGGTAGGACTATAGATACAAGATGTTATGGCCAAACAGTTTTTATGGCAAGGAAAGCAAGGCAATGTAGAGAGATGGATGGTTTATTGATGAGGCAAAAAGATGAACTGAAAGGTAGGAAAAAATGTATGTGACTCAGAAAAGTAGACATGTATGAAGTCATCATGGATAATGAAATGAATCAATGGACTTTAACATGGATGACTGATGAGGCTTTGAAGGAGAAGTGTGGGTAACATATCATGACACAAAAAATTTCTCTGTAGCGACAAATGTCATGACATATGTAATTAACTCCTTCAAGCTTTCAATAATGAATGTGATTTCGAGAGATCACATCTACATGGACTTGGATCGTTGCGCACCTGTAAAAGCTTAGTACAAATCCTGCATGAAAACTGTGAGAGCTTTTTGAAGGACATAAAATGCAAGTATAAATGATGGCAACAAAATAAAATAAAATAAAATTTACCTGTTGCCTTTGCGCGCAAGTTCCTTTGAAGTAACACCAAAAAAATTAGCATAAGTTGTTTTCAAGAGTTATGAAATGTCTATTTGCAAAATTTCCAATTTTTTTCGTTTTTTTATTTTTTATTTTTTCCTTCGTTTTGATTGTTTTTTTTAATTATTTTTATTTGTTTTGATTTTATTTATTTTTTATTATTATTGTTTTGATTTTATTTTTTTTAAACTAAAACTAAAATTTATTTTGTATCCAAAAAAATAGTTTATTCCGATCAAGTAGTAATACAGAATTAACATGTGCCATTTTTTCCTGGACTCTACCAGACTTGGAGCAAATTCACAATCATTTTTTTTTTTGGAGTATATTATATATTTGAATTCATTGCTCTCATAATACGACAAAACCCTAGAAAGAATGGATTAACAAAATCTGGGTAGTTGCGTGTCACTCTAAGAACTTGTTCAGCGCAACAAGACTGGCCATTCCATATTCATCCCAGCCACTCTTTGTTGCAACTATATCATCACCATGGCAGTTATCAATACACAATATGAACAGGAATCTGGATCAATTCCATCTGTGTTTGGTCAGTCAAGTGGTGTATGTATTCTGAAAGCAATGATTTCATAATGGTCAGATCTTGTACCTTTCCTTCATTCTTTGTAAGCAGCGTATTTCTGAACTTCCTTTCTACGAACCTGTTCAGAAAAAGATCAGGGAAACAAGATCTTCTCCTCGGCAGCTTGTCCGTTCATTAAATTCTAAATCTATTTTCCACGTAATCTGGCAAATAAGGCTTCAAAGAACCCTGAAAATATCTCAAATGGTTATGAATTTGATAAAATTGCTCATAAAGAACACAATTCACGCAGTTATCAAGAAAACCCATGTTTTAATTTTTTTTAAATTCGCTTCCATTTGGTCATAAAATGAGTTTTAAAATGATGGGTCAAAATTGCTGCGTTTTTGGCCTCTGCTCAGGTAACTTTGAACAGGGGCACAAAAACCACACAGGCTTGTTTGGTTTCTGCTATGTTTTGACTTCTGTGTGTGACAAAACTATTAATAACCCATTAAATTGAAAGATGAGTGGAATTTTTTCATTTAAATATTATGCGTTCAACTGGAATCCAATGCCAGATTCTTAGTAATATTCTAATAGCAGCTTACCTTCAAGTGACAGATCCAATTCCACGTGCATAGTCCCCTAGCAAAGATCCAAATCCGGTGCCAAAAGCGAGTGAAGTGCAAAATACAGATTCATATATATATATCCAGATTGAGAGCCATAGTCCGCCGTTCCTGAAGGTGATGTTAAATCATTGGCAAGTATTCAAAGAAATAATGTTTCGAGATGAGTACGTGTTTCTCCGAATGATTGATGCAGAGGCTAAGGCGCAGTCGAAGATCCAGTTGATCGAGTAAAAGCATCCGTAGTTGGAGAAGCAACTGCTCAAGTAGTAGATGCAGTAGGTCGAGTAGGAGATTCAGTGTTAAAGAAAGATCCACTAGCACTCTCTTTCATGACTATTTTTCTCTTCATACGACTCCTCCATTCTCTAAATAGAAATGAAAGTTGCACTCGCAACCCCCACGAGAGCTCGATATTTTTCATTATAGTTTATTGGCGAGAGTGGGAAGAAAGATCGTTGAAGTGCAGCAAAACTCCCTGACATAAAATTAATAAGCAGAACAGCACAGTCAGCCTACTCGAACAATGCATCAAGGTTTTTCAAAAATCAATACCCTTTATGACTAAAATCCTCCTTTCCACAGAATTTCGTATTCATGCGTACCTTTGCTATCCATCCACCATCGTATGGGCTTCTATAAACCAAACCAGGAGAGCTATTAAGCCCAGCATTAATTGGGAAAAATACATCACTGGTTGATTTCACACTTTCTTCAATTTCTTAAGATTAGTGCCCCTTTTGAAATAATAGGTAGTTAGACAAACACAACATCTCCCAAATGCCCCTAAGCATGGTCAGATATTTCGATAACAATAAGAGGCCCATCAACTTTGACCCACTTCACATGAATCGGTATATTTCAAGTCTTTGACAACAGATGCGAAACCTCAGGAATAAGATAAAGGAGATCCCAAAGGCGTCCGAGATTCGATGCAAATAATTTTCATCTTGAGAGGAGATGCAGCAGCTCTTGAAGCCCGCCATGCCATCTATCGTGGCTCCACAATTATGAATTGATAAGGAATCCTATTGTTTAGATAATCTTGGACAAAATCACATAACCAATCTTTTGTCGACGCGTTTCGAACCAACCAGTGTGGTTCATCGTCAGGACAAGTTGAAGAACCAATCTGGCTAAGCTTGATTAAATAGAGGTGCAGATAAGGAATAGATCCGTAGTATCGGGTGAATATTTCAAAATAAAATATCTTTCTTAAATTTCGAATTGTGAATTTTAATGAGCCCGACTTTCCACATAGTCAGATGGATTTTGAGGATTTTGCTCCCAACTAAGCTTAGCAGAGAGGAATGTTTTATTTATTGAACATATTTTTTTTAATGGTAATGTCTTCTATGATGCCTTTGCTGCTAATATTTTAGCTGTATATTCAACAGAGAACCCAATCGTCCAATGTTAAGCTGGCTTTCTTCATATGACACAAGTTCTGTCTCTGAACTAAAGGCGTTTTGGGCTGCAGCGGCGTATAAAATCAATGCCATAAAATCTCCAGCACCCAGAATTGGGGTTCCTCTGCAATACTCCAATCTCCGTATCAAAAGCTATCCACAACATCCTTCCACACTCACACGACATATTCATAAAATGTTTTTTTATTGGTGTGTTTTGTTTTGGTTTTTTACAGGTTGATTCCAAGGAGAAGGCCAAACAACTAGATTGGAAACCTGGTGAATGCTGGTTTATGAATGAATAAAAAAATTTCAACTTCAGACAGTCTGACACATGCTCATCTGATGTGCGGGTCGCGATAACGCGAAAAGCTGGCCATCACTGGTACACCGCCTCTTCACTTGTCCAACCGTCCAATCTTTTTTCATTTGACATTTCCCTACACTATCGGCTGATGATCTCACCTCAGCGTCCCTCAACACGTTCCATAATTTGCAATAGACATTAGATTCACTTTTTTCTTATGTTTTGTTTTTTTAGTGTGATTTTTTGTGATTTTGTTATTTTATTTGTTTTGATTTTTTTAGTTTTTAAATATATAATTTTTTTGTTTTGTTTGCATGGTTATTAAGAACTAAAAGTTAAAAAAATGAAATTTATTTTAAAACAAATTTGATTCATTTTCTAATGGTTTTTGTTTTTCAAACTAAATTAAAATTATTTTTTAAAAATAAAAATTAAATTCTATTCCTAAATCTTTTAGGTTGCAATAAAAGAAATTAAAATTATTTCTAATGAATTTGACTTTTATTCTTCATTTTTTTTTCATTAAAATCAAAAACTAACTTATTTATTTTTTATTAAAATCGAAAAAAACTAAATTATTCCTATCCTAAAACAACTTAGGATTTTTTTATTGATTTAGGATGAATTTTTTTAGCAAATGGAGACAATTCTATTCCAAACCCTGAAAACATTTATAAGCATCCTACTTTTTGATCTTCCAGATCATCCAAAAATGCAGGAGGAGTTCATACTTATTGGAAACATAAAATATCATTCTATCTAGAATAAACTGAAACAAGACTTACTTTCTTATTCGAAACATAAAATATGATCCTACCTACTCTATGCTAATTGAAAATTACAAACTATTACGTGTAATTAAATTTCCAGTGTAACCATTCACGCAATAGTAGTAAAAATATATTCATTTTCAATTTCCCAATTTTAAAATGAAAATATACAAGGATGATCGAATCTAGTTTTTGTGAGTGTGATTTAAGGAAATAAAAACGAAATTGATCTAACCTCGTATTTGTTTGAAACCATCGAAACCACCTTTCGATAAAGCTTTCATAGGCGTGATTTCCACTCTCATTCAGATCATGCTGCAACTTCTCTTCGTCCTCCTCAGTCTCCTATTCAAACAATTGTTCATCGTCAGATATACAGGATTCTTCGAATGTAAATTCATTGCTTTATTTTGGAGTAGTAGTTAAGTTTTTGTCTGCTGTCAATATTTCTTCTTCGCAAGAAGAGGAGATCCTAACACTTGCTAGGATCTGAGCGAGTTGTTCCAAACTTATACTCATCGTTTTTCCATATATACATATGGATCTTTATTGTGTTTTTTTTTATTTTTTAGTGAATGGGGGTTTTTTTATTTGTGTTCTATTTCTATGTTTTCTATATGAGAATAAGCTTAAATGAAAATTCCTAAATGAAATTAACCCTAAATAAAAATGATCCTAAATAAAAATTCTTCGTAAACAATCCTCCTAACTAACTTACGTCTAAGTTTTCTTCCCCGGCAACAGTGCCAAAATGTTGGGCGATTTAGTTGTCTGCTAAATCCCTGTCATTTAATTTATCAATCTGGGGTATCGTAAACTTAGAAGCAAACCAAAATATATGGGACCTCAGATGAAATAGGTGTAGGAAGTTTGTTTAGAGTGGAAATGCATATTAAAAATCTAAACTATCAGATCTATTTTATGAAAGCATAAAAAATGTTTGATCAATGGAATTATTTTACTTTAGAAGATAGAGAAGAGTCTCTTGTTCAAGAGTCCTGATTGTCCTTCTACAATCTTCCTATAATAACATTACCAAACACCTAAGAAAGCAAGAAAGAAAGCATATAAATGAAAGCAAGTAAATATTGTTTTCAGTTCAATTCTTAGCTCATGGAGAAGAGTTTCCTAACTTAGGAGGACTCGATTGCCCTTCTCACATAAAAACTATATACTGAAAGGGAATCAATATTCACATAAATGTAATCTAGGAAAGCATATGAGAAAGTAAATCTTATTTCAATTTAATCTAGCTCATGGAGAAGAGACTCCTAACTTAGGAGTTAATGGTTGTCCTTCTCACATCAAAACTAGCTACTTAAAGGAGATCAACCTTCACACAACAAAACATGGCCACAACATGAATTCTTACTGAAATTATCTAAAAGTATTTACAACAAAGAAATAAGATGAACATCATAATTAAAATTAGTATATTCACAACATTACTTTACAACAAAGTTTACTTATCTCAGTATGGGGATCCTTCCATTCCTCAATGAGCACACATGAACAACTATCACACCTTAAGAATCAAACAACACTCATAACTCATGATTTGGAGAAAGTGGTATTATTCATGTTGAATGAACATAAATCTGATGCTAATGAATAACTGATAATTGTTTTCTCTCCCTCCTTCCCTTTGAAGGATGCTGCTCTTATCTATACATGAATTAGGGATATCTACTCAATAAATGTAGATCCCTTAAATATCTACTAGACCCATACTTGTCTCAACTTATCCCTAAATACTAGATACAAATCCCTTGATACATCAAAATCTCCATGATCTTTCTCCTTGGAATATGGTCCACCTCTTGAGTTGAAATTCGAATTTGATCTTGGGAGGCCACATAAGGGTGCCTTGGAAACTTCCAAATGATCTACACATGTCATCAAACTCAAGCCACTTTTAGGTATAAGCAAATACATGTTATTTCTCTAACTTTTAATCATAAATTCACTCTAAATACATGAAATTAATAACTTTGGAAAATGAAAATATAAACTCAGATGGTAATGGAAATATAGGGTTATGTAATGATAGTATGATGAAATGAGGTGACAAAATGAGCATAAAGGTGAAAATGGAGTGAAAATTGATGTTAATTTGGCGGCCCAACAATTTTCATAAATGGGCTATTGATTTTGTTGGACCTATCAATCCACCAGGAAAAAGGACTGGTGTGAGGTATATAATCACTACGATTTATTATTTGACAAGGTGGGACAAAGCACAACCAGTGAAGGATTGCAATGCAAAAACTGCTGTGAAGTTCATCTTTGAATAAATATTGTCTAGATTTGGGTGTCCAAAGATATTGATGAATGATCAAGGATCACATTTCTTGAATAAGTCCATTGAAGCATTAATTGAGGAATTTCAAGTTTACCACCAAAAGAGCACCCCTTATCATCCTCAGACAAATGGAACTATGGAAGAATTCAATAAAATTTTGGAGAATTCACTTACCAAGATATACAATGTAAACAAGGATGACTAGGATCTTAGGATTCCAACAGTATTATGGACTTATTCCTAATACATGTAAAAATTTGACAGGTTAGACACCCTTTAGGTTGGTTTATGGGCAAGAATTTGTGATGCCCATGGAATACATTGTCCCCAACCTAAGAATTGTAGATTTTACAAATATGGCATACCTCGACATAATGGAATAAAGGATGTTGCAGTTACCTGCTCTGGAAGAAGATAGGTTTATAGTAGAATTTCATCAATAAGTATAAAAAGAGAGAAAAAATGCTTGGCTTGACAGACATATTAAGCAAAAGAAGTTTTAGGTAGGAGACCTTGTTCTCCTCTATGAGAGTAAGTTTGTGAAATTTCCAGGAAAATTCAAAATGCACTAGTTAGGTCCATATGTTATTAAGTATATTACAGATGGAGGTGCAGTGCAATTAGCAAAGTTAAATGGGGAATTAATTCAGGGAAAAGTAAATTGTAGTAGGTTGAAGTTGTACACAGACAACCCTAATCCTACAAATTCACCGTAAAGAAGAAAGAAGGAAATTCTTAGTGTCACATGCAGTTTAAAGTGGACACTAGACTATAAACTACACTGCAAAAGAAGCTTTGACAAAGTAAGTACTTTTCTACAATCAGGAATATGTTGAATTTTGCAGGAAGTTGCGACGTAAGACAAAGGTGCACTACAATAGGGGACATGTCGAAGTTCACCTGGAAAGTAGAAATATTTCCATTAAAAGGGAAACGACACGTGGAAATTTGCATTTAAGATAACAAGTTGGAAGAATTTAAGGATAGATACGCATTTACTGATGAAATCTGAATAGAATTGGGACAAAATCAAATATGTTGATGAGGTTCGAAAGCCAAAATTATTATAAATAGCTGGTTTCCTCTCAGATTAAGAACTTTATTGAATCAAGAGCTTGAGTGATTAATAGTGTGAAGAAGTTGCAAGAGACTCCGCAGTGTATGTCGTCTGAGCAATGTTGGGAGGAGATTGTGTAGAATTTTCGTGAGCAGGGATTATCTAGGGTCATGGAAGCCACAGATATGATTGCACCAATAATTGGAACACCAGCAGTAACATCACCCACAGTAGAAGCACCGTCGCCATAAAAACAATGGACATCACCAAGGAAGAATCAAACCAAGGAAGACAGAACCAAGAAAAGGAAAGACAAGAAGCTTACCAAACCTCTGAAACCTCAGAAGAAACATGAGCAGGTAAATATTGAAGAAGAAGTGGAGGAAATACAGGTGGAGGAAGTGGTGCAACATTCATCTCACCTCTACCCTCATATATCTCATCAAGGAAGCCAAATTCCAAAGCAGTAAAGGATTCCAAGGATGTAAAATATGGGACATTCACACCACTATTGTCAAAATCCAGTCCATTTTCAAGAGAGAGTTTAGGGAAAATCCCACATTTAAAATTTACAGACTATGATTTTCATGAACAAAAGAAGTACCCTTAGTTCACACCAGACAGGTACTTGCAATAGGTTCACTACTCAGATAGCGGAGTGATGAGATTGGAACCACAACAATGGGAAAATGGGTTGGTGCAGTCAAGACTACTCAATATGTTGAATGTGTCGCACTTTGTCAGAAGTTCAGCAAACACAGTGTGTGTGAGCCAATTGTTGGTATTGATACATGATGGATACCTATGGATGGGGAATTAGATGCCCAGAGACCAAATGTTGATATGGAGGATCACAAGATTACCATACCAAGGGTGAAACCCCATGGAGGAGTTTGTGGGAAAGGATGAGGACTGCACCTTGGTGGAGAATATGAAGAAAAAGTACGGGTTGGTTAAAGGTAACATGGGATACACCTTAAGCTCGATCAACAACCAAGCAGTCTACTTCGTCACACGTATTTTGGCCAGAAATATCACGAGGAAGTGTCGCACAAATGAAGTTCCTACGTCAGTGGTGTCTTTAGCTGCGCAATGTGCAAATGGAGTCCAGTATAACTGGGTGAGATATTTATGCAATGAATTCCTAGATGACTGCTGCAAGGTCTAGAAGAAAGATACATCTTTCCATTACACCTATTTAATCTTGATCATTGCTATGTCGGCATAGAAGGAGCCGGAGGATACACAGTTACCTTTGATAGAAGCATATGTATGTGAGGCCATGAGGTATGCTTCATTGTGGCATACCACTCAAGCATCACGAGTGTAGGAGAATAGAATATTCTTCATATTATATCAAATGGATCTACACATGTTATTAAACCAACATCTGCGCATTTCATTGAGTTTGCACAAACAATATAACCTTGTGGTGAGGTTCAAGGTAGATTTCAATAAATTTTACATACAGGCGTATAGAGACATGACGAAGGAATGACATGAATTGCCATATATGGTCAAAGGGGATGATTTGGTAGAAGTAATAAAGACATGGCCCACATAATGGATGACTCCACTGGAATAAGCAAGACACGGTGCAATAGAAGAAGAATAGCTAGAAATTTTACACCATGGCGAAGTTATTGGAAAAGACAAGGAGTAGGGAGCAGAGGAAGAGGAAGAGGAAGAAAAAAACCATGATGAAGAACATCATGAGGATCCTCAAGGAAAAGACAGAAACAAAGAAAACTACTGCAAAGAAAATGATGAACCAAGGTGAATCTATCATTAAGAGTAGAAAGAAGCATAAGGAAGATAAAACAAAATAAATCACACCAATGGTTCTAACTAAAGGTGACCTGGATCAAATCAGAGACAAGGTTTAGGAGATAACAATGGAATCCTATAATAAGGTGGAAGATCGCTATGGCAAGCTCATCATGGGTTTGAAATAGAGTATTGCAAAGCTGAATATTTGGGCACAAACATTGAGACCACTAGCATAGATAGGTCAAGGAATCCAACGAGAAAGATTGTTAGAAACAACATTTCGGATGAGGATAATTCAGATACCTTCCAAAGCTCTACAATTCGACTCTATCGAAGTCAAGAAGTAGGCAAAAGGTTGGGACTATGTCAATATGAACATGGAAACACTACCCACTCAAATGCTACATGATTTGCACCAAGTTCTCACAAATGAGCTCAAGGGGCTAGAACAATGCACCTCACACTTAAATATTCAAATAAAATAAGAGCACGTTGTGCTGAAGAAGCAACCTGACTAGGCCATGAAGGAAAAGGAATAGGCAGAGCTTCTACAATAGAGACTGAAAGAGGTGGTCGAAGCCACTTGTTGCGAAGTTCTGAACATGGATTCCCATGAGGATGAATAAATAGAAGACAATGTCGCAAAGCTCAACCTTGCAGTTAAGGAGAAGAAGGATACAATTTCTGTAGTGAAATTCAAGTATGATATGCAAATCAGTGAGCTACAAATTAAAATGCAGCTAGCCACGCCACCAGGAGTATGTGAACAAAGGGAGATTAACTTAAAGAGTGGGATGGCCAACATCTATTTAGGATTGATAGTCTGTGGAAAATTGTTGGATAAGAGCTTGAAAATTTGGACTTCGATGCAGGAAGATCCAAATGTTCAGAAACTATAGTAGGAAATGAAAAATCATCATTCGTCGGAAGAGAATCGGGCAGCTATTAAGACTTTTCCAATCTCGCAAAGGCTCGCAAAAATTAATGAGTTAAAGGAGATGCAGAAGAAAATTGAAGAGTTGAAGAAGGAGGAGCAGAGTTTGATAGAAAGTACTTATCCTTGGAAGGATGAGGCCCTATCGCTATCATAGGAAGTGTATGAGAAGCTTAAGCATATTTGAAAAATGGAGGCAGAATTGGCAAGGAAGGCTACGTAACATGTCACATAATCTATGTTATAAGAAGTGCGTAGCAAGGAAAAGTAGCTGGAAGAGAGTCTACAACAATTCAGCAAGGCATACAACAACATTTCACACAAGATCAAAGGTAAAATAACTGAGTGACTCAAGACGAGTCACATGTGAGTGTTGGGTACCTATTGGGTGCAGCCCAACTAGCCAGATTTTGGGCAAGGAATCTAAATTTTACGGAGCATGTAGTAGAAAGGATGTTGGAGATAGGGAAAGTTTTAGGGGCTAATATTCGCTAATTTCCATTTTTTTGTAAAAATTATTCGCCCAAATTTTATAGAATGAAATTTTTTTACCCTAAAAATCGCTAAAAAATTATATATAGACTATATAAAAATATTATAAATTTCAATATTTTTACAAAAATATATCCAAACATTTTATATATTTCATATTATGGACTAGTGGGATTTGCTAAGGTTTCTAAACTTTAAGATAAATTTTTGTTCTTAAAATTTTCCCTGGTTGCAGAGTGCCAATTGGATTACACAATAGAGCAGTGGAGCACAACAAGAACTGGCATCAAACTCACTGTGCAGTATAGGGGATTTGTGGTGAAGCCCCTCACTTTTTGTAAAAGCATATAATATTGTAAAATTTGAATGGTTTTGGACCATATACCCTTGTATTTTGGAAACCATGGTATTGGGTCCATGGTAATGTAGCGATGTAATCCCTAAATGTAATAGTATATATATAGGGATGAATAATAAATAAGGAAGGAATCATTAACTAGATTTATGTTTATGTTTGTATCTTTGTGATCTATACTTTGGAGAAAGGGGAAGGCTACGCAGATGAGTGCATGGAGGCCTGGGTCTACAACTTAGTGTGCAGATCATCTAAAACTTAGTGCACAGATAACCTATAGATGTGTGTGCAGGTGAAGAAGTACTTGTTCTACCAAATTCTCTATTATAAGCAACAATTATTGTGGATGTAGTCCCACATTGGGATGAACCAAGGTAAAATTTTTGTCTCCATGTGTTTTACGTATTATCTGCACTTTATTTCAGTACTGTGAAGTTTATAACATGTTTAAATGATGAATGTAATTATACGAAGTAATATATAAGTTTGAAGTAGTTCACTAATGCGAAGTAGTTTCAAAGCATAAGAAAATACAAAATTTCCACATCGTAGTATCCCTCAACACTGCAAAAATCGGGTTCTGCAACCTCCCATAGTCACTTCGGGTGAGAATGCAACTTGCTTGCAGGTTGTTGCCGAAAGGGCCAGTTATTGAGGGTTTTATTGGTGCACAGTAAAATCCAAACTTAGGTCAGCCCAATATAAGCCAACACTTCTTCAGGAGGAGGACAAGTCCCACCATTCTGTTCTCAAGAAAAATGTGCCTGAGATGAAGAAAAATACCATAATTACGGAATAGCTTTGAAGTGGATTTTGTCATTGATTTTGACTTCTTCGTGAGGTCGTCCACACACATTGTTTGTGTGTTTGTCTACAACCTTATTATTCTCTCTTAATATATGAAAAAAGGAGACACATCCCAAGATTTTTAGATGAAGTTGAATTCTGGAAACTATCTGATTGAGATAAAAAAAAATTGGATTTATTATATAAATCATTTGATGAATTAAAATTGATGAATCCCCTATGATGACTAGATTATTATAGTTTCTTTTGTTTATAATTTCAGATTTCAGGAGGAACCCATAAGCTTTTGCATGGTGTTTGATTCTATTCACAATCCACATTCGAAGGAGAAAGTATTTTCCTTTCCCTAATAAAAAATAAAACCACCTGCTCCAGATTTTCTTGGATTAAATTTTGAAGCTCCATCAAAGAAAAGACATTGGTGCTTCAAGGAGTTTATCCATATTAAGAAGTCCTCTTCTTTTAATATAATTTTCCAGTCTTTTGGCTTACTCATAGTTGTAGGAGGAGAGCTCCTAGATTGAGGATTATTCAGCATCAAATTGATCCATTCCTTTTCTTCATACTGGAGAATACTCGGATCCAGATTATTTGCTCCTTTAGCATCGATAAATTTAGAAGCAAGTCCCCATGCTTTGGCTAGGACTTTCATAGCTTCCGAAGTTTTATTTTAAAATATTTTCTTATTGCAAGCTAGCCAAATTTGCCAACAAAGAAAGGATGGCAGACAACTCCAAAATCCTTTAATCAAGTTTTTCTTCTTAAATGAATCAGGATAGGAAGCTTTTAAATTATCATATAAGTCTAAGAGAGGGAGATTGAAATTGATGTCGACCTCTATCGGGTGAATGAGTTTCAACCAACATCCTTTTGTAAAATTACAATCTAAAAAATGATGTTGGATTGTTTCTTCTTTGTCACAACATAATGGGCATTGGGAAGGCTAATTTATCCCCTTTTTCCTAAGATTATCCGCTATTATAATTTTTCCTTTGAGCATTGTCCACATGAAGAATTTAATTTTTGGTAAGCTTTCTATTTTCCAAACATATTTCCAATGAGGCCAATCTTGTTGACCTATATATGCTTGGAGCTTCACATATCTTGACTTGACTATGTAATATACCCCTGTTCGATTCCATTTGAAATTATATTAGGTTTGAAGACTTATGGGAGTTTCTCCCTTAAGACTGGAGGTGTTCAAATTCCATTTATTGTTAAAACCACTAGGGAAAGACGGGGGGAGCCATCCATTCCAAGTATTATATTCATTGTTCCAGGAGGCAATTTGATCACAGTGTTTATTCCTTTATCATAAGAGGATGGATTTCTTGGATGTCTGAAAGTGGGGGAGAACCCGTGATACTGTCCCTCCATATATTAATATCTTGTCATCCTCCTAGAACTCTAGAATTTTTATTCTCTATTAAAGGCATAACTTGCCTAATAAGCTTCCAAATATGTGAGCAAGGCCTGATAAGGATATTCAAAACAAGAAGTTGCTAACGAGGAGAGTTCAAATATTTTTCTTCCAAGACTTTTTTCCACTAGGAAGGTTATCCTGTTATGAATCTCCAGATTATTTTTGTGCGTAGAGCAATATTCATCAAACTCGGAAATCAGATAGAGATGACCCCTTTCTCATAAGGTGTTGTCACCTTTTTCCAGTTTATTAAATTAATCTTTTTTATTCAATTTTACCCCCTTTCGAAAGGAATTTTCTTATGATAAGTTCAATATAGTTTTTTGATCATGTACGATTTTGAATGATTGCAAATTGGTACAAAGGGAGGGCTGATAAGACAACTTTTATCAAAGTGATTCTTCCGACTAGATTGAGCCATCGCATCCCCAAATTTGATTTTTCTTTTCATTTTATCAATGATGACATTCCATATTTATGATTTCAATTTTTCTTTGAAAATTAGAAGTCTGAAATACTTGGAATGATCCCAATTTGCATTAAAGGGGGTATCAAAGATTTGAGAAATACGTTGAAGTGTTCTTGCTGAAGTATTCCAACCATAGATACAAAATTTGTTGTTATTCAAAGCATAACCCGAGACTTCCAAAAATATGAACAAGATTTTTAAATTCTTTTTGCTGCTATGCACGCGGCCCCTCCTAAGAAGAGAGTGTCATCAGAAAATTGGGAGTGATTGATGATTTTGAAACCCCTGCTGAAATATATACCTGTAATGGTCCCGTTCTGCCTACTATTTTCTAAGCTTCTACTTAGAGAACCTTCCATAATAATATAAAGAAAAGGAGAGAGAGGACATCCTTGTCTGATACCCCTTGAGATTTGGAAAAATTCTCCCGATCTTCCATTCACAATGAGATACTTGATCAAAAGCGTTGGCCATGTCTAATTTTAGAATGAAGGATTTTTAATTTCTTGAGAAACTCGAGTGAATGGCTTCTTGTAGTAAAAAAATTTTATCCAAAATTTTCTTATTGGGAACAAAGGCTCCTTCATGATCAGATATCAAGTTTGGAAGGAGGGGTTTCAGTCTATTGAAAAATAATTTTAGATATAACTTTATAAGAGGAATTACAAAGGGATATTGGTTTGAATCGATTAAAAGTGGAGGGTTTGGTCTCCTTAGGTATGAGGGTTAGGAAAGTGGAGTTGGTGTTCCCACTAAGATTATTTTTTTGAAGACCCAACAACTCATCTTTAAGAGATCCTTTTTAATGAGCTGCTAAAAGGAACGATAGAAAGAGATGGAAAAACCATCTGTCCCCAGAGCTTTGTCTGATTGAAAGCTCCATATAACTTGGTTAACTTCATCTTCATCCACATCCTTTATTAGGACCTAATTTGTCTCTTCTCTAATTAGTTTGGGGATATGCCTTTAAAAAAATTCATAATTTTGGTCCTCTTGGTCTGAAGAAAGCAATTTATTATAGTGTTGGAAACCTTCATTCTTTATTCCTTCTTGGTTTGTTATATCAACACCCCCTTCCCCAATTATTGACTCAATGTGGTTTTCAATTGATCTCAATTTGGTGGTGTTGTGGAAAAAGGTGGTATTTTTGTCACTGGATTGAATCCACAGGTTTCTTGACTTTAGTCTCCACGTTTCTTCCTCATTTATATTGTTCTTGTAGATTTCCCAATGAATTTATTTTTCTTTTAGATGATCCTCCCTTGTCACTTCACCTTCGTCCATAGTCTTATGAATGTTTTAAAGCTTATTTTGCATCTCTTGTTTCTTTTGTTGAGGTTCGTTGTAGTGTGATTGGGCCCAGTCCTTGAGTACTTTTTTGAGGATTTTTAACTTTTCTTCCCAAACAAAAATTTGGGAACAATTTATGCTTTGTTTCCAACCTATTGAAATCAAGGTTCTATCATTTACAAAGTGAACCCACAGGGGATTGTATCAAAAAGGAAGAGGGTCGAGGTTTTCACTATCCCCCAATTTTAAGGTTATTGATTTGTGATATGAAGTTGTAGATGGAATTATCTTAGAGATCACGGAGTTAAAATATGAGGTAATGTTGTCATGGATTAAGAATCTATCCAATCATTCCTTCATATTTCTCAACCATATCCTTTTATTACTGTAGGTATACTTCCCATTTATGGATTGTATATCCAATAAATTGTTTACTTCCAGTATAAGTTCTAACTTGTCCCTAAAGGGATTAGATTGAAAATGACCTCCACTCTTTTCATTAGAGTTCATAACCAAGTTGAGGTCTCCACATATATTGTGTTTATTTCCTCCTTCATGTCCTATTCATTCCCCTAAGGAGTTCCAACATTGTTCTTTGTCCCTAAAATTGTAAGGTGCATAAATATTAAAGAGACAAATTTGATAATCAGTAATCTTGTTTCTAAATTCTATTTTAATCTAGTGTGCTTCTTTTGGCTGATATGTTAGCTCCCAAGTGGAGAAGTTCCACAGAGTGAATATTCCTCCCGAAGCACCTTCTACACCTATTGATGTTCCTGCGAAATTCTTTATTCTTTGAGTTATTTGAAACATCTCTTGTTCTGAGGATTTCGTCTCCTGTAATAACAGGAACTCTAGAGATTCAGATTTTATGAGATCTTTTCTGTGTTGACCTTCGAAAAGTGCCAGAGAAATTTGCAATTCCAAGATACTATAATCATTACTTTTTGTTTGATGGAGCTGAGAGGCCTTTTCCTCTCACATTCTGAGTTATTTCTTTTTTGTTCCCTGCACTTTTTTCTATATGTGTTTCTATAGGTTACTGTGTTCCTAGAGTCATTTCCTTCAAGCAGCTTCATTCCTAATTTCCTTGTTTGTTTTTTTGACCAAATATCTTTTACTATCCAAGAGGAACAAGGAATATTTTGATTGGTTTCTAGTCAAAATTTTGTGAGGAGGACGATGGGGGGCGGACTAGAAGGGGAGGCATGGGAGGAAGGGAGAGGAAGGAGAGGGGGAAGGGGAAAGGAGGCAAGAGGAGATGAGGGGGGAGGTGGAGGCTCATCATAAGGAAGGTGGAGGCTCAACATAAGCTTTCTCAAGAGGAGAAAATGGATTGGAGTCTGGATGGGTGGATATAGGAGAGGAAGGGGGAGGAGCATTTCAAGAGGGAGGGGCAACATAAGAAGGAGCAGAGGGCTTTGAGGACTTGGATATAGATTTTTTTTTTTAACCAATTCCCATTGTGTATCTTAAGTGTTGTTAGATTCATTTGTTCCCTTATTTAGGAAGTTATTTGCAAAATGACTATATTCATGATATACCTTACATTCAGAAGGGAGTTTTTCATATTGCATCTACTGAATATGAGTCCAATAGTCCACGTTGATCTTCACTACTTCAGGAATTCCTTTTCCAAGATCGACTTCAACATAGATTCGAGCACAAGGATCCATGTTATATTTTGGTTCACTTATGTCTGTATATTTCCCAAATGCATTTCCAGTAATTTTTATTGATTCATCCCCCCAACAATGAAGAGGGAGGTGAGCGACGCAGAGCCAAACAGGAACTGCATTAGAGACATCAAGTTTAGGGTCAAAGTTTGGGGTCCATCTATTGAGGTATATGCTTAAGAAATCCATAAAATAAGGCCCATTTATGAAGATTAGGTCTTTGTCTTCTCTAGATTCAAAATAAAAAGTGAGAAAACCTCTTCCACAAAATCGAATGGAGATTTGTCATTGAATGGAAGTGTACTAGTTCCTTTCAACCCATGATTGCACTTTTTGAGGTGAGGAATAAAGACCAATAAACTATCTGAGTAGACCCTTTTTAGATAATGAAAGAGACACTTTCCTGGGAAGCAATGGAGGAACAACTATTTCAAGGATGTCTTCCAGCTTCTTGGAAAACCTCGAAACATCCAGTTACTCACGAGGAGGACCTAGAGAGAAGCTAAGGCTGTTGAAAGCCATGGAAGCTTCATTTGAAGGGGACACAACATGAGTGTGAGCTCCCTATGGATCAGACTCCATAGGGGCCATAGAGGGAGAACACAGAGGAAGAGATGGAAGGCGGACTCAGAAGGAGGGTGCAACGCAGGACAAAATATTCAATTGGCTCTAGCACCAATATTACACTAAATTTATTTTTGAATTTTGGTTATATTGTTCTAGAAAAAGTGTGAGGAAGTGTGATTGGTGATTCTCCATAGTCGAGTTGAAGGTTTGATCTAAAATGTTTAGTTTAATTAGATTTCGCTCTATACATATCTAAAAATGTTAAACTCACATGGAATGCAAACAACTAATGTAAATGATAAGCATTAGATTTCATATATTATTGACAAGATATATATTTATAGTACATGGTGTGACCCTTGGATTCATATTCCAAGTGGTCTCTTGGACTCTAGTGATTGTTCACATTCCACACCAACTCATAGAAGATTAGGTGTCCAACATTCCCCCCTTTAATTCGAAGGGTTTGTATGAGCCCAAGAAGAGAGTTGTAATACAAAATGTGAAAAAAATGCATGACAACACTAAGCTAAATGTGTTCTATAAAATGTTGGTATAAGGGGGTGGTTTAAGGATGACCACCAACACTGGAATGCTTAGTGTAGTTCTCGGAAATCTTCCCAAGTCTGGCAAGAACCTGAGGTCTCCTGCTAGAGGAAGTGCTCCTCATGTTTTGAAGATGGAAACCTTCAACTATGGAAGGAAGGTCTCACCCACATAAGAAGTTCGATCCTCAACCTGAAGAGGGAGATATCAACCTGTGATGGTTTAAGGTTGATCACCAACTGAAGGCATGCTCATGCGAATATTTGTCTCTGGTTACAACTTTGAATCTTGTATTGAAGGTTGTGGCTTAGGCTCGCTTGATGTGGCTTTGAAGCTTGTACATGACCATCGCTTCCCGCCTTGTGAGATACAAGGTGAGATGATGGATAAAACTCAATTGCAAGGTTGTTCAATACTCTAGAACAAGTTCTAACATATGATTGAAATATATTCTTGGTTGTTGATGCCCATTTCCAAGAAGTGATCCATCCAAGATGAATCTTTGTTTTTGTAGGAGGGTTGTTTTTGAAGCATATGTTTAAAGAATGAGTGGTTTTATGACAGTGCTCACATGGATGAAGATCAAAACAATTATCTTTCATATGGCCAACTTGGTCACAATATTGCCATTTAACAACTTTTCATTGCGAATGTGGAGTAGCAGAATCTAGAACAGGTGAAGGTGAAATGTCATGAAGGAATTAAACACTCTGAAACTGGCTAGGCTTTGAGTAATATGGAATGTGAAAGGAAACCTCCTTATCATATCCAAGACCTGATCTATGCTTATTATGGAAAAACTCTTCCCAAGGTCTGACAATCGGCTTGAGAAGTGAAGATTGAATTTCTGCATCTACATGCAAATGTGCTTATGAAATGAGAACTTGATCTAAATCAACATTATTGACTTGATGACTTGCTGGCTGTTGATAGGATCCTATTTCAAAGTAAGATAGGGGATTGTTCTGAACAAAAACAAGTTCAGAATGATGCCTTTTCTGTTGTAACTCATCTTGCTGAAGTTGAGATTCAAGCTACAAAAAATCAATATTTTCTTCTGCATTTTGCAAGCAGGTTCAAATGTGTGTGAGAGTGATTTTTCCATTTTATATTGTATCATGAACATTGGAGTGCATTAAATTATTTAGAAACTCTAATAACTCAGTAATTCTAACCATTTTTCAAGCTCAACCAATAAGTGCAAGTAAAAATTTTGGCCTCAAAGATGGAAAATGATACCAACACAGAGTTTTTAGGTGTATAATTCAACTCAAAAAAGATGTGAGAGGGAGATATTACTGCCTTGTACAGGTCATGTGATTAGATATTGTTGTTAAGGAGGATTTTAGAAATAATATTGATAATAAAACTCACAACTAACACTTCAAATTCCGGCCTCTTACACCAACAGAAACTCAACCAATGTGGTCAAATTCAAACATCTCAAAATGAGGAACCACTTCAAAGGTTTTGAACCTTTGTTGGTTTCCTTGGAGCAATTTGAGTTCCATCCTCCTAAATTTTGAAACAATATCAACACTATAAAATAAATTTAGTAAACCTGCTAGAAACTCAATTGACTCTACGTAGATGTTCGTCGCTGGCAGTGGTACATATAAATGACTTGACTTCAAATCTCAACTCACATGGATGCTTTGGCATTCAATACATCAACGAACATATAATTCAACCCATCTTATTGTAATTCAACACATCGAATTGAGGCACATATAAATCAACACATAAATGAATCAACGTTGGAGCTTTGGCAACAAATACGATATACAAATAACGTTGATTGCAACATATAATTAACTAACACACATATGTATTGAATCTCGAACCACAATCATTCAAATAGCTCGAACATAATACATAATCAACCTCAACCAAGATATATGAATCACCTCTCAGCATCTGAATGGAACCCATAAGGCGCATATATATAAATGTTTGAAGACATTAATTAAACAACTTCCGAACACCACTGCAATGCGCACACAGAACTTACTATTCAAAGCATGTAGTCCATGATCACCACACCATTTCTATGCACAGAATTCAAGAATTCATTCCAATGTAGATAACTAAGCCCATATGTCGCAATCCCTCACACAGACATGAGTGCAGGGAGCAATATATTCAACTCTTCAGCAATGCATTCAACGCTGTATTCAGACTATGATATCATGGAACAAGAATTCTAGGAAGAATTCAGTAATTTTGTAATGATTCTAAGAAGAGGCCAAAAAACACCTCGCCCCTCCTAAACAACCTTATGAATCCAAATGTCAATAGCTTTACTCTCGAGCAACGTATTTAACATGGAAATTATCTTAACTTCCTCAATTTTTTATGTCTTTACTATCCGCTGCCATTTTTCTTATCAGATTTTGTTGCCACTATAACGTCAATTTACCACAATTATTATTCACCAGACAGATTTTCATGGAAATGAATTGAAATATCTACACACCAGAGTTGCTAATGAAATGACATTGGCAGAATTCCCCTCAATGCATATATATAAATCGGCCTTCATTCACACATAAACATATGTTTCATATAAAGAAATGCAGTGTACCAACGATATGCCATTGAAAAACATCCCATATGACCTTTTAAGAAATTATGGAAGTAACATCGACTTTTATTTACATACCATGGTCAGGCTTCCACATACAACATATGCAATGTGAGGTCCAGTCCTCAAACTATGCACATCATAACTTTAGCATTCTGAGCACGCCATTCACTACATTCAACACAGAGGGTTCATCGCTTCAACACAGAGGTTTTAACACACTTAGATCAATAGTCAACCAATGCACCATAATTTTTAGAGTGGCTTAAGTCAATGCACCACGGGCTCTGGACTCTTCTCTCACATCGTCCATCATAGATAATATACAACCATTTTGACCCAACACAAAGTCTTTAGAAAAGGGGATTAACATAGAGAAAGTTACCAATGCACACCAGCATATGGAATTAAAATTTATGTAAGAAATAATCCAATGCTCAAATCGTCCATATCACCATTGCACCATCTCCTTTCAACACTGCTTCAATGCTACTTCTTTGAATAGGATCTACGCAGATGGATAGAGCAAAGGAATAATGGAAAATTTCTGCAGCCAAGAGTTAAACACACATTCTAAGCTTCAATCAATGATTTAAGTGAATTTGACATACCAACACATACCAAGATGACCATCGAGACCTTTCAATATCCCACAAGGAGGTGGTTTACATGGGAAGGGTGTTACTATGCCATTAGTTCATTCAAAAAGTGAGAATTTTATGTAAACTAGTTTGGTGAGAAAAAGAAACTTTTTTGTACCTGTAGGTAACATCTGACATCCAAGGAACGTTTTCTATATCTGCAACAGAATTGGTGGGTGAAGCAACAGTTGGATAGAAGATTTATAAGAAGCCATGTATAAAATTAGCTCTGATAAGTTCAATATGGTTTTACGGGAATAAGTACCCTAGGGCTTTGGGTTGAAACCTTGATAGAGCAAGAGAAAACTATAGTAAGAAACACTCATACAACTCAGGCAACATGCTTATATAAACAAATTATGCAATAGTGACCATACCCGAATGTCCTTCATTTGGGTACTTCCAACAAGGTTCAGACCCTCTGCAACTCCTTATGATCTTCAAATATGTAAATCAACCAATCCAAACATACATAGCAACATATAGATAAATCATTTTAATGAAATCAACTTTATATAATATAAGAAATATGATTAGTTATACATCAAAATGGAATTCATACATGAATTACAACAATATCTGATCCATAAACAAGGTTAATCTTAGGAACAAGACAATGTTTCTTTTTATTGTACAAAGATATAACCAATAAGGAGAGAATTCACCTGAGTCTTCTTGTTCCGACTCCAAGTGGAACCGTCCTCTAGATATGTCCACTCCCAGTCTTCAACAACCTCCTTCCATAACCAATACCATGATATCTCAAACAAGTGGGAGACTATCAAAACTCAAGCAAACAAGGGTTTCCTGAAACTTGGGGAAGTGCTTGAAGCACAGGGATACTTCAGACTCAGTCAGGGATAATCTCAGTATAATAATTCTATCTCTTCTCCTAAAGGAGTGATCAGCCAGAGATTGCAGTGGCTCAACCACATTATCAACCAATGGTTGATGGGATTGTTGAGAAACCATATCAGATCTAGGAGTAGAAGAACTTTTAGACTCGGACCATATGCTTTGTACCTTTAGAATACCAGGGCAGAAATGAGTAAGATGGTCTCCCTTGCATATCTTACACGGGAACTTAGGTTTAAAACTTATACACCCAGGTTTCTTATCAGCATCCATTCTGCCAACATGACTAGCAGTGGTTTGTGGAGAGTCCCGAACATGACTTGCAGAGGTCAGTGACTCTTTGCTAGTATGACTTGCAGTGACTAGACTTGTTCCCCTAGCATGACTTGCAGACATTGAAGGCACATCTTCAACATGACTTGCAGAGGTTGATGGTGAATTGCTAGTATGACTTGCAGTGACTAGACTTGTGCCCTCAACATGACTTGCAGCGACTGAAGGCTTATCTCCAACATGACTAGCAGAGGTTGATGATGACTTGCAGTAGCTAAGAGCTCATCTTTAACATGACTAGCAGAGGTTGATGATGAATGGATAGAATTATTCCTCTTCTTTGTCTTCCTCTTTCTCCTCTTTTTATATCTCTTATTGCAAGAAGGAGGAGAAAGAGGAATCCTAGATTTCTCTTTGAGAGAAGATGAACAATTAACATCCATGTGATGCCCCTGAAATAAAGCATTCAACTAGAAGCTTCAAGAACATCTGGAATACTTGGAGTGGACCATGGCCAAACTGGTAGTCCAATATTCAATCCAGGAATATTCAAAGTGGCCATTAAGGGAGTACCATCATTTCCAAAGAAAGGAAAATCACAAGGATCCCTTTTTGGGAGGGTACCTTGGTTGGTTTCCATGAGAATATTGGCCATATCTAACTTATCTATAGATCCTTCCCTTATGGGAATGTACAAATGACTTTTCAAGGAAGATAGATGCACAATCAAAACCTTTTCCCTTGAGGAGGAAACTCCACAACTTTCGAAAGAAAGATCAAAAGACTTTCAATATCGGTGGAGTGGTAAGTCAGTCATCTAGAATCTAAAGTCCAAAAGTGACCAGACAAAAATACCTAAAGCCAATTATATACAAGGAGCAAAGAGCACTCGACTATAAAGTCCCTAGAGATACAACCAATCAAGCAACTTCCCAGTATTTCCACTCCGGGTGATGACGATCGGGCACTAAAATATAAGAAAGTGAAGTAAGGGACCTTCTGAAGATAGTCTGGGATAATGATGGCCCAAGCCTACCAGCGAAGGTATCAGAGGTAGTTACGCTGACTTCTAGACAACAACCTTTGCCGGTGCAAGCCCCCAAGCTTTGCAAGGGTGCCCTCCAGAAGTACTACTGAACGTGATGCAACGTCAACCTTAGGTGCCATGGGATTCCCCTCCGCAACCACCTGTGTAGATTCCTAGCATAGGCAACTATCGAAACCAACTCATATCAGAATTCGAGCAGAGCAGTCATGAGGTAGGATCCGACAAGTAAGAGAGGGGGTATCTCTCGTTGTTATCTTCACTAACCCTCGTGATTTACTCCCAGTCATGGAGCTTTCCCAGTCTCCCTAACGCTATTGGATTTTTCTCCTTAATCAAACTTCTATGTTTTACAATTTAGAGTAGCCTTGGAGGGTTTACTCTCTTATCACCTAATCCAAGGCCCTAAATAAACCTAAAATTGTTGGTGTATTCTGATGACAATACAAAAGTTCTAGTTTATTTTAATTAGCACTTTATTTTAGAGGTTGTTCTTTTAAGTCAAGGGTATATATGGGAGTGAAACCAATGATGTGTGTATGACTCAACCGAAATCAGTGAAAAAGTAACTGCATGAATGCAATCATTTTTCCTTCGATGAAAAGAGATCTCTACGTGGGTTCTACAAAACTTCGAGAAACCAGAAAACTTTTTCTTTTTCTTTACTAATGCTTTAACAATGCAAACTATCCTAATGCTAGGTGTAATGAAGATGCAAGATCCTAAATCACTCTAAAAATGAAAGCAATTGTTTATGACCATTAATAAGCCAACTTAAGTATTGAAGATGATATAAATTTTGAATGTAAAAATTTCCTCCAAACAAGAAGGACAGATCGCAAAAGATCACAATTCACTTTCAAAAAATGAAAACGGAACCAAAACTTGGCTAAAGAAAAGAAAAACAATGTTTTTTAGGATCCTTTCTTTTTCAAGAAGTAATAAAAACAACTTTTCGAAAGTACTCTAAATGCCACCAAAGACTCAGAGACCGAAAGAAGAGCACAAGGAAACTTTTCAATTTACCAATTCGACAACGAATGAAAACTTGAACAAAAAGGGCTTCAACTTGTACTAAACGACCCAAACAATAGCAAAGAGCTTTGAGACACTGACCAAGGAGTCAGGAACGAAACACTTTCAAATTCATCAAAAAGAAACTTTCAAAAAGCAAGACAAGGTGTAAGGCCATGAAATGATGGAAAGCAAAGCAAGTAGACCAATAATCAATCTTGACACAAAGATTGAAAACAATCTGTTGTTCCAGAGGACCAGAACAATCAAGAAACTCTATAAGAAGTCTTCTTTGTCCAAACATAAATCATAAAACTCTCTCAAAAGAAAACCTAGGCCAAAAACGTTTCAAAGCAGAAGAGAATTCAAAATAGTAAGCTCACTGAATAATTAAATTCTAAAGATAGAAATTGATCACTTAGAAACCAAACAGACCAAGAAACAAACCTTTTTGGATAGAGAGATTTGAAAAAAGCATGCAAAAAATGGTATACGCAACTGCGTTCAAGCACAGAGGCGTGTACACACGCTTTTGACAAAGGAAAATCACGTATACATGGGTTTACTTCACAGAAACAAGGGTGTGTACGCTACTATAAACAAACAAAAGTGCGTATACTGATTTTTGTAAGAAAAATAAAAATAAAGCCAGCTAAAAAAGATTAGACTTAAGGTCTGAGTTTCTACTGGACCAAACAATACCGTCACAGCAAGCAAACCAAGAATTGAGCCCTGATTAACACTGAACAACCCAAACTAGGAATAACAAGATTGTTATCCCTAGTGGAGTTTTCCATTAGGTTATGGGAATAAGTACCCTAGGGCTTTGGGTTGAAACCCCAACAGAGCAAGAGCAAACTACAGTAAGAAACATTGATACAACTCAGGCAACATGCTTGTATTAACAAACTATGCGATAGCGACCATACCTGGATGTCCTTCATTTGGGTAGTTCTGGTAGGGTTTAGACCCTCTGCAACTCTTGATGATCTTCGAATCTACAAATCAACCAATTCGAACATACATAGCAGCATATAGATAAAGCATTTTAATGAAATTAACTTTATCTCATATAAGCAAGATGATTAGTTATACATCAAAATGGCATTCATACATGAATTACAATAGTATCTGATGCATAAACAAGGTTAATCTCATGAACAAGACAGTGTGTCTTTTTATTGTAGAAAGCTATAACCAACAAAGAGAGAATTCACCTGAGTCTTCTTCTTCTGGATCCAAGCATAATCGTCCTCTAGATCCGTCCAGTCCCAGTCTTCAACAACCTCCTTCCATAACCAATACCATGATATCTCAAGCAAGTGGGAGAATATCAACACTCAAGGAAACAAGTGTTTCCTGAACTTGGGGAAGTGCTTGAAGCACAGGGATACTTCAGACTCAGTCAGGCAATAATCTTAGTATAGTGATTCTATCCCTTCTCCTCCTTAAGGCCTTCCCATAGAAGTCTATTTATACTTCTCCCAATTAGTTTTTTAGTTGGGAAACAATTAGGAAACAGTTGGGCCACAGGCACTAGGAGGTAATCAACAGGTAAAACCCATGAACTCTGCCGATAGTTAAGGGAAATTTATTTTTTTTAAGTGTTTTAACACATATATGCGGGTTTGGTATTGAGTAATCCACATGTACATGATTTTATCACATGGAAAAATAGCGTACAGGGAGTAAAACGCTATTTTTAAAATATTTGGACCATGTCTAGAAGGAGGGGTTGCCCTAGGCCATAAACCAAGCATCAAAAATACCAAGGGTGATATTTGGAGCTATAATAGATGGCATAAAGTTCAAGATGGTAGAATGATAAATTCATTTTTGGAAGGGCATATTTGCTCACAACAGAGGAATGGCAAAGTTGATAAAGGTAATGACCTCTATTCTAACAAATTCTTAGAAAGTCATAGAATCCATAGGGAGAAGAGCACTAGTTTACAAAGGACACGGAAATAGTTAGCTCACACTTGAGCAAGGCAGGAGATTGCCTGTAGCTCTGATACCATGTTAAACTCACACTAAATGCAAACAACTAAGGTAAATGATAAGCGTTAGATTGCATATATTATTGACATGATATATATTTATAGTACATGGTATGAACCTTGGATTCATATTCCAAGTGTTCTCTTGGACTTCGATGGTTGTTCACATTCCACACCAACCCATAGAGGATTAGGTGTCCAACATTACACTCAAATCTTTAATTGACTCTAGCACCAATATTACACTCAATTTCTTCTTGAATTTTTGTTATCTTGTTTTGGCAAAGGTGTGAGGAAGTGTGATTGGTGATTCTCCATAGCCAAGTTGAAGGTTTGATCTAAAATGTTTAGTTTAATTAGATCTGGCTCTATACATATCTAAAAATTATAGAATGAAGTGCATTGATGCATAAGGGATTAACTATGTAGGATATTCAAAAATATTTTTATAATTTATAGCTTTGGATCAACTAGATAACAATCTTGATCAAAATATTTATACATTTGGTTTTTTTGTTATGTATTTATTTAGATCTGTGTAGTTGCTAGAGGTCACTTAAACTTATCGGTGCCATATAATGTTTAGTATGATTGCAGGAATAGAAACATCAAATCCATTCCATCGTTGAGACCTTTACTCACAATATGCAATGATATATTTGGTTGTACAAACAAAAATTAAATTATATGCATAATTAATGATATTGTACACTTAGTTCATAGGCTTGAAGGTTATTTTTATTTTAGGAATATATCTTGGTAACTCGTCTTATATGCACCATATAGTAGTCATAGATTTATTTCACTGGAGTTGAAGTATCAGTTTGAGATAAATGTATAGATTTTTATGACATAACCTTGTTCCTTGAGGATTTTTGCAAACATTCATTGATTGATCTTCATATTGTTGACCTTTTATTGTAATCTGATTTGACAGAGGTATGATAGATTCTATTGCAGTGGTTGAAATCTATCAATAAGTAGAGCAAATATCAGCGTCTTTCTCACCAAGGGAAGAGTTTTTCTTTATGACATAGTTTTGTGTTCAAAGATTGTTGTATGGACCTTGTTCATCAAAGTAAAAGAAGAGATGCCATATTACATATTTTTTTTGTGTGCCTATGAATTCAATGAGCTTGTAATCATGTTTCTCTAAGCTTTCCACATCTTTCAGATTAATGTCCTTTTGATTGATGAACAATTTGTTGTAGGCATATGTATGGTTGCATGAAATATAGGTTGAGTGGTATCTTTGTTTGTATCCACCTATAACAAGGGATTGTGATTTGTTATTCAAATAAGATAGAGAATGGATGAGCATGGTACTACTAACAATGTTTACGTGGTAGGGACAAATATATATTGGTGTATGTAACATTGTCCTGACCTGTGATGATATTGTTAAGTTGTTTTAGCGAGTATGAGTTGGTTTCTAGGGTTATATCCGGTTGATAATTAGTGAGAGGAATTCATGATGTATTGATGCTTCTAGCTGTTGGTTTGTATATTGACAGAAGAATAATGTCTAACAATGATTTTTACAGGGATACAACGTTGGCATAGTTTATGGTTCAAAAAGTGTAGAGGCCACTAGCATGTTTAACCTTGGAAGCATCTCACATACTAGAGCTTTGTCATTACTAAGGTTGTATGAACAACATTGATATGATGGTGAGAGAGGTTGTTGTTGGCTATTAATGTTGATGTATTTCCAGGTCTTGATTGATGCTTGCTAGGGTCGTGGATATTCATGAAGAAAACACTATGGAGTTACAACAATGTATTTTAATTACTATGTCTTTGCTACTTTTTTATGATGTTTCATAGTTTTTCCTTGTTTGAAGCGATGATTTTATCTATGATGTAATGCTACTATGACTTGGTAGTTTTTAGGGTCTACTATTATTGTCGATTGCATATTTAGTACCTTGTTTGCATCAATCAAAGTCAAAAGTTGGAGTGAGGGTTAGTGTCTATTTGTATCACGAATGTTTGTGCCTATAGTTTTTATTGATGGTTTAAGTCAAAATGTTTTCTAGAGTGATAAACGGTCAAGTCAACGTAATGAAACTATTGACTACATTTAATGGCCTGATGGGATGAGTCATGTATGATCTAACGCTACTAATTGTCAGAATTTTTTTACTTTTATGTGAATGTATTTTCATTTTGATGTCATTTAATTTTATTAGGGTTTGTCATTGATGTCTTAGATTAAGACAAAAGGATTTTATGTGATTACATGTTGTTGATGGTTCATGGACAATTATCTTGTAGTGGGCTTGAGTATTCATTGTGTGAAGTGACTTTGATTTAATATTGTAGAGAGAGTTTTTTTGTAAGTTGTGTAGAGGAGATTGTATGGTCACATTTGTGTTTAATAATTGAGGATAATGTTATATGTTGTTCCATTCTATAAGATTTGAGTTGCAGGTGGACCTAGTGTGAAATATTTTCAAACAAGGTCCACAAAGGGTCTTGGGGTTGGAGCATTCAGTAAGGGAGTGGTAGCTTCCTTCCCATGGTGGCTAGAGAAGTTACTCAGGGAGTAATAGCTTCCTTCCATTCATAGCTAGAGAAACAATAAGAGGTAGTAGCCTCTAGTTAGTAGGAGCTTGTGCACTAGTAGAAGTTAGTGCCAATTCAAGATGTAAAAGATGATTTTCTAAATATTAATAAAAGAAGACGAATATAACAATAATGATGGTTTTTCCAAGTTAGGTTTTCCACCTAATATCCAATGTATCTATGTGATGATGATGTGTTATGCTCTTAAGTCTCACTTGCAAATGATTCTCATGGTTCACACATATGAATTTTTTATGTATAAATTTGTTGTCATCCAGTTAACATTATAAAGAAGAATAAAAACTAAGTAAAAGTTGAATTATTAAGAAATATTGATTCACCCCCCTCTCAGTATTTCTAACAATTGTATCAGATCGGGTTCTCTCCAATGAAGGTTAATTACCCTAGGGTATATGGTAAACCATGGCCAAGAACAAGAAGAAGATGTCTCGAAAGAAGAGCAACAAACAAGTCAAAAAAATTTCAGATTTAGAGGAACCTCTCTTTTTGTTGATCAATAATGGTGAAGATAGTTATCAAGAATTACGAGGTATTACACTTTGTTTTAATTGTATATGTGATGGAAGACTTACATTAGATTTCCCATTTCCTTACACATGTTGTGATGATGATTCTCTTGAGATTGATGGATTAAAATATGATAATCAATGACTAATATTGATCTTTCATGTAGAAGTGGAGGTAATTATTTTGCATAGAAATCAAACTTTGAAGTTGAAGATAAAATCAAGATAGTGGCCCTAGAAGAAGAGATTACAAGGCTCACAGCTAAGAATAAGGATTAGTGAAATTTTTTTTATTTTTTTTATGAGAAGGAGTGTTCCTACAAAGAAGAAATCATTAGTTTAAAAACTTAGTTGGAATAATAAAGAAGAATAAAGGATCTTACAGAAAGAGTCAATTGTTGTGAAAAATTGGGAGCTGAAGCAAAAAATGAAAGAGAAGAACTAGAAAGGATCATATCTAGTGCTCAAGCAACTATAATGGAGCAACTAGTTGCAGGCAAAAAGGAAAAACATCAACAAGATTAGTAACTAAAAGAAGAACCAAGAAAAGTGCATTCAGCAATAAAATCCATTGTACTTGTAATTTGAGATGTCAAGTGTTTTAGTTATCAAAAAATTGGACATGTTGGAGAAGATTGTGGAAACAAAGATATTGGGTACTCTCAACAAAATAAACAACAAAATTAAAAGATCCCTCAAGAAAGAATGCAAGGAAGATTCCCCGATCACGAAGATCATCAATAGTGAGGTATAATCATTCCTTTTATGGCTACTACTTCTAATGCAAAGTTTTCAGCCATAAGACTATTGGTTACAGGATTGATGCAAAGAATAAAAGTTAGACCAACAGGAGATACAAGCCTATTCCTATGTTTGTTGGTCACATAAGGTGCTATGTGTGTGACAAAAATGGCCATAATTCCAAAGATTACAATATTCCCATGTGTCATAGGAAATCCAATCAAAGGGAAAAGGTCATGCAAGGCCAACCACACAAGAAGAGAGACAGTGTTCTGTATGTCAAAGATTAGCCTATCAAAGGTTGGAGGAGAAAGGAGCAACAAGTGATCCCCACCAAACACTAAGGCCCACATTGTCTCATGGGAAGCATATGGCCACATAATGAGTTGCATGCATATTGGAGGTGCAGACATATCAAAAGATTGTATATTGATAGATCTTCATTTTAGAAAGGTGATGTATGGCTCAAGGGGAGCTATATGAGGTTTGAAGTATTGGTTTTATTTCTAATCTATTATTATTTTTAGTTTGATATAAGTTGGACCAGCCATATTTTTATTAATAGCATTAGAGCAGTTGTATGTTGAATTTATATTTATATTTATAATTTTATGTGCATGGTCAAGGAGTTGATTCGGTGCAATTGTGATGTATTTTTAATGATTTTTTGAAGACAATTTATTTTGCAAACCTTACTATAGATATATGCAGCAACGAATTGTGATCAGATGTTGGTTTACCATAGTTTATCACAATATGGATTTGTGATTACAACTTTATATTTTTTATTATATTGTATAAAATCATGTAGATTCACAAGATAATGCAATTTTCTAAAGCAAGAGACAAGAATCTACTACTACTATTTAAAATGGAAGCCCATAAACATAGAGAAAACAATAGTAAATAGAGGAAGAGAATCAAGGAACATAACACAATAAATATCTAGGGAAAGACACAACTCCAGACCCCACTATCTGTTTTGTATTAATACGAAAAATCAAGATGAAATTATAATGCTTGTTCTCTCTAGAACAATCCTAGCAGTCAAAAAATTCAATATCCAACTCATAAGCAAGCTCAAGGCAAAATCTTAGCCTCTTCACAAGCTCTCCAAGATTCTATTCCACTGTATAATTCCTATGGAGGATAGCTTGTATTTAAAGGGAAATAAAGCCTCTAAAAAATGCGCAATTCCTTAAGGATCAGTTCCTAAATGCATGAACTATCATTGCAACTCAGAAAAATCTAAAACAAATAGTACATTGTCCCTGCACTCTAGTCTCAACTGGGTCTTTCTTACAATCTCCATGCATGAGTTTCTGATGAGTAAATATTCAGTTAACTATAGTAGCAGTAGTTGAGTGTACTAATGGATCAACCAACTGTTAACTCACTATTAGTTCCTCAAACAATTTGGAACTAATTTAACTAGACTTAACTCAATAAACTGAGTTGACTAATTACCAAATAATTAACTCATCCTAGACCCTTATAATATAGGTAGAACATATACATGACTTCAGAAAGACTTCCAACATGAAATTCCTAAGTTAACTAAGTCAACTCACTCTAGTTAACTATTACAAGTTGCTATGAGAATAAAATTCAATTTTAATTCACTGTTTAATTCAAGGACAAATTAAACTAGAATTTCTAGATTCTATTTTTATCATTTCTTATTGCTATTTTCAACACTCCCTCTCAACAAGAAATGAATTCAACTCGATCTCAATCCTAAACCTTTGGAATGTTCTACGTGCAACACTTCTCTCAAGTGTTGTTGCTCTAACAACTCTAGAAACAAAATACATCCAACATGAATCAATATGATGCATATGTCATCAAAGTCTCTGATTGTTATTGCCTCTATCGAATGAAAACTTTTCACTTGTGTCGACTCTGCCTTTCTGCATTGTTGTCAAACCTTCTCTGTGCTCTTCAGTATCTAACTACTCTAGCCTCTATCACTCTGATCTCTAACTCCATCAATTGCACTGATTTCTCCCACTACTATGTACTTTGGGCTCTCGTAGCAAGGTACGATCCATGAGATAAAACCACTCAATGGACCCTGCCTAATTTCAGCCCCCTTGGGACTATCACTTCACATCACCCCACCTCACACCTAGAGGTATGGCTACATGTGATCCCTCTTACCACCTGGCATGAAATTTCTACCTAATGGAGGTCTCTGCATGACTGGACACCTCCACTCGGTCTCCTGTTGGCTTCTCCAATTGTGGTTGCTCCAAAATTGTTTGAGACTAATTCTGAGACTACTTATTCTCTACTTGAGTAGATCTCTCCACTTGGTCTCCTCTCAGATTCTCTAGTTGTGGTTGCTTCAAAACTTCCTGAAGCTACTTCTGAGGCTTCTTTTGGGGTTACATGTTGAGAGGTAATTTAATCTCCTTCTCAACCACCAAGCCTCTAACCTTTGCCTTGCTCTTCAAGGATTTTCATGCATCTTGAACCTCAAGAGAATACAGGTTCTTGACACATGCACCGATCTATTTCACCTCTCCCGTGGTGACGTGTCTGAGGAAAACCTTTCCCTTATGAAAAACCACATCATAGCCATGGTATTCCAATACCACGACTGAAACAAGATTCTTCTTTAGTCCTGGAACATACATTACACCTATGACCCTAAGAGGGGAGCTAGAATCCCTCTGAAAGGTAACCATACCGATCCTGGTAGCTCTATACCTCTTGACATCTTCAAACTCTATGCTCTTCTTAAGGTCTTTCTCCTCAAAATAACTAAAGATGTTTCTATTCCCCATCATATGGAACAAGGCACCACTATGAAGATACCAAATGAATCCCATGGTAGTGCCTACCCTGCATCTAATGAGAAAGAAATCAAGTTCAAATTGTGAAGCTAGAGCTTCACCTGCTAGCGCTACTATCGGCTCCTTCTTGCTTGCTTTTGTCTGTGAGAAATTCTTGGCATAGTACCCATGCTCGTGATAGTGAAAACACTTGACTTCATCAATTCCATCTTATTTCCTCCCTCCTCACCTTGGAACTTCTTTCCCTTGGCCCAATTTTCCTTACTCGCTAAGGCAAAATCCTCTTCCACTTCCTTGGAAGAGGTCCCATCTCTAGTGTTCCTATTGATCTCCTCCTGTATCAAATCCAACCATAGTCATTCCCAATTTGGTAGATTCTCCCAACCGTTGACAGAGTCTTGATAACTATGCAAGCTCTTTGGGAGTCCAAGAAGAGCAAGGCTCACCATATCTTCCTTTGTCCCGCTGTCACGGAATTTTCTAGAAAAAGAGTTGATTCTAAATCAACAATATCTCCCTCATCCGAACTCCGATTCGGTCGATAATTTTTTTGAATTTCGGTATTTTTTCACAAGGAATTTGTATATTCTATTTTTTTCTTAAAATCTTGCACAAAAAATTTCATATCTTCTTGGAAAACTCACGGTCCAAAAAAAATCTTGCTCTGATACTAGTTAGAATTTTCCTGTAGATTCACAAGCTAATGCAATTTACTAAAACAAGAGACAAGAATCTACTTATACTCTTTACAGCAGAAGCCCATAAATATCAAGCAAACAATAATTGAAAAGAGGAAGAACATCAAATTCACATAACACAATACATATCTAGGAAAAGCCACAACTCAAAGCCCCGCTATCTTTTTAGTAAAAATTGTAAAATCAAGATGAAATTACAATGCTTGCTCTCTCTAGAAAAATCCTAACACTCAACAAATTTAGTTTCCAACTCATAAGAAATATCAAAGCCAAATCTTAGCCTCTTCACAAGCTCTCCAAGTCTCTATTCCAATGCATAATTCCTATGGAGGATAGCTTGTATTTAAAGGGAAATAAAGCCTCTAAAAACTATACAATCCCTTAAGGATTAGTTCCTAAATGCATGCACTATTAGTGCAACTCAAAAAAATATAAAACAAATAGTACACTATCCCTACACTCTAGTCTCAACTGGTTTTTCTTAGAATTGACATGCATCAGTTTCTGATGAGTAAATATTTAGTTAACTAGAGTAGCAATAGTTGAGTGCACTAATGGATCAACCAACTATTAACTTACTATTAGTTCCTCAACCATTTTGGAGCTAACTTAACTGAGATAACTAATTATCACTCATACTTAACTCATCTTGGACACCTATAATATAGGGACAACATATACATGACTTCAAAAACACTTTCAACTAAAAATTCCTAAGTTAACTAAGTCAACTCACTCTAGTTAACTATTACGAGTTGCTATGAGAATAAAATTTGATTTTAATTCAAGGACAAATTAAACTGGAATTTTTGGATTCTATTTTTATCATTTCTTGTTGCTATTTTCAACATATATGTTGCAAGATTTATGTTGCTAATGGTGAATTGTGATCAAATTTTTAGAGCATGAACTCTTGAAAGAGAAGAATTTGAATGAGTGAAGAAATATAACATATTCAAGGGGAGAATTCTTTCTTCCATTAGACCAATATATTGATATATTATGTTCATGATGGAGGAGCTAATCATGTACTTATTGCCTCATATGCACTTTCTCAACAATGTTGAGAAAATATTTCTTGTGGCTACCATGTAGATATTCAGGTTCATATATTGTTTCTAAGATATGTTAGTATGCTTGAATGCAAAAGTTGGGTGTGCATATTGTTTCTCATGCCATATATATTTAGATGTTTGGTGCATGTTGCTACTCAGATGTTTTGAATTTGGATGGCTAAGTTGTACAAATCTTGTAAGCTAAAGTGAGTTGGATTAGAGAGTATTTATCCTCCCTATGATGTTTTGGTCTAAGAGATTGATATGCTCCTAATACTTGCGGATTATGGCCTTTACTATACATGGAGAGAGTATGTGGACCTTGATAGAGAGGGTTCAAAGATTATGATGTGGTCATGAGTTGTTGATGGTGCTTTATTGAAAAATATTATGTTGTTGTTGCTTAGATTACTTCCAGGATGCACTACTTACTTGGCCATGTATTGATGATGTTGGAGAGATTGTTGTTTTATTAGTTCATATGTTGCTAGTGACTCTTTTGTTGCTTTCTTATTTGTTGACTGGAGCTAGATTTGGTACTGCAGGATTATGTTTCTACGTTGTTGAGCCTCATTGATGATACATTATTTAGTGATGATGAGGATATATATGTTGTCATCACTATGTCATGCTATTTGTGTTGCTACTATCATATCATTATGTTGCAGATGTTTATGTAAAGTATGGTGGTTTCTAGTGATTTTACCATCATTTGGCTATACATAGTTCATTGTTGGTGTTGGTTGGTATTTGATATGTTCCCAATTAGTCTTATTTTTTTGATATACTTAATGACTTGTCAAGATCTCAGATGATATAAAATTTCATCATTGATATCACATTTCCTTGTTGTTAGGAACCTCGATTATGTCTAATGTGTTGAGAGACGTCATGTCATGTATTCTACTTTTATGGCTACTATTGTATAAAGTATATCTTGTTGCTCATTGAGGCCATGTATTTAAGTTATATCATTGTATTGGGCATGCACAAAGGAGAGCACACATGTGCATGTGTTTGAATGACCATGTATTGTTATTGTCTCATCTTTTGGTACATTTGGTCATGGAGAGACCCATGGTTTCTAGCATTTATTGTAAAAGTTATCAAATTCAATTATGTATGGGCTATTTGGTGGCAACGTCTTGTTTTACATTTCATTCATATAACCCTTGTTGCATTGGGATAATTGATTGAATGATGTAAGTTGGATTCACAGAGTCATTGGTTTGTGATAGGCTTGCTTACAAAAGGTTATATATCATTCATACGTGTTTACTACAAATATCTTTGGTCATGGGTCATCATGTAGTCATTGGCCTATTGGATGAGTATCACTTGATATAGGAATGCATGTCAAAGAGTTAATCCATTTTTGCCTAGTAAAGAACTATTAGTACAATGATTTAATAGACATATGCTTTTACTACAACATTTATAAAGTTATCTTTCTGTAGCAACTTGGTGATATTTGCAGCCCCATTACATGTTCAGGGGGGGCTCGTTAACTAAAACATTTTATTTCAGCATGGTATATTATGTATGAAAGCTTGGTGCGGCCCTTTTCCATAGATTTCAAATGGGGAGAGTGACACAACCACTCACAAAAAATGGAGAAGTAACCAATCAACCTATAGAGAAGAAAATAAATTTGGTGTTTGTGTCTGTCAATTGACATCAACACCAAAGAGGGAGAATGTTGGCAACATGATTCTTATAAAGTTGGAATTGATGTCAACAAGTCACTATGATTGTGCATTATGATTAGATGGTTGAAGAGGATGTTGTGCATGAGCTTGTAATGATGATTTGATACTTCAGAGGAGTTGCAAGAGGTTTTAGAGGTGTCTAGAATGTTGGTGTATTATGATTATGTCTTTATGTTTGTAGGGCAGTTGCATGAGGTTGGATAGACTCTCGAGTTGCCTAGTGAGTTGATCTAGAAGTTTGGCAAAGTTCTAGGAAGAGGATCTGAGACTTTCTTCAAGTTTGACTATCTTCATTTGGACATAGTTATGCACAATGTGAAATTATTATATCTTCTTGCGGCTTCCCATATTGTGCCCACAACAATATTCTATGGGATCCAAGCTTATCACCATGACAATTCCTGTAGCTGAAGAAAATTAAAATAACAAGGGAACAACCATCAAATTATGCAATGTAATGATGATATCGAAGGAGTTTTGTGATCAAAGGAGTTTTGATGTCTATTTTATCCTATCAACATTTCCATCAATCTAATCCATATATTTTCCTGTGGTAATCACAAGGAAAATAAAATATAAATATCCAAGAAGATTGATCAATTGTGTGTGCATTTTGTGAAGCTCCATTGGCTTTGGCACATATATTACACACAATTACTTTTTGAATTTTGGTTATATTGTTCTAGAACAGGTGTGAGGAAGTGAAATTGGTGATTCTCTATAGTTGTGTTGAAGATTTGATCTAAAATGTTCAATTTCATTATAACTTACTCCATACATATCTAACGAGTGTAGAATTAAGTGAACTAGTGTGTAAGGGAATAACTATGTAGGATATCAGTGCATATTTTGATATGTTATAGCTTTGGATCAACTAGATACCTCTCTTGATCAAAATATTTATACATTTTGTTTTGTTGTTGCGTATTTCATTATAACTATGTAATTTCTAGAGGCCACTTAGACTTATGCACACCATATAATGTTGAATATGATTACAAGATTAGAAACATCAAATCTATTCCAGTGTTGAGACCTTTACACACAATATTTAATGATATATTTTATTGTACACACATAGATTATATGCATAATTAATGAGTTTGTACACCTATTTTCAGAGATTCAAAGGATATTTTTATTGCAGAATTATATTTTGATAACTCATTGTCTTATGTGCACCATATAGTAGTCATAGATTTATTTCATTTGAGCTGAAGTATCTGTTTGAGATCAATGTACAAATGTTTATGATAGAGACTTCTACCTTGATGATTTTTCTAGATATTTTTCGAATGAGATTCATGTTGTTGACCTTTTATGGTAACTTAATTTGAAAGAGGTATGATAGAGTTTGTTGTATGGGTTGAAATTTATCAATAAACATAACAAATATCAACACCTAGCTCACTAAGGGAAGAGTATTTTTATATGACATATTCTTTTGTTCAAATATTGTTATGTGCGCCTTGTTCATCAGAGTAAAAGAAGAGATATTATATGAAAGTGTTTTTTCTACTTTCCTATGACTTCAATGAACTTATAATCATGTGTTTTATGAGCTTGTCGCATTTTGCAGAATAATGTCCTCTTGATCAATAAACAATTTGTTGTACGAATATGTATGGTTGCATGAAGTAAAGGTTGAGTGGTATCCTTGTTTGTATCAACCTTTAGCAAGGGCTTGTGGTCTATTGTTTGAATAAGAAAGGCCATGGATGAACAAAGTACTACTAACAGTGTTTATATAGTAGGTACATATATATCTTGATGTGGCTACAATTTTATTGACCTAAGATTATATTGTTGAGTTGTTTCAGAGAGTATGAGTTAATTGTTAGGGTTATATTAGTTTGATCATCAATGAGAGGATTTCATGATGTTTTGATGCTTCTGTTTATTTGTTTTTGTATGGACAAAGGAATACCGACTAATATTTTTGCAAGGATATAACAATGTCATAGTTTATGGTTTGAAAAGTGTAGAGGCCAGTCTAGCATGCATAACCTTTTAAGTTGCTCAGATACTAGAGTTTTTTCATTACTAAGGTTGTATGGACAACACTAATATGATGATGAGAGAGGTTGTTGCTTGTTATTAATGTTGATGTATTTCCAGGATTTTATTGACGCTTGCTAGGGTTGTAGAATCTCACGAAGACAACACTTATGGAGTTACAACATTGTATTTTAACAGTTATGTCTTTCTTACTTTATTGAAGGGGTTTAATTGTTTTTCCTTCGTTGAAGTGATGATGTTATCTATGATGTAATGGTGTTATGACTTGGAAATTTGCAAGGTCTATTCTTGTTACTAATTGCATATTTAGTACCTTGCTTGCACCGATCAAATTTATAGTTGGACTAATGATTAATGTTTGTGTATATCATGGATGTTCGTGCCTATAAGTTTGATTTATGAGTTAAGTCAAAGTGTTGACTAGGGTGATAAAAGGTCAAGTCAAAGTAATGAAAATGTTGACTACCTTTGATGGCTAGATGACTTGAGTCATGTATGAATTATCGTTGTTGATTATCATAATTTTGTTACTTTTATAGGGATTTATTTTCATTGTGATGTTTTTGGATTTCATTAGGGTTTGGAATTGAAATCCTAGATAAAAAGAGAATGATTTTATGATTACATGTTACTGATGGTTCTATTGATAGTGCTAGAGTTTCCAACATTCAATGGGGCCTCCTTGATATTTCATCCCAATTAGCACTCACATCATTTGGGATAGGAGATCCATTCGTAATATGACCCGGTTATCATTTTCATAAAGGTTTTCCTTAAATTTATCTGTCAATAAGGGAGAGGAATGCATATGTGCCTTCAAAAAGAAAGAAAGTGTGCCTGGTGAGTGTTCATTAGTAGGTGTGTTGAGGTTCTTCTACAGGAAAAGGAAAGCGATCCTCTAAGAGAGAGGTAGTAGTACCACTCTAGTAGGGACATGTACAAATAGGAGAGATTAATCTAACACCCAGTGGAATATTCCACAAAGATGTGATTATCATTACAACCATTACAACACATTTTCAATACGCTAAGCCCTAAAATAGCTGAAATAGTTCAACTACTTTAGTATAGGTCAAAACAAACATGAATCATAAGCATTCACAGAATAGCCTTACAAATATTCATAATCCATTCATGAAGAACACGTTGTCCATCAGGCTTCATATATTAAGTAAAAGTCCTAGGACACATGTATATAATGAAAACCACTAGCTCCCACTATGGAGCGTTGGAGCCACTACTTGCTCCCCGAAAGAACTATCTTGTCTCTCTTATGCCTTGTGGGAGGAGTGAAGGTGAAGAGTCATTTTCTTGTACAATGAGGGTGTATATATAACAAATGGGGTGATCCTTCACCTCCCTTGTGACTGCTTGACTACCCTCATGATTGTTGGACTTCCCTATGGATTTTTGACTTTTACATGACTCTTCATACTCTATGCATATCCTTTGGACTTCCACTTTACAATACATTTTTGAATAAGAATTTACATAATCCATAAAATGATGTGGCATATGTTGACTCATGACATGAAACTGTTGGGTCCCTATAATACTAGTGATTACCCCATTACTATTGTAGTTGTAACCCTTATTAATATTTTTGTGCCCCTATTTCCCCCATATTGTTATTACTGTGCCCCATAGAATCCCTCTATTGTTATTTTTGTGGCTTTATATTATTATTGTTAGGTCGGCTGGGTTATATTGTGACTCCTTAGACTCCTATATATAGAAAGGAGGTTTTGTCATTTGAATCATCAAAGAATTGTTCATTTATGTAATGTAAAGGAGGTTGCCCCCTCGAAGAGGCTAAATTCTAAGGTGTTGATCTATCTTTTCTATTTTTTCTTGAGATGGATTCATAACATTTGGTATCAGAGCTTTAGATTCTAGGGTTTCGCTGCTCCAAATAGGTCATCATGGTATTTTCACTATAACTTTTTTTCTGCGACATTACAGAAGTTTAAAAAAAAACCCACTTTAGAAGAAATCGTTATGAACCTTGGGTCCGAATTTCAGAGCTTTTCACGTTATATTTGCGGAGATATGATCTGAGGAAGTTGGTCTTTTTGCAGACTTCTGAATTACATTCCAAATAGGTGACCTGGGGAAAATTGTCATAACTTTCTCTCTGGGGATCAGATTGAAATTTCGTAAGAAGGTACAGAAATAGGACGGATTGTAGTTTCTTATATGTATTTTTCAGATCCAAGGGTCGAAACAGTGACTTGTGGCACGTCGTACAAGTTCACTCTACTGAACTAGTCTATAATCAAGTCACTGTGGGAGATTTCACATAAATCTTCCTTGGAGAATCAAATTTGGGTCAGACTTGTGGAATTAGAAAGAGGACATAGAGGGATACTGCAGGTCACAAATTCAAAACTAGATGATTAGAAAGTACAGAGATAAATCAGAGGCAATATCGAGCTCCTACAAAGTGAAAAATGGTGTGTAGATTTTCTTAAATTTTTGCTTAAGCTTGGTTTGAAAATTTATTTTGAAGGAATTCAAAGGGCATAGTAGAGCATTATTATTGGTAACTGATGCCCTGAGGAAAGAAAATGCAAACACCTAGTAAGGAACCTGAAAGCTCTAGCATGACTCATGAAGAAGAAGAAGAAGAAATGCTATATGATATATCAAAATTATAAGAACAAGTGCAACAAGTGTCACTTGCACAAAAAGCAACAGAATCTAAGATGGATGGTTTAAGGAAACATGTAGAAGCTAAGATGGATGGTTTAAAGAAAGGTGTAGAATCTAATATGGATTGTTTAAATAAAGGCATAGAAGCTAAGATGGATGGCATGGAAGCTAAGGTGAATGACATGGACGCTAAAATTGATGGCATGGATGATAAGATGGAAGAATTGAAGATAAATATGAGTAAGTTGCTACAAGAAATGGTCACTAATGGTGAAAGGGTACTAAAGGAAACTCATGCTAAGAACAAACAAAATGTTAATCATGATTCCATAGACTCTAATGTTGGATCGAAGACCCACCATATTCATAAAATCGATATGAAGAAGTTTGATGGCAAGGATCCCGCAACATGGATATTACAAATGGAGCAATTTTTAGATCTCAATAATGTGCAAAACACACAAAAGGTACGTATGGCAACTCTATTTTTAGAACCAAATTAGTTTGTATGGTATCAATGGCTTTGCACTCGTAAACAATTTATCACTTGGGCAATTTTTATGGAAGAATTGATAGCACATTATGAGGATACAAAAAGCAACACTTTTTTTAGCCAATTGATAAGTCTCAAACAAAAGGGTTCAATAATGGAGCATAGGATTGATGTGTTCATATGGTCTTTAAAGGATAATATCCAACATGATGTTCGCCTTTGGGAACCTGAGTCGTTAGAGAAGGCATTCAGGTTAGCAAGAAAAATGGAAAGCAAAATTATGGAAACCAGGAAGCATACCCCTCACAACTATAAAGATAGAAGTGTTGTTTCCCCTAGTCTTCCACAACCTATAAGGTTGACACCACAAAAATTGGAAGAAAAAGGAGCAAAAGGGCTTTGTTACAGTTGTGATAGCAAATACACTAAAGGTCATAAGTGTGCTGAGAAGAAATTATTCTACATAGATTGTGAAGAGGAAGAAGAAAAGAAGCAAGAAAGGTCAAAAGAAGAGGATATACTCCAAGAACAAAGCCTAGATGAAGAACAAATGAATCCGACCATATCTTGTAATGCATTGGTGGGAATTACCACTCAAACCATCAACATAGAAGGACAAATCAAGAAGAAAAAGGTAATAGTGTTGATTGATTTAGGAAGCACCCACAATTTTATTCATTGTAAGGTAGCAAAAAAATTGAATTACTTCCTATATCTAGCAGCAGAGTGTCAAGTGATGATTGCAAATGGAGGAACAATAAATTTCTCTGGAAAGTGCCATAATATCAAGCTATCCATGGGAGAATATGTATTGAATAGCCCAATGCTTTCCATTCCAATGGGAGGTGCTGATGTTGTACTAGGAGTCCAATGGCTACAATCCTTGGGTACAATAGCTTTCAATTTTCAAGAACTTTTAATCAAATTTTCTATGGAAGAAAAGGAAGTTGAATTAAGGGGTATTGCAGGGAAACTAGGAAGATAATTAGCTCTAATGGTATGACAAAGCTTCTAAAAAAGGAACAAAGAGGTGTAATTGCACAATTATGTTCACTAGATGTTTCCACATCGGAATCGTCTATTTCTCCAGATCTCCAAAAAGTCCTGGACAATCATTCCAAGGTATTTGAGACTCCCAAAGATCTCCCACCTATGCATGATCATGATCATGATATTCATCTGATTCCAGGAAGTGTTCCTCCAAACATCAGGCCGTACAGATATCCCTATGTCCAAAAGAGTGAAATTGAATGTATGGTTGCAGAAATGCTAGAGGCTGGTATAATTCAACCGAGTCAAAGTTCTTTCTCTGCTTCAGTAGTATTGGTGCACAAGAAGGATGGATCATGCTGCATGTGTCCGGATTATAGGGAGCTCAACAAGCTCACTATTAAAGATAAGTTTCCCATTCCTATCATTGATGAACTACTAGATGAATTGCATGGATCAATTTACTTCACCAAGTTGGATCTTCGTTCAGGATATCATCAAATCAGAAGGAAGACTGAAGACATTCCAAAAACAACATTTAGAACTCATGAGGGTCATTATGAATTTTTGGTCATGCCTTTTGGCCTTACCAATGCACCTTCAACATTTCAAGGTTTGATGAATTCAATTTTCAAACCATTCCTTAGAAAATTTGTGTTAGTATTTTTTGATGATATACTAATCTACAAGAAGTCTTGGAAGGATCATGTTGAACATGTTGACAAGGTGCTACAGCTATTGGAGGAGAAACAATTATATGCAAAAAGATCCAAATGTTTTTTTGGAGTCGAGGAGGTGGAATATCTGGGTCATATTGTATCTCATGAAGGAGTTAAGGTAGACCCTAGAAAAATTAAAGCCATTAAGGAATGGAAAATCCCCACATCCATAAAGCATCTGCGAGGATTTCTTGGGTTGGCAGGGTATTATCGAAAGTTTGTTAATAATTATGGGAGAATAGCAGCACCTCTAACAACATTATTGAAGAAAGATGCATTTTGATGGACTCCGGAAGCAACAAAGGCCTTTGAACATCTTAAAGAGGCAATGTGCCAAGCACCAGTCTTAGCTACACCAGACTTCACAAAAACCTTTATTGTGGAATGTGATGCTTCAGGCAATGGAATTGGTGTTGTTCTAGTGCAAGATGAAAGACCCATTGCTTTTGAAAATCGTCAAATCAAGGGAAAGTTTTTACACAAAGTTATTTATGAGAAGGAAATGTTGGCAATACTCCATGCACTTAAGAAATGGTGACCCTACCTAATGGGAAGACACTTCAAGGTAAAAATGGATCATGATAGCCTTAAATACTTTTTAGAAAAAATATTATCCTTTGAAGAGCAACAAAAGTGGGTCACAAAGATGTTGGGTTATGACTTTGAAATCATCGACAAAAAAGGGAAGCAAAATGTGGTGGCAGATGCACTCTCAAGAAAGGATGAGGAGATGGAAGCATTGTTGTGCGCCATTTCTATTATCCAACCAGATTGGATAAACGAAGCAAGGGAGGAATGGAAGAATGACGAAGAAGTATGGGCACTTATTCGAAAGTTACAACAAGATTCCAGTACGTCTGATACATTTAGCTGGCAAAATGATTCGTTATGGTACAAAGATCGCTTATACCTCTGTAAGAATTCCCAGCTAAAACAAAAGATTCTTATGGAATTGCACACTTCTCCCTTAGGAGGGCACTCAGGATTTTTAAAAACTTACCACAGGGTTAAGAAGGAATTTTTTTGGGATGGCCTTAAATCAGATATTCAAAAGTTTGTGGCAGAATGTTTGGTTTGTCAACAAAATAAAGTTGAAACAATTAAGACACCGGGTCTATTACAACCTTTATCCATTCCAAGCCAACGTTGGGAGGAGGTTTCAATGGATTTTATCATAGGTTTACCCAAGTCTGAGGGAAAGAGTGTCATCACGGTGGTAGTTGACAGACTTACCAAGTATGCACACTTTTGTGCATTATCACATCCATTTAAAGCCAGTACAATTTCTACTACATTTATGGAAACAATTCAAAAGCTACATGGAAACCCAAATATTATTGTAAGTGACAGAGATCCCATTTTCACTGGAAATTTTTGGACAGAATTATTTTCTTGTCTTGGTACTCAGTTAGCTCATAGCTCATCTTATCATCCTCAATCTGATGGGAAAACTGAGATAGTAAACAAATGTTTGGAAGGATATCTTTGTTTCTTTGTATCTAATAAACAGACACAATGGGTCAAATGGTTGCCTCTGGCTGAATGGTGGTATAACACTTCGTTCCATATAGCAACAAAAATGACCCCATTTATGGCACTTTATGGGTATCAACCACCATCCATCACATCATATTTAAGAGAAAATTCCAAGGTTTAGGCAGTGGAACATCACATCGAACATCAACAACAAGTCCTCCAACTCTTAAAGGATAACCTTGTGTTGGCACAGAATAGAATGAAACAACAGGCAGATCAACATCGCAGCGAAAGAAGTTTTGATGTAGGTGATTGGGTATTCCGACGGCTACAACCATATAAGCAAATGTCCCTCAAGCAAGCTAAAAAGGATAATAAATTATCACCAAAGTATTATGGTCCGTACAAGGTGTTGCAAAGATTGGTACTATGGCATACAAATTGGAGCTTCCTGCAGCTTCTCGGTTGCACCCAGTTTTCCATGTTTCATGTTTAAAGAAGGTTATAGGCGACAAGCTCCCAGTTCAAACAATATTGCCAAAACTTGACGAGGAAGGAAAAATTATATTGGAACCGGAAGTAGTCGCAGAAACAAGAACTCGACAGCTACGAAACCGATCAATTTCGGAGTATCTTATCAAGTGGAAGAACTTATCCACTGAAGATTCGACATGGGAGGATGAGAATTTTATACAGAAGTATCAAGAACTACACTAGCATTGAGGACAACACTTTTTTGAAGGAGAGGGGCATGTTGGGTCCCTATAATACTAGTGCTTACCCCATTACTATTGTAGTTGTACCCCTTATTAATATTGTTGTGCCCCTATTGCCCCCATATTGTTATTACTATGCCCCATAGAATCCCTCTTGTTATTTTTGTGGCTTTATATTATTATTGTTAGGTCGGCTGGGTTATATTGTGACTCCTTAGACTCCTATATATAGAAAGGAGTTTTTGTCATTTGAATCATCAAAGAATTATTCATTTATGTAATGTAAAGGAGGTTCCCCCCTCGAAGAGGCTAAATTATAAGGTGTTGATCTATCTTTTCTATCTTTTCTTGAGCTGGTTTCATAATAGAAACTGATGAAATGGAAATGTCAAGCCATTCTTGCTGCTTCTTGTTGTATGTATTTTTTAGAATGAACTCTTTTCCACCTCCATATGGCATAGAGATGAGGAGTCTTCAATGTTTTTGGGTCTTGAGTTGTGGTCACAAATTGATGTCCCTTTTCTTTCTCCTGGTCGATCAACTTGCATATTCGGATACAAAGGTGTCTTCTAGCATGTTCTCCTTCTCCATATCCTTCTTCATCATCATATCATAGCATGATAGAGTACCTACATCTACAATTCACTCATGAAAGACAACATTAGTTCAATAAACCCATAGTCTAAGATGTTGCATGATGGTCCATTGACTAAGCCGAAACCGAGTGGCAGGCTAAGGGAGAGGCTCCGTGATTATACAATTGCACATCTTAGGCAATCAAGAGTTAGGTCTGATCCTTGAGACTATGCCATGTGCAATTCAAGCTGGACTAGGCTTGAATATTGTGTGGTTGATGAGATCAAGGAGTGAGGATGAGGTCTTGATGACTAAATTTGCCCACTTTATAGTTCTTTAAGGATAGGGAGGGTAGGTGATTATCTAATTGCACAATTCAGGAGCTCAAGGGCTAGGATTGAGTATCGAGACTCTGTAATGTGTAGTTTAGGCCTGGATGGAAGGAAGGATTACAAAATTTTGAAGTTCAGGGGCTGAGCTTGAACACTGAGATTGGGTAGTGTGTAGTTTTGGGAGGTAGTAATTTCACCTTGCACAATGCCAAGAGGTGGGGTTGCTACTTGAGAGATGAAACTACACAATGCACATTCAGGGAATCTGGGTGAGGCTAGGTTGCCTGGTTAGAAAGTTTTTCTAGATTTGACTAAGTGCGGGATATATGAAGTTGATGTGAATAGTAAAAATACTTGACTATGATTAGACACTTAGAACACTTGGTGACACAACATATATCACCTAAAACAAACGAAAAACATACTTCCTTCTGTGCGACAACTTTGCAACGACTTACGTCAATTGTGACACCAAAGATACACTTTGCGACGACCACGATGACACTTGTGCAACAATTCTTGAAAAAATGGAAATGAGTGTGACACATGTTTACATGGTAAGACAAAATAATTAATGCAAAGATGACCCCCCAAAACCACCAAAACTAGCTTTTGTACAACATGCGACACTTGACATGCAAAAAGACGACACTTTGCTTTTCTTGCAAATAGGACCGAAACACATACAATAAGTGTTAATGCTTGTGACGATAATATGAAAGGTAAAATTAGGCTCCTAAATTTTGGTGCAGGTTAAAATTTTGGAGGGTGTTGTAACAACAAGAACACTTGGTGACACACTACTAGAGTTCCAACTTCTCTGTCTAGGTTGAATTTTTTTTACAGGGCCTAGTTCTTTGGGGAGTATTGATTCATCATGCAGATCAGTTTAGTTTCCCCACTTACCCCGTATATAAATATAGTCCCCTCTTTCCCTTCTCGATTGAAAATAAACATAAGATCAACAATATCCCAATGTTACGAACCAGAAAGGGGGAGTATAGTTCACAAGCATTAGATTTGCAGAGTATAACTTTTCATCTTTGGTGTTTCTCTACTACTAGCAGGCCTATATAGTACCCCAATGGAGTCACTTTAGGAACACAAATTTTTTTTTGCTTCCAGTGAACCTGGAAAGTACCCCGACAAAGTTGTTTTCTTCACCTCTCCATGTAGGAATCCTTTCTATTTTTTATCGTTTATTTATATATTTATAGAGGACTATGCATAGGCACTTATTCATTTCATGGGTGGAAGAGGGATCCCCACTTATTGAGAGCAGAAGAGGTTGTTCCTTCAAAGAATCATATAAATACCTCTATTTTAGGTTTGTTCATTTAAAATTTTCCCCTTTTCCTTTTCTACTTGATTGGATAAGTGTTAAAACCCGAAAACACAAGGAACCAAGTATGGGCATAAAATTTCCAAAATATATACAGGTATCATGGTTCAACATAAAAGTTTCCTTATGGAAGGATTGTATTTTATTTCATAACATAATTAACCAAAAGATGTAACCAAAACAAACAAGGAAGATATAAGGTTAGCCAAATGTTGTAGTATCACAAGACTCTTTTCAACTCAACCACACACAAAGAAGCCAGAAAGTAAATTCACACATGATGATTATTTACATGAACGAAAACAAAATGCAAGAGAAAACAAACTAGGAAACAAGAAAACAAATTATGCATATAGGGTAGGAGACAAACATAGGCCATCATTGAAAATATTGGTTTAAATATTTTCCATTCATAGGAAGAGAGTCAATATTCCCATCTAAATATTGAAGATGATATGTGAGTTGGAAAATCTTCTAGTGCGTTGTGAATGGTTTCATTCACAGGGATTGGAACTTAGTATGTTTTTGTTTGTCTTCATGGGCTTTGTCCCACTTCAAGACTAAGTCACACACACTGAATTCATTTGTCCCTATATAACCCTTGTCAAACCACCTCTTGATATGACTCTGATGAAGAGATAATTTCTCTTTGGCTTTATATCTTTCTTCCTACAGTTTGCAGGGGGTGTCTATCCTACTCTGAACTAATAAGCATGGCTTGCACTGGGATTCTTGTGAAAGTTGAAGGAAAGGAAAATATGTGTTTGGGGATAAGATGGCTCCCTTTCCATACAACAGGAGGTAAGGAGACATATTCAGAAAATTTTTTAGTGTGACTCGGTTATCCCATAGGGAATTCACCAAATTTGAGTGTCAGTTCCTCTGTTAAGAGAAAACGGTATTCTTAATGATGCAGATGAGGTTCGTATTGGTGGACTCAGCAAGATTGTTTCTCTATGGATATTAATCAGCTGAATTTTTCAATATAATACCATTTTCCAATGAAAAATCGTATAAACTTAACTATGAAAATTATGTTGCATTGTCAAAAACAAGCGAAGTTGGAATGCCAAACCTAGAAATGATATTTTGTTTGAGGAAGTTGATTACCTCCTAATCATCGACTTGCTTGAGTGGAACCACTTTGGCCCACCGTGTGAAGTAATCTGTGGCAGTGATAATATAGCGATGCTACTTTGATGAGTGCAGAACAATCTCACTGATGACATCTAGAACCCATTATTGAAATGGTTCTTCCAAAGTGATAGGTTGCAATGGGGCAGCTGACATCTTTTGTTGAATGAAGCACTTATAACAAACCAAACACTTGCAGTAATATGCATGAGCATATTTTAATAATGCAGGCCATTGAAAACCATCCCACATGACTTTGTGGGTTGTAGTGCCACCCGCAAAGTGTCCTCCAACTGGTCCATAACGGAGATCACACAACACTTTCTCTGAATCATGTGCTTCCAACCATATGAGTAATACTCCATTATGGTGCTTTCTGAAAATCACCCCATGCACCAACGGGTAAGATAATACTTTCAATCTGACCGCCTTCTTCTGTTCTGTAGAAAACCGAGGGTTAAAAGTGCCATGCTCAATATACTAGCACACATTTGCATATCAAGAGTCTGAGATAATAGTGGGGGTAACTCGCTCAACATTCTAGACCTCAATTTCTTGGTCCCACCCAGATGGATCATCTTCTGTTGCATTCACCTCCTTTGTTGTTAACCAACATAGACAATGGCCCTTAATAGTGTGGATTGGCTTGAATTATATTTCATACTCTTGTGAACCAATCATCTAGTTTTCTCTTCTCTCATACATCTCTTGTTGGAGAAAAAACAATCTGACTGTGGGGCGCAGAACAAAGATAATACAATTATTTTTCAAAAGATAGGGTCAAAAGTGCTTCATTGCCTTATAGACTACATACACATGTTTATTAATGGAGGGATAGTTAAATTCAAGTCCTTGTAGGCTATCACTCATAAAATATATTAGTCGTTCATTGTTTTGATCATCCTTCTGTGTAAGCATGGAGACAAGAGATGTATCGGAAGTAAAGGTGTAGAGTAGAAAATACTTGTTGAAATTTGGTTTGTACAAGGCTAGTACCTCTACAATAAATTTCTTAATACAGGAAAAATGCATATTTTTCCCTTTTTACCCACTTGTAAATTGCATCCTCCATGACCATCTCCTGCATAGGTTTCACAATTTTAGAGAAATCGGAAATGAACTTGTGGAGAAATTTTATCTTCCCCAAGAAGGACTACATAGCTATCTTGTTCACTGGGAAGGGAATCTATGGACCCTTTTAGGTCTACTTTAATCCCACATTTCGCTACGATATGGCCCAAGAGATTTCCCTTGGACACTGTAAAAATGCTCTTCTTGGGATTAAGAGATATCATGTATTTCCAACATTGCTTAAATATTTGCTTCAAGTGGCATAGGTGGTTGAATCTCTTCTTTGCAAACAACATGAAATTGTCAAGATACACCACCATGCTCTGATTGATTATTCCATGACATGTGATATTCATCGCACGTTGAAAGGTTGCACTAGCATTAACTAGCCCAAAATCCATTATTTTGAATGCAAACATGCCCCACTCTGTTCAAAAAGTAGTTTTGAGTCTGGTACACTCTATGGCCAGAACCTAGTCATAGCCAGAATATCCATCAATTAAAGAAAACATTTATGAGATAATATCTATAATATTTGTCCCTTTGATGGCACATGGTAATTGTCTTTTCCAAGGCATAGTTGATATTTTAGAACTCCATGCATAAGTGTATTTTCCTAAAATTATTTCTAACTGGGACCACATTAGACACCCATGTTGAATGTTGCACTTTTTAAATGATCCAGGCATCTAACAAATTCCTCAAAGCCTTCTGAATCAGGCGTTCAAGCATCAGATGCACCTTCCACAACGTTTACTGAAAAGGCTTGGCCCCTTCCTTAATTGGGATAACATGCTGTATTATTTGCATCTCGTAAGTGTTGAGCTCATCGCATTTCCATGCAAAAAAATCTTGGTAATGCTTGAATAGGCAGATATAATCTTTCCACTCTTGAGGTGTGCAACAAGTACTGATATTAAAAAGCTTCAGATCTTTCTCTGTTCCAATATTACACTTCTCATGCAACAATGTTGAGCTGTGGGTTTTGGTGTTGACTGGTCCTCTATAGAAATTATGCAAGTCATAGAACTTTTCTAATGATACAAAACCCTTCGGAATGGGGTTCTCCTTTCTTTCCTGAGCTGCATCTTGTGACACATTATCTTGTTCATATTCATCAATGGTTGCATCTTTGAATACATTAGCATTTTCCATGAAATGCATCAGTTGGGCATCATTAAAAATGTGAAAATTAGTGATATTATCAAGGATAGATGCCTTATAAATAATTTCAATAGAAAATTGTCCCTAACTTGTGACAACCTAGCATTAACATTTTTTAATGCATCCACAATTGTGTTATGCATTCTAGGAACAAATACAATATTAAAATCTTGGAATTCAGAAATTAAACACCATACCTCTTGTTGATAACATTTTAAGTTAGGTGACACATAATGTATAATATTTCATACCTATCATACGATGATCTCAAATTCACCTATTGCTTCAAGAACACCAACTTTGAGGTCAATGGCCTTTTGTAAGCCCAAGATGAATACTTCATATTTCGTAGTGTTGTTAGTGCACTCAAATTCCAAGTGGATAGAGATGAGGCATTTTCTCTATCATGGGTCTATTAAAACACAACCAAATCGAGAGCCCTCCTATGTCTTAGAACCATAAAAAAAAACTGAAACATCATATGTAAAAGAAATATTCCCTACACTACTACCACTACTATCTACTATACAAAGGTCATTTCCACCATTTGTACTAGGAAGGAGTTCCAACTGTGCATCTGGTGGTACTGGGGAAGGCTGAGCAAGGTAGCACCTTAGATCAGTCTCCAAGAAGAAATTTCCAAAGATCAAATATGTGAAAGCAACTGGCTCATTTTTCCCCTTGAATGGTGTGAAAATGTGTGTCATGTAAGGTTATGAGTCTACCCGGATTGGGTATCCTGCCCTTATACAGAAGCCATAAATGTGACCAGTCAGTAGCAAAATACCCCTGTAATTTGATGGACCAGTCCCTACTCAATAATACATCATAGGCTTCTAAGATGTCCATAATTACTATGTTTATGCACTGGTGAACTCGTTGATCAGATGATAGGTAAATAAGCAAATTTGTGAGTTCGCCAATAGCTCGAACAAGAGTTCTGACCAGATGAATAATATGTTCATCTATCTTATCCCATGTAGCATAGATTTTCTTAGCTACAGAAAATGGCATTACGTTTACAGATGCACTGGAATCAACTAAGAAATTGTGTACATTATAATTAAAAATTTCAAATGTCAATAAAAATGGAGGGCAGAGTGTATTTCCTTCTAATGTTAATGCATTTAGAATATATTCCATGGGACCAGAAGAATTACCAGATCCCTTCTACGAGGAAGCATTATCACCTACGGAAGACTAGTAAGACCTCAGACAAGCAGATCCTACTGGTTTGCTATCCTTGTAAGCTCAATGATTGAAATATTAACACGAGCTCTCTTCATGTCTTCAACTATATTATAATCAAGTGCAGCAGGTGTCACCAAAGTGTCTATGGGAGTTACTTTATCTTATACTTATAGAATGGTGGGATCTCTTTTACAATTGGCGGAAGTAATTTTTGTTGTAGTGGTATTTCCATACTTATTCTAAGTGTTCTAAGCTAAGTTGAAAGACGGTGTGATCTTCCTTAACAAGTTTTCTTTCAATTTATACCTCGTCAATTCTTGTTCAAAAACCATCCCTTGAATTCTCAACTTATATCGACTATTATGCTTTTGAGTTGGGTCCTCACTTAGTTGCATTTCTTTGACAATTTTCTTTTCAGCTATGAATACACAACCGAAAGCATTCACTGCATGACCAACACTCACAGTTTCTTTAGCAACAACAATTTCTTCCTTTTCTTTTGCTGGCTTAGTCTACTCATATGAAAGTACAATGTCAATGATATGCGTAGCCAGAGTGTTCATATTCTGATTCCACTGCGAGAAAGTCTTTTATCAATGATATTCTTGATGGAAACAACAATATTTGTTCATGCCCATGCTTTCGACATTCAACACGTCGTTCATGATTTGTGCAAACTAAGCTTCTTTATCCTTGGCCTTAATTGAGGAGGCATGAGACCTTTTCCCATGTCCTTGGAGTCTTTTGATAGTTCATCATCAGCAATGACTCCAATTGCATGCAACTACTTTTCAACCACAATGGATTCTTTGTAATTCTTAGCTAGATTTTCTTTCGTAGTTCTCTTAATGAACTGCGTGATGCCTGTTGATAAGGAAAAAGTGTAGTAGTTAATGGTGATGGAGTCATGAGGTTTCATATCCGTAGGAAATTTTTTCAATATGTGATTGAAGCTCTAATTAAAATCTTAAACTTTTTCTTTCTGCTCTATATTTATATTTCCCAGCTCTTTTAACAACATGGTTTAGGTTTTGTCATCAACAACAATCTCAAGGAACAAATTTTTAAACCCCTTTCATTTATGGATTGAGTTTCGAGGAAGATTGTGGTACCATACAACTACTCTATCATCTAAGTTACAAGGAAAAAGTCTACATGCAACATCATCATAACGTACCTCGAGCATCTATAGGTGTAAGTAGAAGTTGTCCGAATTGTCTTCCGCTTTAACTTCTTTCTCAGGGCCATACTTTGTTAACAACTTTTCCAAGTGCCTCTGCGATAAGGCTCAGTATTGCAACAAGAATGTTGTCACTCCCAATGCTACCAACTTAAATTATCAACCTAGGGTTCGTACAAACTTAAGAGGTGTCAACACTATATGTACAACATGAAATATGTCATTCTTTCATTGATTTGATGCAATGAAGTGATTTCCATGAAATCCAAGCCTAAACTAATTTCCAAAATGGAAATGTTACTCTAGTTAGAGAAAGGAAACCTAATTAATTTTTCAGAGAGGAAATCCTAGTTACTTTTGCAGAAAGGAGAGGTTATTCTAATTTGCATGAATGTAAATGTTAATCCTATTTATAGAAATGTAAACATTAACCTATTTGTGGAGTGTAAATGGTACATCAAAAGGAAGACTAGTCTATGCAATAGAAATAACAATGTTGGAAATGGAAATCATAGATTAAGATGTATGAAACAAAATGAAATCATTCTTCAATCATTGCATTCAAGATATATTTTTTCAACAAATTTCATAAGGTGTTTCATAAAGTAATTGCGAAAATCATCATTATGCTCTTCAAGTCATGAATTTGTCCACTAACCATAATTGCAGATATGAATTACAACAGAGAAGAGGCAAGGATTAAGAGATTTTTGGTCTTACTCAATCATGGTTTTGGATCTTAGGGGTCATTACTCAAGCCTAAGAGACAAAAACCAAGCTTTTGGAGCAGATCTAGTCAAGTTTACACATGCTACAGGAGGCCCTATTTTGCTATAAGAGCGTGATAAATTACCAAATGCCTAAGTAAATAAAATGAAAATGAGATGGGAATTTTTTTTTATTAATTAGGATTTATTATGACTCTGTTCCAAGTGGAATGACTCCAAAATACCATTGTTAACATGTGCTAAAAAATAGCAGAAAACTACTACCCTAAAAACCGAAAATTCAAGAACTAGTGAGTTAGTCAACCTACCAAATTCCTAACCTAACCAAGTGAAAATTCTATAAGATAATTTATTATTATTATTAAATCTATGTTTTTTATGACCCAACACAAATTTAATCAACTCAAATGAATCTCATTAACACGTTCTAAAAAATAACAGAAAATTACTACTATTTCGGTACATAGGACTTCCAGAAATTTAAGATTTGTGAACTAGTAAACCAATCCAAGTGGCTTAATGATGAATATGACTTTCCAAACCTGTTATAAGGATGCATATTTCTTGAGTGTCTATAAATAACCTAAAAAACAACTCACTTCAAGCATTTAACCAATATGGCCTACAACAAAAGAAGCATGAATAGTAAATGCATAAATAAGAGACGCAAGTGAAAAATACATTTAAAGGAAATAAAGAAATTGTACAAGAAGGCTCTGAGGCTTATGGGATGGCTAGGCCCAATTAAACTCAAAGTCATATGAAATAAACCAAGCTTTAGAAACTAAAAATGACACCAAATCTCATTATTTGAATCAATCCAAGTACATCCCTACTAGAAATGAAAGTGGAGTTGCTAAATAACAAGTTTTCTTGACAAGAAGACTAATAAATGCATGCCCCTAGAGGAAATTTTGAATTGATACTTATAAAAAGGGATGAGGAAGCATTATACTTGAGAGGAGGAAACTTTCCCTTCCAAAATACCTCAAATAGTGGATCTAGTTCCCAACACTAGAGCTCCAACATTTGTGCAATAATTTCATAATATCTTATTTATTTATTATCCAATATTGGTCCTCCTATAGTAGGCAGAAAGTACCTAACTTATCTCATCCTCCAAATATTCATTATCTTCCTAATATTCTCACAATATTCAACAAAAATAAATAGTTTTAGGCAGAAATATGTAATTATATCTAAACCTTCCTAATGAACATATTAAAGATAAAATAAGTGTACAAGGAGAGATTTAATATAGCCTTTGTGTGCCTAGAAAAGGTTATATGGGCCTTAATTTATTTATAATTTGGAGGCCCATCACAACCCCCTCCTGAAACTATTGCTCATCCTATAAGCAACATATCCAACGTCTTACGTTGTTCTTCTTCTTCTATGCCTCAGATGTATTTTCATGCAATTCCATTCATTATCTCAATGGAATATAATTTGGAGGGTTGCTTGCATTGGATGGCCTTCATAGGAAAAATTTCCATGGTGGCAAGTTTTGCCTCATTTTCATATAGTTGTTCTCGAAGACTTTTATTTTCTAACTACAGCTACTCCTTCATGACTAATTCCTTTAGCCCCAAGTCAGCCAATTACTTACCCATTTATTACACTTTTTACTTCATGAGGCCCACATCCTCCACCTTCTTGGATTTTCAATTTGTACCCATATGTGAGTTCTGGCTCTTTCCCTTTCTAGCCAAAGGAAGAGTGGTATTGAAAATTTGGTGGGTATAATTCTCCCATGCTCAAAAAATTTGTAGTAGGATCCAAGGTCAGGTCGTGGATTAAGCTCTTGCAGTTCTTGGAGGTCTTTTTCTTCCCCTTTTGATGTGGTTTCTCATTCTTGTAGCATTCCCTACTGTTCCTGTAGCAATCCCTATTGCTCTTGTAGCAATTTTTCTTCTTCCTCTAGCAACCATGTTTTTGTGTGTAGATCCCCTACTTTACCCTATTGATCAGGTGCTCAAAAATTTGCTCAAAATTAGCAATTGTCAGATTGTTGCAGAGCTTGAATGATAGCATAGTGATTGTCATCCTGACCGGAGCAACTCATTTCACACGAAAGAGATTGCATATGCTCCCAGAAACATTTCCGGTTCGTTTTCCTAAACAATTGAATTTTAAAAAAGTATGCAGGCATCCCGGTCAGCAATCCACACTGCTGACATGGTTCTGACTGGGCATGCCCACGTGGTAGGGTGAATGTGCATGTGACTATTTACCTCTAGCGAATTGGATGGTGCCAAGTGGCATGATTTCATTAGTGGATTTTTGGACGATTTTGATTGGTTGGTTGGTGGTCAACCATAGGATGCCACATGGCCCAACCAGGGGCCACCACGTGGCAGCTTGAGGGCCACCAAAATCTAGGTTAAGCTTCGAACAATAGCGGGTGGGGGTCAAACCCACAACCTCCAAGTTCAATGTCCAAGCCATTGCCAACAGGCCATATTTTATGTGTTAATATGTTTTTTGTTCTACATATATTTGAAGTTCAATTTTGCACCATTCAGAGGAAGGGGCTAGCACTTGGTCATATGACCACCCACAAGATTGCGATAGAACAGGAAGGGGCAAACCCACATGGGGGCTAGCCCTTGGCTACGTGCCACCCAACAGGACCATGGGTGGAGTAGAGTGGGGGCCTGACCGGTGGGGATGAGCCATTGGCCTTAGCCTAGGGGACATGTCCCCCAATGTTGCTCAAATATTCAGAATTAAGGGTTTACTGGGTGAATTAACGTGCCTGAAATTTCACCTGGAATCCCTCAAATTTGGTGACCATTTAGCACCATTCAAGGTAGATTTGTAGGACCAATGTCAAATTTGGGGGAATTTGTAGAGCGAATAATGAAAGAGCTAGGGAAGCTCATAACTGCTTCAATTTGTTACCGAATTAGGAGTAAATAGAGGCTAGACAAGAATTTTTGGGTATTCTGGAGCCATTGGAACATGTTTCAAAGTTGTTTGAGCATTTCAAACTGATGTATTCAAACTTTTCAGCATAATAGAGAGGGCCAAGCCATTGGAAGCTGGATCAAGGAGACGTAGCCCAGGTTGGGTGAACTCCTTCATCTTGTGTTGTTGTGATACTATTTTGGTGATGTTCATGTCCATTATATGTTATTGTTCATTCATTTTTTTATGTTAACTTGTACATGAAATTTACATAAAAACACTCAAAACCTCATGTTAAAACTTGCAATTAACCTCACGAATCCTAAGCATTTTTACATATTCTGAAGATAATTTAGCACAACAAAACTAATTTTCCCATTCATATCAAGTTTGGTATCAAATCTCTTGATTTTCTTTGTGCAAGGAGGATTTAACTATTTTCAAGTGAATGTGATTCTTACAAGGTTGAAGCTCAAGAGAGGAGAAGGGAAGTTGGTTGAAGGTCCTGAAGTTGGGTCAAGGAGAAGGAGTGCAAGATTGCCACAATTTCCACCACCATTTCTACCTCAAATTACAGTTGAAGCTTCAGTAAGCATGTCACATGAAGGAGAGCCTGTAAATATAATAGACGATGAGAAGGTTTTTAGGAAGGATTTATTTGACATGAAAGAGATGGTAAAAGTCCTCTATGAAGAGAGGAATACAAGACTACATGGTGAAAGCTCCAAGCCTCCAAAAGGAGAAGGTTATTCAGGAGAAGGAGGTAATGGAAATGGAGGTAAACCTCCACCATCTCGACCATCATCTTCATCTTCAACTTCACAGGAATCTTCATCCTCTTCCACTAATACAACCCTTACTCATACTCATCAACATACCTCAAAGGGAATTGTTAAAACACCCCTATTAAAACTTGATGTTAAATTTGAACTGCCCATCTATAATGGTGAAGTGAATGCAGAGAAGCTTGACAATTGGGTTTGCCAGTTGGAGGTCTATTACAGAATTCAAAACATTCAAGATGATGATACAAAGGTGCAGCTAGCTTCCTTGAGGCAGGAGGGTGCAACATTAATATGGTGGGAAGTCAAGTCACAACAAGAGATAAAAAAACATGGTAAGATCTCAATCTCTTGGTCTAATTTCATTGCTACAATTAAAAGACAACTTTACCCTCTAGCATATATGCAAAAATCCATCATGAATTGGCAAAACTTTAGACAACTTAAAGGTCAAAATGTGCAAGATTACACCCAAGAATTTAGAATAAGGTCTCTAACGTTAGTTTTATATTTGCAATCACAAGACACATTACTGAAGTATATAGGGTGTTATCACCAAAAAATTGATCATCTAGCCTAATTTACTAGATGGATCAAAGTATACAATGTAAAGCCAATTTTACCCTAGTAAAATTGTTTTCACTCTGAGAAATTACCTAATAAACCACATTTATTAAGTAGTTTATAGTTAAACCCATGAAGAATAATTAAATAAATCACTATTTATTTGATTTTCTTCTATGAATAATTAATTAAACCATTGTTTTATTATTATTCCTCGTTAAACTTGACCCAATCATGAAAAATAAATAGATGAATCATTATTTATCTTATTCTTCTCTAAGAATAACTAATTAATTAGTAATTAATTACTATTCTTTGTTAAATTTGACTAAATTCCTTAGGAATAATTAAATAATGTAGGAATTTATAGGGTAAGTTCCTTAGACAGAACACCAAAGGACACTGCTCACAAAAATATCACAAATCAATACACCAGTATTCTTAACGTGGTTAAAACCCTCAAAGAGGGAAATAGTTCACAGCCTGAGCCAACGCGGCCACTTCAGGCAATTTATTAATAAAAGAATGAAAATTTACATAATATTTTCTCATGAGCCGTTACCCTACAAATGACCCTCCATGCTCTTTAAATAGAGATCATGGATCAATCAAGTGTTAAGCCACGGATCAAGTGTCGGTAATACTGAGGATAGAATGAACCATCGGATCACTTCATGTCTAGAACATATCATGGCCATCGGATTGTAAGTTATAAAAGTACATAGTAAAGAAACACACTTTACCTAACTCTACGATAGACCAAGTTATACTTAACTATTTCCTATGTGTCAGAATATCCTAAAAAATAAATCATTATTTGTTTTTTATTCCTCAACTAATTCATTGAGATAATAAATAAATCATTTATTTATTTATTATTTCTAAAGAAAAGTTTAAATACTTTTTCCCTCCTAAACAAATATAATAAAATATTCCAAATGGTAATTCCAAGAATGAGATCAATAATATTTTAGTATTGCTCATTATTCGAAGATAACTCAATATTTTGTTATAAATAGGAGAGTTTTCCATTCATTATTCACTTTTGATTATTTTCATTGTTGCACTCACTATTGTAACTCTGATTGCTTTCATTGTCACAAACCATATTTTTGCTAGGTTTATGCATTATAGAGGAGAGAGACTCTACAAAAGCTAAAGACATTTGAGGATAGCCAGGAACCCATCCCATAGAGGGGGACTGATAACATTTTTCTGTTCTCTTCGCAGGTGTTATTATTAAATTATTCTTTACATATCTGTTTTCCATTGGATGTTTGGGGTTATTACTCTTTCTTTCACTGTTTAGCTATGATCGTAGCATAGATCAAAATTTTGGAAGGTTTTGTTTCTACCAATAGCTGCAGATCTACAATGTTTAGCAGTCATTTCTATTGTTGAGATTGTTTGTCATCCACAATCTTAAGTGGGTTCTTTTCCTACATCACTCACAAAAAAAACACTACAACAAATTGATGACTCCACTGGGTTTTATACTTTAGATCCAGAAACCTGGGCGAACTTTGGTTTTAAGCTTAGGGTTTCATCTTTTTTCAATTCTATTAATGTTTCCTAGTGTTTTAACCCTAGATCTGATAAATTTTTTACTTCCACAAGCTTTCTAGTTGTTCCCATATGTCACAGGAACCAGCTGCGACAAAGGTGGCACTTTTTTCCGAACTTTGCAGACCAGGAGTCTCAGAATAGAAATCATAGTTTTCAGCCCAAAAGATGCAATCTAAGATCCAGAACGCAACTTTCAACCCAAAAGGTGCGATTTCATAAAAAATGAGGTCATAACCTGCGATTTCTGGGTTTTAGGGTTTTTCTTAGATCTATTTCTAGGTTTTGTTGAGAGCTCTTTGCTGGGTGTCTGACCTCTGTCTCATCCCACTTAAGCCTTGATCCACTTTGTTTTACTCGTCGAAGTAGAATTTAGCATCCACTATGGCTTCTAGTACACTTCCACCTTTCTAGGAGGAGTTTAGCTGAGTGAGAAGTCTAAGTTGTTGTAGCACTTTCAACCACATCTTCCTGATATGTGACCTTTTGTTTCAGATCTGATAAGATAGGTTGCTACCATCCATAGTTTCACATTTAAACTAGGGTCCCATTGGTTACCGTAGGTGTTACACCCATCTCCCTATTTTTTTGTAGCAATCTTCCCCTCTAGTTTTTTGCTCTTACTGCACCACTTTTCAGTAGCTTCGTGTCACTTGATCCAAGTCACACCAACATTCAGATCTCTTGACCATTTTAGTGTATTTCCCATTGGTTTAGCCACAAATAAGTATACTGTTTGAAAACCCAGTTTGGGTGGGGTTTAGTTAATTTTTTCTGTTCATTTTCTGTTATTTATTTTAGCTTATTTGCAGCAAGATTTTTTCTTTTTTACAAACATGATCTGGGCTTAATTAATTAATACACTTGCACACACAAACACACCTTAAGCGAAGGGTGCTTGGTTTACACCACCATGCCAAGACTTAACATAATAAATTTATCTCACCACATAAGAGACAGAAGATATATTGTTGATCTCCCTTCACTATTTCTGTGTTCAATGTTCCTTCCATCATTGTGCCACCAAAGCATGTGTTGCAAAGGCTACTAAGCCTTCACCCCCAGTTTCGGCTTGGGCGTATTACTCCTCCCCATTGGGTTCAAGTTCATAGCCCTCTGAGTCCCCATCATGACTCTTCTCCTGGTCTTTCTGATTCCTCATCTGATTTCGAGCCTCGTTCACTGCATATCATCACCATGTCTAGACGCACAGCTGGTGTAGGAACCCAACCTCATGGTGGCTCTGGTTCTACACCGGTGATCACATCAGGCGAAACAATCTCATGAACTATTTTGGCAGCCCCCATGCTCCCCTTTATGGCTGGGTTAAGTCTACCAGATCTTAACCAGTTGATAGACGACCCCATACTCCATGATGCTAGTTGGCCCTCTATGCCGACCACGCTTCCCTCGGACATCCCAAAGCTTGAGGGTATTGCTGGAGAGGATCCTACCAACCATGTTTGATCCTTCCACATGTGGTGTTCATCCAACACCATAACTAATGACTCTATTCGTCTTCAGCTCTTCTAACACACACTCACTGGAGATGCTGCAAAGTGATATGTAGACCAGCCCTCCACCTCTCATTCTGTTTTTGCGATGCTTGCTAAAGCATTCTTATCATATTTCCAGTTACCTCTCTGGTATGACATTGATACAGAGCTATTGACCACATTTTACCAGTCCTCCACCACTCGCCTTTCTGACCATGTCCAAGAGTGGCGTCAAAGAAGGAGCACATGTCGTGCCCCACCTTTCGAAGGCTGTGTTTATCTAGATTGGTTTCTCAAGAGCCTTTTACCCCCCATCAGGAAAGACGCTGCGTCCCATTTTCCTTAGACCGAGGAAGAAGCGCTCCATACCACTTTGAGATATGATCTAATTTATGCTCAATCTAGTTATGTCTATACTATTATTCCAGATCTCCCTCATCCTAGAAGTGCTAATGCATTGGGGGTGTATCACACCACCAATGGTATCATTGGATTGCTTTCACACTCTTCGCCATATTCTCAGTTGAGTTATGGCTATTTGTGGGGGGGCCCTAGTTCCTCCAACTTTTATGCCCCTCTTGCCAGTGACATGTTTCCAAGGCTCCAAGCCATCTACCAAAATGTTGTTCCTTCTTATGCATAGCCTGATGCTCCATCCCCTCAAGCATTAACGTCGCAACCTCTTATGAATCCTCAGCCCCAGCAACCACTTCCCCCTCAGGGACAAGTTTTTGCATAGCAGAGTGATACCAATACCCAAAATTTGAAGAAAAAGAATAAGGGGAAGGGTAACAAGGGTAACAAGGGTAACCAAGGTAATCAGCCTAGTGAACCCCAGGGGAACCAAAGAACAACAAGGATATTCATATGAGCAAGCCTTGTGCATGTTGTGGTGTACATGGCCACTATACACATGAGTGTCCCCTTTTACCCTAGATGCACCAAATGTGGGAAGCTTAAGCAGCTTCTCAAGGTCAAAAATCACCTTAGAATCCTACACCATCTCAATCGATCGTGCTCACATATCCTTTCCCTCAACAAGGATTTGTTGCTACTCAACCTCAGCCCGGTCAAGTAGCCCACCTCCCCCAATCTTCTGGTCCCAGTGACTACCAGATCTTGATGATGAACTCTGATGAGGTTAACCACAACAATATCAACCTACAAACTCGATTGTGTCAATATGAAAATCCCTCTACTTTATCAGTTTCCGAGTCCAAAACTAAAGTGTCCGCTGAGCCACTTACAACACCAAATTTGAGGCCATTACCAACATGCCAAAAGGACCATTATGTCATAATGCAGCTTCTAACAGAGTTTCCCATACATACAGTATATTAGATGACTTGGTGCAATCACTTGCTGACATGTCGACATTGGAAGTCCTTCAGTCGTGCCCTTCCCAAAAGAAGGCTCTACTAACTACCTTGGGTGCAGTGGATCCTTTCGATGGTCATTTGATTGTCTTCCAAGTTGATACATCAGAGCACCCCCCATTACCTTCATTTGTTTCTTTCTAGATACCAGTTAGAGTTCGTAATTCCATCATCTCTAGATGCATTATTGATGAAGGTGCATCCACCTGTATGATGTTCACTGTTGTTTGGAAATAACTCAAGTCACTCGAGTTGTCCCCCTCCACCATCACCTTGCGTGGTTGGGATGGGCACTCATCCCAACCCCCTGGCATGTACCGCAACTAACCAGTGACGCTTGTGGGCAATACTATCCATGTCAATATCAAAGTCATTGATTCCCCTTTGGATTACAACATCCTCTTAGGTCATAGTTACACATATGCCATGTCAGTTGTCGCATCTACGGTGTTACGCAAGACGTGCTTACCCTGTAAAGGGAACATCATTACCATTGATCAGTTGACTTACTATGAACCGGCATCTGTGACCTCCCCCAATTCCATCATCTTGTCGATATTTGATAACCAGTCTTCAACTCCTTGCACCATTGTCTCACCTGGAGTCTATAAATATTCCTCATTGTTGGGTTCCTTCCCTGGTCCTCTCCCTCCCATTTTTGAACCTACTTCCATGAGTGTTTGCATGTTACAAGTGTCACAGGCTGCCCTTAAGAAGTCCAGTACACCTGATCAACAACCAGCTCCTCAGCATCCTGTTGTTGCTCTTCCAACTGAACCCTCTGGACCCACTCCCCTAGGACCTCCTCCATTTGTGGGTGCCTCTCCTATGTTCCCCCCAGGAATTGTTTCTCCGGGAACTATTCCTCCAGGTCTTAACCATCTGGGATCTATTATGTCGGGACATTATCCTGCCATCTAGATACCTTTCTTATTCGCCCCTCTGGGAGTTTTTCCTGTACCTGTCATGGCTTTGTTGGTCCTTCCTAACATGACTCTCAGGATCCCATTATGGTACATCGATCCCCCTACAAACATTCTGCCTGGTCAGCCAAGACTATATCATGCTTTGACCCTAGTTCAACTGGTCCCCGTGACCCTTACTGCTACTTTAGTTCCATCACAACATCAACAGGAACCAGCTCCTATTGCGAAAGCATCTAGCTGGGGGTGCAAAGCCAAAAGGAAATATTCGAAGGACAAGGCTGCCCAACCTCCTCTAGTGATCTGGATTTAAACAGGAACACAAAAAATTACAGAGATAACCATAAATACAGAGATACAATAGAAAGAATACTTCATTTCATTAATGTAAGATACTGAAATATGCTTACAAACAGAAATGGAAATAAACTAGCTCATGCAATGGCATCTTATCTCCGAGGAGAGATGTGGCGGATACATGACTCTGAAATATCTTACAATGAGGCTCGAAGGCCTATTTATTTTTGAGAAACAATGGAAAACCCTAAACATCCAAACCCTAACCCTAGGAGATGAAGCACTAAACTATGGGCCCCGTTTTGAGTAAATTGGTACATCAACTTCCCGGGGTTGTAACTTTGGCATACGATCTCTCTTTGACGCGCACAATACCTCATTAGAAATATCTATCCGAGGACTACAATTTTGCATAGAGAAACATGAATCCATGGACACATGTTGCTCCCAGGTTTCCAAAAAAACGTCATTTAAGGCCTCAAAACGGCTCTAGAAGTTTAGGACCCAAAAAGCTCCCAAAAATAGTAATTTGTGCTACAAATAAGGAAACTGAAAAATTGAAATAAATAATGGTGGGGGTCCAAGTGGAATTGGTAGGTGGCCACCACTATCCACCTAAATCATTCCTCCCCCGTTAGGAAGCAATGGTCCCCATTGCGTTGAGTTCCTCTATGAGATGAGGAAACTTCTGCTAAACATGGTCCCTCGTGAGCCACTTGCCCTAGTGAAGGAGTTGGCCTACTTTGACAACTTGATACAGTTGGATCTCCTATTGGCGAGTGTGCTTGATCTACGTTTCCATGATCCGATCAAATGTAGCTTGTTCCATGCAATCTAGATTTAACTCTGTTGGTGTGAGTTGTTCTGTAATGTCGAATGTGTCTAGTAATGGTGGAAAGCATGGTCAAAGGCAGTCCACATTGAACACTGGGTGCAGGTTAAGGAATGGGGGAATTCTGAGCTCAAATTCATTGTCTCCCATAGCCTTGGTAATGTTGTAAGGACCATATCGGAGTGGTCTGAGTTTGCGATAGGCTCTGGTAAGGCATTCCTTTTTCAAATGCAACTAGACTTTGTCGCCCACCTGAAACTTGTGTGGCACTCGATGTTGAACATGTCGTTACATGTACTTACCATTTGATTTCTCCAGAATGTCATGGACCTGCTAGTGGATATGTTGGATATGCTCAATGAATATGTTTTCCTTATCTATTAAGGACTAGACATGAGCTAGATTTGCCTGAGTAGCTGCATATGGCATGGCCACATCAATGGGACATAGTGGCTGGAATCCCAAGGCCACCTAAAAAGGGTTGTGGCCAGTCAAGCTGTGGAGAGCCCGGTCATAGTTGTGCTGAACATAGGGGAGGCTCTCATCACATGTTCATGGATGTTTTGAGTTGTACATGTGCATAATTTGTACTATCATCCTATTGACAACTTCTATCTAGCCATCAATTTGGGGATGGAAGGCTGTGGACTTAGTGATTTTAGTGTCCAACATCGACCAAATACTGGACCAAAATGTATTGAGGAACATGTTTTCCCAATCTGAAATGATAGACTATGGGATCCCAAAGTGTACCCACACTCGTTCAAAGAAGAGTTTAGCAGTGGCTTCTACTGTGATATTCTTCTTGCAGGTCGCCATAATGGTCATCTTTGAGAACCTGTCGATGACCAAAAAAACACAATCATTTCCATGCTTAGTAGAAGGAAGGCCTTACATGTAATCCATGGAGATGGATTCCCAAGGTCAACTATGGTTAGGAAACGGAGTATAGAGGCCTTTCTTCTTAATGGTCGGTTTGGAAATGGTGCAGGCAGTGCAGGATCTGATGTACTTTCTGACATCCTGTCGAAGATTTAGCCAATAGAAATACTTCTACAGTACTGCCACCATTTTCTTGACCTCGAAATGCCTAGCAGCCCAACTGTAGTGTGCTTCCCAAATCATCTTGGGATGCTTGCTTGAAGGAACACAAAGGTGACCCATGTGGCATAACAGGGCATCCTGAGGTCAAAACCTGGAACATGTTGAACCTCTAAGAGTGTTTGGTATGTGTGGCTGAATTTTTGGTTGCTTTTGTAGAGAAGTGGCCAATCAAAAGTCTCGTGCCCACAAGAGTTGAGCACAGTGGTTAATGCCATGATTAGTGGTCGACTAAGGCAATCTGCAACATTGTTGGTGCTACCCTTCTTATACTTGATATTCAAATGGAACTTTTGTAGGCATGTCGACCACTTCTGATGGCGATCATTCTACAACTTCCCTTTTGTCTATATGAACTATAGGGGTCGGTGGTCTATGTGGATGACTGTTTACTTCCCCAAAATGTAATGCTTCCATTGTTGGCAGGCCTGCACAAAGGAATACATCTCTTTGTCATACATGGGATACTTTCGGACTGTGTCTGAAAGTGTCTCACTATGATATGCCACTGGATGCCCATGTTGAGTAAGGATTGCCCCAATAGCATAGTCAAAGGCATATGTCTCGATCTCAAATTGTTATTGCAAGTCTGGTAATGCGAGCACTGGTGCTGAGCAGAGGTGATGTTTCAACTCTGTGAATGCCTTTTGTTGAGATTTAGACCGAAATAATTTTTCTTTTTCTCCTCCCTTGGTGACTTGACTCAAGGGCCAAGTGATATGAGAAAATCCAAACGCGAACCTACGGTAGAAGTTGGCAAGTCCTAGAAAGCTACAGAGCTCTATCAGAGTGGTTGGAGATGGCTAATCCTGAATGACTTGGATATTGGTTGGATCCACCTACACCCCCTGTTCATCAATAATGTATCCCATATACTAAACTTGGGTCATGCCAAAAGTGCATTTCTCCAAATTAGCACATAACTTGTGTTGCCACAGTGTTTGGAGAACCTGTCGGATGTGGTGGAGGTGCTCTTTCCAACTTTGGCTTAAGATCAGGATGTCATCCAAGTATACCACCACATATGAGCTGGTGAATGGCCACGAGATGTCATCCATCAACCTCATGAAGGTTGCAAGAGCATTTGTCAACCTGAAAGGCATAACTAACCATTCGAAAAGGCCCTCCTTACCTTTGAAGGCAATCTTCCACACATCGGAGGGTTTGATTGGTACTTGGTGATATCCTTACTTTAAATCGATCTTGCTGAAATATTTTCCCCCCTTCAGTTGGTCCATAAGGTCATCAATTTGTGGGATTGGGTACCTATTCTAGACAGTGATCTTGTTTAGCACCCGATAGTCAATACTGAGTCTCCAATTCCCATCCTTCTTCTGTACCAACATGACCAAGCTCCAACAGGGCGATGAACATGGTCAGATGTGACCTTTCTGCAACAACTCCTGAATCTGCCTCTTGATTTCATCGTTCTCCAGAACGAAGTGCTGATAGATTAGTCCATTGGGCAGTGATGCACCTGGGGTCAGATCGATGGAGTGCTTAACCTGACAGTGCAGAGGAACCCCTGTGGGGGAGGTGAAGATGTCCTCGTACTCCTACACGAACTTGTACATCTGTAGTTTTCGTGTGGAGGGGCCCTGTCTAGAGGTCGTGGCCATTGTCTTCTTCTTTCCTTGAGGGTGTATCATCAAGAAAACAAATTTCCCGATTTTGGAAATGAGCTTACTGCATTGTTTTGCAGTAATTAAAGAGATGGCGGTAGGTGCTGCTACCTTCGGTATTTTGTACAACTTATTTCCCAAAGTAACAATAAAAACACAAGGCCTTGACTCATATACAGCATGTCGCTTCCACAAGTATGGTTAGCCTAATAATACATCACAAACATCAATGGGAGCAACGTCACATAATACCTCATCCATGAAGGGCTTGATGTTGTATGGAAGGTGACATGGTTGGCTCACACGAAGATCCTGTCCTTAGTGAAGCCACCCAATGGTTTATGGTTATGGATGTGCTGTGGTCAGTAAGCCCAACCGCTTCACAACCTCTACCGAAATGAGGTTCTTTTGGCTCCCGCTATCGATAATGAACTATAGCAGGGAGCCCTTTAGCCACATTTGGAAGTGGAAGAGGCGCTCCTCCTCCTCTCCATATTTAGGTTCCTCCTTTTGGATCTTCATGGTGGAAACGGTGGTGTTGGGCTCCACATTGATAATCTTCTTCCCTTTTTCATTCTCCTTATCAGGTTCTGACCTAGAGTCTGAACATGCATTTGATTCCGAATACTTTAGCTCGGTCACCAGTGACTGTTTGGCCTGACACTCACTTGTATTGTGAGTGGAGCTCTTATGGAACTCAAACCACTTTCCCATGTCCTTCTTCAGCTTCGAAGTGTTTTTATTTTCTTGTGGCTTTGGCAATCTGTCCTGAGTGACCCCACCTTAGCTTTGTCCTTTATTCAGCCGTTTGGGGGCACGTTTCCCTTGCTTCATATTTGCAGATCCAAAGTATCGCTTCTTCTGTTTAAAATTCTGCTCAATCTTGACAGTGTATCGGTATGCAGTGCCGAGCGAGTAGATGTCCAGGAATTCCATCTCGTCCTAGATGTACCTATCTAGGCAGCCATGATACTTGAGTACCAAATGTAGCTCAGAATCCTTGATACCCAACTTTGTGCAAAGGGTATGAAAAATATTGGTAAAGTCTCACACATCTTGGTCCCTTCCCTGCCGCAGTATGGTCCACTTTACGTATTTATCCTCATAGCTTTTGATAGGGTAATACTGCTCCTTGATCACATTCCGGAATGAATTCCAAGTGGGTGTGGCTGAAAAAAGTGAGTCTATACTTTCATCCTTCTACTCGCAGTAGGTTTCCCACCAGTCCTTGATGTGGGGGGTGGCTTTGAGAAGAGAGAAAGTAATCTTTTCTCGACCGGAAAAATCATGAACATAAAAATACCCTTCTAGCATATTTAACAATTTTTCTATAGTGTTTGCATCTATCTGACCCTCAAATATGGGAATGTCAAAGTTAACTTGTATCCTAAAGGGTGTGGCACTTCCAGAGTAGCTGCGGGAAGTAGATGTCACCCCTGGGTAGCTGTTGAAGGATCTGGGCAAAGTTGTCCATGATCGCATTCCTTTGTTACTTGAGAGCCTCTTCGAACAAGATTTTGATAAGATCTCCTATCCCCTCGTCTTTCTTTTCATCATCCATGGGAGGTCGTCAGGATTTGTGAGGCTAGTCTTGCAAAGGTTTGACCAGTTCAAGCCCTAACTCCTTATGTCCTGACCTCGTTGGGGCCACGCAAAGAAAAACAGAGAAAGAGTAGACCGCTCTGATACCACTGATCTAGATTTAAACAAGAATGCAAAAATTTACAGAGATAACCATAAATATAGAGATATAGCAGAAATAATACTTCATTTCATTAATGTAAAATACTGAAATATGCTTACAAACAGAAATGGAAATAAACTAGCTCGGGCGATGGTAGCTTATCTCTGAGGCAAGATGTGGTAGCTACATGCCTCTGAATTGTCTTACAATAAGGCTCGAAGGCCTATTTATTGTTGAGAAAAAATGGAAAACCCTAAAAATCCAAACCCTAACCCTAGGAGATGAAGTGCCAAACTATGGGCCCCGTTTTGGGTAAATTGGTACATCAACTTCCTGGGGTCATAACTTTGGCATACGATCTCCGCTTGACATGCAAAGTACATCGTTAGAATGATATATCCAAGGAATACAAATTTTGGAAGAGAAACATCGATCCATGGACCCATGTTGCTCCCATTTTTCCTAAAAAATGTCATTTAGGGCCTCAAAATAGCTCGAGAATATTAAGACCCGAAAAAATGCCAAAAATAGTAAATTGTGCTACAAATAAGGAAACTGGAAAACTAAAAGAAACAATGGTTGGGGTCCAAGTGGAATTTACTAGTGGCCACCAATATCCACCTAGATCATCCAGCCCCTAAGGCCCCAAAGCTGACATCACCGCGCACTTTGTGTGATGTTTCTGGGCACACAACCAACAATTGTCCTGATCTTCCTCAACTTAAGCCGTTGGTTCATGAAACATTCCCTGAGTTGAATATTTTGGAATTCCATGTTAACATAATTCTCCCACCTAAGAAACTCAAAACATTTCACATAAACCATCCTTGTGCGTTGTGTGACCTTCATGCTCAATATTCCCATTATTTCCCTTGTCTCAATGAGTTTCGCGATTGCCTTGGGGTGATTCATGACTACAAGGCCACTTGTAGTGGAACCCTTGCTCCTCTACCTATCGATTTTGGTACAATTAGTCAACTGGAACAGGGAAACTGTGGCCCTCCTATTGTGATCCCTCCCCCCGATGTCGAGATGACAGACACCACAGGCCCAGTTCTTTACCTGTTGTCATCCTTGAGTTCCTCGTCAGCAAACCTTCCTAAGGTTGTTGCGCGCATTTCTATCCAACCTTTTTTGACAAAATCCGAGGTATCAACATCAGTAGACCCTCTGTCTACCGGTCTGTCATGTACTATTAAATATGATGCGTATGTCAACCTTATTCCTTAGGTTGATACACTAGGTAATGTCTCCGCATCATGTAGTTAGTCTTCTTCCCATCTGCCCATATCCTAGCTTCATGAGGACACCATGGAAGCTATGTATACCCCTAATTACCCTTACACTTGAGTAAGGGGGCATTCCTTTAAGAGGATTTCAAAGGCCATCTCCTTCCTAATTCTCCCAATGTGCTCTACCTCCAGAAATGTTACTCACAACACATCCCTTTGATTTGCATGTCTTTTTTTCTACCACGTGGTTAGGAAGATTGCATCATCTAATCCGTGGTCATTTGCACCTTTCATATGGATCCATCATCCACACCGTATATTGGTCATGCCGATGGTGCAAGTCGCTTCTCCTGGAACCTAGCCTCGGCAGCCTGGGCCATTTTTACTCCCTTGCATATGTTAGTCCTTTCAAATGATGTGTGCATTAGATCTGCCCCCATTAATTAGGTCGAATATGAAGTAGTGATAGGTTTGTTAGTTGATGCCCTTGCTCATCGCATCCTTCATCTTCATGTTCGTTTATATTCCTTACTACTTTTCATGCAATTGAATGGTGTGTATCATGTGCATAACCATGTCCTATTTAGAAAATATTTACGAGTGAAGCTATTGGTACATGAGTTTTAAACCATTACTTTCAATCATGTGCCTAGAGCCCAAAATCACTATGTAGATACCATTGCAAACAACATTCTAGATTCACATTTATCACATGTATACCATAGAAGAAAACCATAAATAAAACAAATGGCAAACCATCATCATCATTTCAAATGCAAAATCATATTATGTATTATAAAAGTGTTTGGAGCCATAACTCTAAATACATCTGAGATGCCCATAGCATGTTATGAAAATCACAATAAAAGGAACCCACATGTCCCTACATCTAGTCATTGTCTGATGAATCTTGTGCCAAAGGCTTTGCTCCACCTGCAAGTAGCTCACATACTTTCTGACCTACCATCGCCACGTGCCGCATGATACCTCGCCATTCTGAGGGAATACTAGTGCACTCATCTATGTATCGATCCTCTAAGTTGTGCCATCCGCACTTTGAAACCCTGGTCAAGAGTACATTAAACCTACGATGCAAATAAGCAAGCAACATAGTATCCTATGGACCCTTCTGTGATGATGATGTCCCTCGGTCTCCAGCCCCAGTGGCTGCAGCTCGACCTGCATATCATGCTGGCTTCACCGCTGCTATGTATACACACAACATATTTCACACTCAGTACCATATACATGTGATCGAAATATAAAATGCACCATAAAACATAACAACTTAACACTTACTGCCTAGTCCCCATGCTCGCTCGGGCGAATGTGGCAAGTCAGGATCCCCGTGATAGTTCATCTCGCTATAAGGGTAGTCGTCAATGTAAAGGGGCATTTGGTCCCCGCGTGTGAAAAAATCAGGTCAAAACACCCATCTGACTCCCCCTCCTCCTCCTCTACGTAGTAGTTTCCCCTAGTGGCGCATCATGGGCTCCTGCGGGCTCCCATATTGGATCTATACATGAGGAGTAATAGTGGGTATCTTATCAAAGAATAATGCACACAATTTTGTACTAAAAGCATAGTCACAATTCACCTGCCTCTTACAAAGACTCAACTTTCGTTTCTCTGATGACAACATCATTTGAGCCCACCCATAGTAGGTCCCAGCCAAAATACTCTCAACAAACATCATCTTCCCTCTAGTGATGTGGTGGAACACCTAGCTACCCAAGACCTATAGCACAACTACAGCAACAACCTATGTATCTAGCCTCTCTGGATCAACAATGGGGATAATCGTGCCCTTGACATGAACACCCCATCGATAATGGCACTCCACGAACTAAATAATGTTTCTCCCACGAGGTAACACTGAGTGAATATCCCCCACCACTTTGAGGGGAGGAAGTCTAGTCAAAAAGTAAATATCCTGTAATGTGAGCTCGATATTGTGCTCGTGCATAACAAAGACCTCCTGGTCTGGATCCTAATAAATCACAATTATCAATATAAATGGTTCACCTGCCATCATCAATGGGTTCTCTACCAGCTTGAGAACCCCATAACGAGCCAATGCCCCTCGAACAGCCTGATCCCCCTGGATCTCGGATCGGAGATTATCGAAGTCTTGTTCATGCCAGTTGAATTTCAACTCTCTCGTACCTTCAAAACACCACATGTCTTGTCAGTTCAAAAAAGAGAACAATAGGTTACACTGATCAACCTGCATCCCCCACCAAGCCAACAAACCAACCCTTCCTCCAGCAACACATTACAGTTTTCACCCCAAAAAGTGCAAGCTCGTAAGTTGCCAGTTGTTTCTTGCAACCCAGATCACATTTTTGGACACAGAAAGTGCAATGAGATTGTGATTAAGGGAAATGGTCCTCCAGGGAGCTTCCAGGTGCCAAAAATCAGAAAATAAATCGATGAAATTGAAGAGATGAGTAAGGCTGCCTACCTGAAAGTCATAGATCCTGATTCTGACAGTCGGTTTGTCTGCTACGATCTCCACAAGATTTAGGGCCTTTTCCTCCTCTCCACATTCACCACAAATCCTCACTTAGAAAATGAATCCAAATTGGAGGGAAAATGTCATTTCATAGACAAATCCACAATTTTTCTGTCGCCCATTATGACTAGACCATAGCTCAGTTTGACGAACCGTCAGCATTGCTGAAAGTCTCTCACTGAGCTCTATAATGGGTCTTCCTTAGTTTTTTATGATTTGTAACTTCACCCAGAAACCATTTTTTCAAGGTCGCTTTGTCGTCTCTCAAAGTCGAATTTCGTCATAAAGTGACACTTGTACTTTGAGGTCCACCTCCTCTTAATACTTGTCATAACATAAGTCGATTTTCGTCATGAGTGACCATCATTTACTCATGTTCCAATGGTCCCCATTGGGCCTAGTCTGTGTGGTAGCATCATCGAGTCACCCTTGTTCAGAGCATCCATGATGAGTCACCCTTGCATTCTTGGAGTCTATTTCATGTCCCATCATATCATGTCATAGTATTCCATCCATATTTGCATAGCATTCATCTTGTGTTGCCCATTTTGGCCTCTAGTCATATTGTCCCCATCCCCTCCGGAGTTGAGTTAGTTGCTGCAATGTTAACCATGCACTTTATGCTCTGACAAGGGTAGTCACATGTTTTTCCCTTAGTCCCCTTTTCCCCATTATCCCTAGTGTCAATCCATCAGTCACATTTCTATTTTCCCTCGTGCTTTAGTTGAGGATCCTCATTGCCTCATCTATCATAGGCCCTATTATGTTGACATCAACTCCAGAATAACAGCCTAGAGGGTGGTGTATCTTGGTTCCAACTTCCATTCTTATTCGGTGCCTTGGATCGAGCAGAGGGTCTCATCATTTCCCTTTGAATTGGTTGTTTCATGGTCGTTATTCATGTACTTGATGGTCTAGTAATGCAACATATTGTACCAGTGCTTCCTAGGTGTGTATGAGATGTTTTAGACCTCATGAGGGGGTGGCCCTTCAAGTAGCCCCCCACATGCCTGCATGCATACCTACTATGCTACAACCTCAGATGCAATTCCACGGAGTTGATGGGTTCGGTTCCTACCAATTGTAGTTTTCATAGCATGCACGTATCTTCTAGATGATCCATTTAGTTTTGCAGAGCCCTTCCTTTTTTAGCAGGGCTTCTCCAGTTGTTCTACCCTCTTGCCCACCCATTTTTTAGGGAAGGGGATTTGTATCTCATGTAGTCAGATATTATTGTATTCAGTCCTAGCTCATGTTTTTACCAAGTGCATTATGTATATGGGACACATTGTATTATTTTCTGGCTCTATTATGCTAGCATGTCATGTACCATTCAACATGTACTTTATTGCTTAGTTTCATATTTTTGGGCGAACCATTAGTTTTGTACTAAGTTATCTCGGCGAGTATGGGTATGCCTCACTCACCTCATTGAGGTCTGGTACCACATAAAAGGAGAATTGCATTAGTCTCGCCCCCTTTGTCACAATCCTCTCTCAGCTTTAGCTTCATTGGTCTCCCTCTCTCTCTCCTTGACTCCCTTGTGTTGTTTAAGTGATGGTGTCTTTACAATGTACTTTGGTCATACGTTTTGATCCTAACATTCGTACGTTGGGGGGCAATTTGTTATCACCAAAAAATTGATCATCTAGCCTAATTTACTAGATGCATCGAAGAATACCATGTAAAGCCAATTTTACCCTAGTAAAATTGCTTTCAGTGTGAGAAATTACCTAATAAACCATCTTTATTAAGTAATTTATAGTTAAACCCATGAAGAATAATTAAATAAATCACTATTTATTTGATTTTCTGCTAGGAATAATTAATTAAACCATTGTTTTATTATTATTCCTTGTTAAATTTGACCCATTCATGAAATATAAACAGATAAATCATTATTTATCTTATTTTTCTCTAAGGATAACTAATTAATCATTAATTAATTACTATTCTTTGTTAAATTTGACTAAATCCCTTATGAATAATTAAATAAATCTTTATTTGTTTATTATTCCTTAACTAACTCATTGAGATAATAAATAAATCATTTATTTATTTATTATTTCTAAATAAAATTTTAAATACTTTTTCCCTCCTAAACAAATATAATAAAATATTCTATGTGGTAATTCCAAGAATGGGATCAATAATATTTTATTATTGCTCATTATTCAAGGATAAATCAATATTTTATTATAAATGAGAGGGTTTTCCATTCATTTTTCACTTTTGATTATTTTCATTGTTGCACTCACTATTGTAACTTTGATTATTTTCATTGTCGCACACAATATTTTTTCTGGGTTTATGCATTATAGAGGGGAGAGAGACTCTACAGAAGTTGAAGATGTTTGAGGATAGCCAAGAACCCATCCCATAGAGGGGAACTGGTAACATTTATTTGTTCTTTTCACAGGTGTTATTATTAAATTATTCTTTACATAGCTAGTTTCAATTGGATGTTTGGGGTTATTACTCTTTCTTTCACTGTTTAACTATGATCGTAGTATAGATCAGAATTTTGAGAGGTTTTGTTTTTATCACTAGCTGCAAATCTATAATGTTTAGCAGTCATTTCTATTAATGAGATTGTTTTTCATCCACAATCTTAAGTGGGTTCTTTTCATACATCATTGAGAAGAAAACACTACTACATAGGGGGTTTACACAATTACCTTAGGCATACTATCCTTATGTTTAATCTCAATAATCTAGATGAGGTTTGTGTGCAAGCAACTCATCTTGAGGCAAGAGGGAAAAACACTGTAGAAGAGGGTAGTAAAAATCCATTTAATGGTAAAGGAATGGAAAAGGGTTTCAAAGGGAAAGGAAATAAAAATGCATCCATTAAGAAGGAAGGAGGTAAAATAACATGAAAACATTGTTCCAAACAGGATCACGATCAAGCTCATTGTTGGAAGCTTCATCTTGAGATGAAACCAAAGAAATTCAACAACAAGGGAAAACAAAAGACAGCTCCAACCACTCAACAGGATTTGGGATCTGATTCAGGTGATGAAATTAAAATTACAGCCATGGGTATGAAATGAAAAGAATCCATTTCTAGCACTAGTACTTCAAATTTACACAATGAAACTCCAAATGAAAATAAGAGGATAGAACTTTTCCACATAAGTGTAATCTCAAAACATAGCAAAATTGATATTGTTTTTGATAGTGTCTCTCAAGCCAATCTCATCTTTGAAAACATTTTCAAAAGTTTAAACTTGGAAATCATTCCACATCATAAGCCATATCCATTAGGATGGGTGTGTGACAATGAAAAATTGGAAGTAACTAGAAAGTGTAGACTGAAATCCACCATTACTGCAAATTTCATATATGAAGTTGAACTTGATGTTGTGCCATTATACATATGTGGTATAGTTTTGGGTAGTTCATATCTCTATGACAAAAAATATATCTTCCATATACATGAAAAGAAATATCATTTGTTCAAAGATGGAATAGAATACATTGTAAGAGCCCATAGCAAGAAACTAAATCTTTCACTTGTAAATGTGGGGTAGATGAAAAACTAGTGAATTCTAGCAAGAATTTTGTGCTTCTAATGATCAAAACCAAAAAGGATATTGATAATGAAGCTTTCCAAGGTTTTGACTCAAGATTGAAATCTGGATTGGTTAATGTTGTTAACCAACATGATGAGATGTTTTAGGAACCAAAAGGATTTCCTCCAAAGAGAGGAATCCAACTTGAAATACAATTGTAGCAAGATTGTCCTCTTCCTAACATTGGCATGTACAGGATGTCAGTGATGGAAAGTGTAAAAAATAAAAAGAAAATTCAAGATTTGTTGGATAAATGGATCATTGGACCAAGTTCTTTTCCATGTGGGTCACCTATTGTTTTGGTGCCAAAGAAGGATGCAACATGATGCATGTGTGTGGACTTGCATGTATTGAACAAGATTAAGGTAAAGAATCATTACCCACTACCTATAATCGATGATTTACTTGATCAACTAAAATATGCAAAGTATTTTACTAATTTTGAGTTAAAGAGTGGATACAATCAAATTACAATTGCTGAAGGAGACATTTGGAAGACAACATTCAAGACAAAACAAGGTTTGTTTGAATGGCTAGTTATGCCTTTTGGTTTATGCAATGCTCCTACTACCTTCATGCATGTGATGAATGATGTGTTGAGGCCATTTCCTGATGAGTTTTTTATAGCCTACTTAGATGACATCTTAATTTTCAGTAAATATTGTGATGAACATGTCATGCATGTGAGAAAGAACAATTGTATTTAAAGATGTCAAAGTGTGAGTTTGGAAAAACTTATTTAGTTTACTTGGGTCATATTATTTGAGGAGGTGAATTAAAAATAGATCCCTCTAGGGTTGATGTCATTTTGAATTGGCCAAGGCCCAAGACAGTTACTGATTTGGGAGCAGCCCAATATTGGAGGAAATTCATTTCTAATTTTTCTTCCATAACAACTCCTTTGCATGCATTGACTAGTGTGAAAAAGTATTTTTAGTTGGGAGGCAAACAACAAAAGGCCTTTGATGCATTGAAGGAAAATATTATTTCATCCCTAGTATTTGCACTTCCAAACTTGAGATAGTCATTTGAGATCCAAATTGATGCTAGTGACTACGCCATGGGTTCAGTCCTCATGTAACATGGTAAGCCTATCTATTTTCATTCATAAACTTCCAATGGTGCAGTGATTAATTATCCTACATATGACAAGGAATTGTATCCATTGGTTCAAAATGTGAAAAAGTGGAAACAATACTTGATGGGTAAGGAAACAATCATTCACATTGGTCATCAACCATTGCAATACTTGCAATCTCAATCTAAGTTGTAGCAATTAAGGCACTTTCGATGGATGGGTTTTCTTCAACAATTCCACTTGGTGATAAGGTATAAGAAAGGTATCTACAATAAAGTTGTTGATATGCTTTCTAGGGCTATTTTTAGTGAAACTACTTTACTCAAGTATAATTCTAGTTTGCATGAAAGTTATATTGAGAAGTATGCATTAGACAATGATTTTCAGGATGTTTACTCAAGCTTGAGTCAAGGTAACCAAGTAGAGAAATTGGATTATATGATTTGCATGATAACTTGTTGTACCATCTTTTTAAGATTTGTATTCCAAAGGGAGAAAGAGTCAACATCATAAGAGAGGCACATACTTCTCTTATTGCTGGTCATTTCAGTGTAAGTAAGGCGGTGGCACATGTACAGAGGTATTGCTATTGGCCTCATATGCTTGCAAGTGTGTCGCATTTTATTAAAGGATGTTCATTATGTGCAGTCAGTAAGCCTAGCAATAGGAAGTTAGGATTGTACACACCACTTCCAGTACCTTCATGACCATGGGAGAGTGTTTCTATGGACTTTGTAGGAGGTCTTCCATTGTCAAAAAGACGTCATGATTATTTGTATCTAGTTGTGGATAGGTTCAGCAAAATGTGTATTTTAATGCCATGTAAAAAGAAAATTACAGTTGAATAAAATGCTCAGTTACTCTTTCAAAATGTATGGTGCATTTTCGATTGCCCACATCCATTGTTAGTGATCGAGATTCTCATTTTATTGTGAATTTTTGGTCAAGCTTGAGGGGATTCATGGACACCAAATTGAAAAAGAGTACAACAATTTAATCCACAAATAGATGGTCAAACAGAGGTGGTGAACATAACAATGATACATCTTCTTCACGGGTATTGCAACAAGAATCCTAAGTTATGGGATGAACATTTGCACTACATTCAACATGCTTACAATCAGGCCAAGCACTCTTCAACTAAAAAATAACAATTTGAAGCATGTTTGGGATACTTGCCTAAGTCTCCTTTGGATTTAATTTTTGGAAAGGATGTTGCTATTGATGGTCATAGTGACATAGACAAATAAAGAAGGTTCATTGAACAAATCCAATTGGTACACCAAAGAGTCCAGGCACAACTTGAAAATATCCAAGGCAAGTACAAGTGAAGGCACGACAAACATCGGGTAGATTACAAATTCCAAGTCAGAGATGAAGTTTGGCTTCACATTAGAAAAGAGAGGCTCCAAGGAGAAGGTAAAAAGCTCAAACCAATTAGATATGGTCCATTCAAGATTCTGGAAAATATTGGTGATAATGCCTTCAGGTTGGAGTTTCCTTCATATATGCAATTTATGTTGTTGTTAATGTGGAAAATTTAGGGTTGTGTGAGCCTCCTTTTATTGAAGATCACGGAGAGAATTTTCAAATTCCTTCCATTGAATATTTTTCTCCTGATTACCTTGATGAACTATAGCAAGACACCATACTTGAGAGAAGAACAAGGTCTTCAAAACAAGGGAATGTGGATTACCTTTGTTTGGGGCTCAAAGGAACAAATGCTTCCAAAGCCAAATGGATCAAGTTTGGAAAGGTGAGGGAACTGTACCATCACCTACTGAACAACAGAAAGTGATCTTTTGGGGTCCAAAAGCTTCTAGTGGAGAGAAATGACCAGGTGCTCAAAATTTTTCTCAAAATTTAAAGTTGTTGGATCAGTGTGGAACCCGAATGACTGTGTCGTGCTTGTCATCTTGAATCCGGGGCAACTTGTTTCACACGAAACATACTCCATATGATCCCAGAAACATGTTCTAAATAGGCGAATTTTTAAAACAAATATGTGGGCAACCTACTTAGCAGGCCATGCTATTGACGTGGAATTGACTGGGCATGCCTACATGTTAGGGTGGTTGTTCATATGAATATCTACCTCGCACAAATTATAGGGAGCCAAGTGGCATGATTTCATTGGTGGAGTTTTGGATGATTTTGATTAGTTGGTTGGTGGCCAACCACAGGCTGCCAAGTGGCCTAGCCAAGGGTTGCCAAAAATTAGGTTAAGGTTCGAGTAGCAATGGGCAGGGGTTAAACCCGCGACCTCCAAGTTCAAAGTCCAATCTATTTCCAACATGCTATACATTATGTCCTAATATATATTGTGTTCCACATATATTTAAAGTTTAAGTCTGTGCCATTCGGAGGATGGGGACAGCCCACGGGGCCATCCCTTGTCCATATGGTAACCCACAGGACTGCGATGGAGTGGAAAGGGGCTAGCCCTTGGGCGCATGCCAACCAACAGGACTACGGGCAGAGTGGAGTGGGGGCCCGACCAGTCGGGGCGGGCCATTGGCCTTATTCCCAGGCATGTGGCCCCCTCATGTGGCCCAAAATTTTGGAATTAAGGGCTTAATGGATGAATTAATGCACCTACAATTTCTCCTAGAATCCTATTAATTTGGGGCCCATTTACCACAATTCATGGTGGACTTGTAGGACCAGTGCCGGATTTGGGGAAATTTGTAGAGCGAATAGTGAAAGAGCTATGGAAGCTCATAACTTCTTCAATTTTTTACCAAATCAAGAGAAGAAAGAGGCTATACAGGCTTTTTTGGGTATTCTAGAGCCATTGGAATAGGTTTTAGAGTTGTTTGAGCATTGTAAATTGATGTATTCACACTTTTGAGCATAATAGAGAGGGCCAAGCTATTGGAAGATTGATAGACCAAGGAGACGTAGCCTAGGCGAGGTGAACTCCTTCATCATGTGTTGTTGTGATATTTTTTTGGTGATGTTCAAGTCTTTTATATGATGTTGTTTAATGATTTGTTTATCTTAATTTGTACACGAAATTTACATAAAAATACTCAAAAACTCATGTTAAAACTTGTAATTAACCTCATGAATCCTTAAGCACTTTTACATATTCTGAAGAGAAATTTAACATAGCAAAATTAATTTTCCCATTCACATCACCTGTAGTAGGGTAGATTGTGCTTTGAACCTCTTATATGTGACTGGTATAATGGTGAGCCTCCCTATGGGTGAAATTTTCCTTCTTGTAGCACTCTATTAGCTTCATGTAGCAGTGATGTTCCTTCCTATAGTAACTATGTTCTTCCTGTAGCAGTTTTGTTCCTTCATGTAGCACACAACCCGAATCATGTAGAAACTAATATTTGCATGCCAAGAGGTGGTGGGTCCACCTTTTATTTTATTATTTTTGTTATTTTATTATTTTTTATATATATTTTTTATTTTTTCTTTTTTTCATTGCATGAAAAATAAACTCAGAGTGCTTTTTGTTAACTAAGTTGGCCCTCACTTACCCCTTCGCACTCCTTTTCCTCCATCATGACTAAATTATTACAACCCACTTTCTCAAGTCCTCTTCACTTTTGTCTTGTTCCTCTCCCACATGTGCAGGTGTCTTGGTGGAAAAGTGAAGCTAACTACTAGATAAGGCGAAGATTTCTTTGCTACTAATTTTGGCCATAGAAAACTTTTTCCTTCATACACTTGTAATGTTTTTCAAGATTAAATAAGTTCATAGGAAAGGTTTAGGGGATTCCATAGCTGAGCCTTACCCTTAATGCATTTTTGCAGGTGATATTAAGGTTGTTCATATGATTGTTGAAGCTTCCTTCAGTGGTTCTAAAGGTGATAGTGATGATCCTTTGATGGTTGCATGGACGATATGGACATGGGTGAGGTTGTTTTTGAGTGTCTTATGTGAGTTCATTGATTTGTCTCCCTTTCCTTCTACAATTTCTTGGGAATAATACAAACATTTTATGTTCTTTGTTGGTTGAAACTTGATGATGGAAGTCCTTTGTCTTTTATGCAGGTGCTTTTGAAATCAAGTGTTGATGCTTTCTAGTTGATCAAGAATAATGTAATATTTTATATGAAGTGCAGTGGCTACTGAAGGATAAATATTGTTATCCTCAAGTGCTCATGCTGACTGAATTGTAGATTTGATGCTCTAGTTGTGGTTTGATAGGAGATGTGCAGACAGCTACACGACTATGTGTTTTCTTGTAGAATTCACATAGACCCTCCTAGGATCATTATTTCCTTTAGGTGATACCTTTAGAAATACTGATAATTCATGAGTAAACTGATGATGAGGATCAAAGGCCTTTTTTGCGGTGGAAGGGATGGAAAAAAAAAGTGAAAATGAGTTATTTTCATGGAAAAAGATGACAATTAGAGTGGAGAAGAGGTCAAGTGGTGTGGAAAATGAATGATGAGGCTATGGTGGATCCATCCTCTTATTCCTATATGAAAAAAATAATATTTAAACCCTTTTTCCATGCCAATTACACTCCTGTAGCAATTATGGTCACTCTTGTAGCAATTATGGAATGCTCCTGTAGCAGAATTATTTTAACCATATATCTCAAATGACAGATTTCACTAACCTAAAATTTTGTAAGCATGTTTCCATCATCCTTATGCAACTCCCCATAAAATATCTTTGCCAACGGATGCACGAATCACAAAAAAAATGAAAAATGGTTGTAGGTGATGGAGGCCAATTTATAAAAATGTGCACACTAGAATTCGCTGAAATTCCTTGAGAATTTTACGATCATCCACATGCATCTTCCCATAAGAAAAAATAAGAAAAAAGATGCATAGGTTTTTAAATATGGTAAAAGCAATTTCATGCCCTCTGTATTTTGGCCTTCTGTAGCAAAACAAAACCTTCCTGTAGTATTTTAGGATAACAATGGAAATGATTGGGAAAGGATTTGAAATGATGGGTGGATGTTGAAAATGGATGAGGGTGATGGATTGACATGGCCTTGGTCCTATTGGAGCATCTCGATAAAGGAGGAGAAAGCCCAAGTTTGACCTATTTGGACTAGGTTTTTGATCATTTTTTTCTTTTGGTGCTAAATTGTTCTTGTTGCTTGCAAATTTTGGAGGGCAGCCACATTCATTAGAGAGAGATACATGGTCTAAATAATTTTTCCTTTTAATTTTTCATTTTTTTTTCTTTTTTTCCCTAGGCCAACTAGCTGCTTCAATGAGGTTTTCAACTAGTAGGTCTGCGTAGGTGCCTCAAAGGAGGTTTCTACCTAGAATCTTTTCCTTTTTTTCCCTTTTTCTTTCCAACCCACTGAATACCTCAAGGAGGTTTTTAGTCAGTGAGCCAATCTCAGGTGCCTCAAAAGAGCTTTTCACTTGATATTTTATTTTTTTCCTTTTATTTTTCTTTTTCCATTTTTTATTTATTTTTTCTATCCTACTCTCACTAGTATAAAATGATGAAATTAGTGACCATGTGACTAAAAACGTTAGTCGCCACAACTTGTCCAAGTGAAATACTACAAAAAATGAGCAATCTTAAGTGACCCAACTAAAAACAACTAACATAAACAAAATTTAGTCTCGAGTTGACATATACAACTAGATAATAAGTAATGCAACTAAAAATGACTAATTTAGTTTAGGAACAAAAATATGACTATTTAAAAAGTACTACAAGAATACAAAATAGTCATTTATGTTAGTAATTTTAATTGTATCACTTCAAGAATCCGAAATTACAAGTGATAAGGGAGTCAAAGGCTGTAATTTTGTCCTCGTGGGCTTTGTCATGCTTTAGGACTAAGTCACCCACACTAAAGCTAGTCTTCCCTGTAGAATTTGTATCAAACCACCTTTTGATACGATTTTGATGGAGTGAAAATTTCTCTTTTGTTGAAGCCTATCTTCCTGTAACTTGTGTAAAGTGTCCATCCTAGGTTTAAATAAGAGACACAGCTTGCCATCGGATTCTTGGGTCAACTGGAGAGCAGGAAAGTAGATATTTGGTGGGAGGATGGCTTCCTTTCCATATACCACAAAGTAAGGGGAAGTATTCAGGGAAGGTTTAGGTGTGACTCGGTTAGCCCATAAATCATTCACCAAAGCGGGGTGGCAGTTTAACTGCTTAGAGAAAATGGTATTTTTGATGATAAGAATGAGGTTATTATTTGTGGATTTGGCAAGGCCATTTCCCTGTGGATAATATTTAGAAGAATGCTTCAAGACAATGTCATTTTCCAATGTAAAATCATAAAGATTTAACGAACAAAAGTACGTTTCATTGTCAAAAACAAGTGACGTAGGAAAACCAAACTTGGAAATGATATTCTGCTACAAAAATCTAGTGACCTCTACATCATTCACTTGTTTTAGCGGAATTGCCTTTGTCGACCACGTAAAGTAATATGTAGCAGTCAAAATATAGTGGTGTTGCTTCGATGAATGAGGGAAAATTTCCCTTATGGTATCCAAGCCCCACTGTTGGAATGGTTCTTCCACTACAACATGCTGTAGTGAGGTTGTTGACTTCCATTTCTTTTCGACGCACCTTTGATAGACCAAACATTTGTGTGTGTAGGCATGAGCATCATTGAATAATGTAGGCCAGTAGAAACTAGCCCGCATGACCCTATGTGCTGTAGTGTTACCCGAAAAGTGTCCCATGGTTGGTCCATCATGGAGATCATCTAAAACCTTATTTGGATCTTATGCCTCTAAACAACTAAGTAATATCCCATTATGTTTCTTTTAGTATAGCACCCCATCCACCAGCTGGTATGGTAATGCTTTAAGTCGGAGTTCCCTCTTCTGCCACATAGAAAAATGAGAGGGCACGGTGCCATGATCAAGGTACCGATGCACATTTGCGTACCAAGAGTTTTCGTTTGAAGTGGGAGAGGCTCACTCAACATTGTACATGCTCCCAGCTCGAGAGCTCTTCTTCTTCCTCTTGTGCATTGATCACTTCCATTGATAACTTACAAAGACCATGACCCTTGATGGTGTGAACCGGTTTGATGTCAAGATCATATTCATGTAATCTGGTCATCCAATTTTCCCTTCTCTCACCTAGCTCTTGCTGAACAAGAAATTATCTGGTTTTTGGGTGTGGAACATTAAAGATAATACAATGGTCTTTCAACAAGTAGGGTCTAAAATTATTCACTGCCTTGTATACTACATAATCTTTCTTTTCCATGGTAGGATAGTTGAGCTCTAGTCCTTTGAAACTATCAGTTTTCACTTTTATCCCATTAGGGATGTAGATTTTGTCGATGAATGGCTACAGAACAGGGACCCTACGAACCAATTGCTCATTTCATTGATGTAGTTCCCACCTGACACAAACATTTGATGCTCTATCATAGTCATACACTCTATGATAGTTTTCATAGATTCCCAACCTATAACAATGAGTTTCATCCTATTGCCAAACCCTGTAAGAAATGAAAGGATTATATTCAAGCCTACTATGGCATGTTGCACTCGCATGCTTATTTGATGTTGAGAATCATACTTTGTTCACACTTTGTTTAATCTTCTCCCTAAATTATCACCTTAAAGGAATGCTTCAATTATATATGTGAGGTGTGAGATTGATATACTTCTACCAATTACCAAAGACATCTTTTATATCCTAGTTAGATTTATATTTTCCCTCATTTTTCTCATTTCCTTTTCTTATATGTATGTGTGGAGATGTGAATACTTTTGTTATATTTTATAGGAGGATCACGACATTGTAGGTGAGTAAGGAGGCATAGCCTTTTGATTTGTTTGCATATTATTTTATCTCTTTTGGCATATTCTAATAACATTGCTCATCATTGATGTCACATAATCATGGTCTCTTGTGCTCCTAGGAGGTTAATCATTCTTCATTCTATTATGTTAACTTGAACACTAAACACAATAAGAAATATCCTTCAAATGCATGAACATTAAACAATATTGGCAATATACTCCATCCAAGGGCCACTTTGATTTTCTTGATAAATATTAAAAATACTTTTAATTTGAAAACATAAACTAAACTTATTTTTAATTAATTAAATATTTTTCATTTTATAATATAAAAAATAGATTAATTATTGAAAATCCAAATATTTAAAAAAATAAAATGAAAATTAAATTCCTGCCAAACAACTAAATAAACCCAACCCAAAACAAATAAAAAAAAAATATTTTTAATTTTATAATATAAAAAATGTATTAATTATTGAAAATCTAAATATTCTAAAAAAAAAGAAGTGAAAATTAAATTCCTGCCAAGCAAATTTTAACTAAACCCAACCTAAACAAATAAAAAGAAATTAGTGTTTTCCCTAAAACGTTAACGAGATTTTGGCGGCACTTAACAGAGATTTAAGCCTACAAGAGGGGTTTATAAAACCCTTTTTTATGTTTAGCTCTTTTGATGTTTAGCTATTTTGGGATAGGTTGGATGAGGACCAACTTTGCCTCAGGTGCTCTAGAGTGGACACAACCTGTTGAGTATCACCAAGGATTTGAAGGTCACCTCAAAAATCTTGAGAAATGTTTTTTAGAATGTGTTTTTGGTTTTGGGTTTACTCCGAAGTCCAACGTTAGAGAAATTATCGTTTGGAAAACAACAAAAAGAGGAGGAATATGGTAGCATCAAAAAAGGAGCAGAGTTGTTCACTCTACAAAAAATTACTCGAAAACTAGATGTTACCCATATATTTGTAACATGAGAAGAGAAAATATAACAAAGGAGCCAAATATATCAAGTAGCGAGACTATTCAGACCAAGCTTGGAGGCAGAGTTTACGCATATAGAAATTTCCACAATGCCCTAGCAGAGGAGTTTTCTTAGTAGAGGTAAAGTTGACTGCAAAAGAAGATTCCATATTTTTATCCAATGCCAAAAATGATAATAAATTTACGGCCTAGAACTCTGGAAAAAGAACCTTCTGAGACATATATTTCTCTCTTTACATCCACTACTTCTTTTAACTAGAGAAAATTCAGGGGCATTACAGTAAATTGGAGTTGAATTTATGAGCATAGAACTAATTTTTTGAGTTAGTATGAGAGCTGCTACACCAATACCTCCATTCATATAGATCATGTCCACACAAATGTTGTCTCAGGTGAGATTTTTCTTCTACACCAATTGTCAAAGAAATGGGAAAGATTTTGGCCAGGCTCAATTATTTGATTGCATAATGAAATATATAAATAATTATGGAAGAAAGACATGTCTCTCTGTGAAATGTGAGGTCTGCATCCTTCCTAACGATAACATCCTAGCCCAGTAATAATATCCTCCTTGTTGAAATCCTAGAAAATTTAGGCCTCATCCTCCCCTCCCTTTAGGGCTTGCTTGCTCGCCTTAACTTCTTGCGTACATCCTTTCCTTTTTTCATGGTGTCAAGTGGCTTTCGTGCCTTCTCTGATGTGGACAAGAAATAAATACCTTCCCCTCAATTGATGGATTCTCACATGTCGCGTAAGTGAAGGTTATTACCTATCTTCCAGGATATTGTGCCATCTTGGAGATCAAGATTGAGTTCCACTTGAAGAACCCAAAGTTGATGGAACCAAGATACTCCCTCTGCTTGTGCATTGATAGACGATAGAAATCCTAATTAGTTAGTTGTCTTATGGTGTATATCTATTCCAGAAGCATACTAGGACTAGGTGGACTATAATCTTTAGGCTCAAGCAGGAAGCAAGAGTTTTCATGCATACTTCCATCTCTTTGACTCTCTTCAATCCAACTCGTTGTTACAACTCTACTCTCTACTCTCTCTTAAGCTCGAGCAAGGAGGTGCAATTGAAAGAGTTGGAACAATTGCAGAAATGAAAAGAAGTCATCGGCCAGTGGTTGAGAAGGAAAGGATTAAGTATTTGGGGATGCAGTTGAATCACAAAAAATGATATCTAAAAAGGAAAGGATTACTAGAGGAATAGGTATCTAAGAATAGATTGAAAAAATATTCATGTAGTGAATGGCTTAATACTGATTGGAACAACAGGTCCGGGCGTTGTTGCTCTTGCTGAAGCTCTATTGAAACATAAAGGTATTTTTTTTTTCTAAGTCTTTAAATTTCTCTGCATTTTTGGAAGAATAAATAGTAAAAATATACTTCAGCTCATAATTCTTCAATGTGTCTCTTAAATGATATAGGAAAATTTGTGGCCCACATATTTCTTCACGAAAATTGCATCTAGAGTGTCACAAGAATTGAAAGTGTAAATTCCAAAGTCTCCATTCAAAGTTGGATTACCTATAATAGGTGCAGATGAAGTTTCTTTCTGAATGCTCCAAAAATCTTATATAGATTCTTCCATTCGTTCAAATTATTTTATGTTACGTCCCTATACTACTAGTGTAACCCCTATTGTTATTAGTGAAACCCCCTTATTATATTTTTGTGCCCATGTAGTCTCCTTATTTTTATTATTGTGCCCCATAGAAGCCCACTATTGTTGTTGTTGTGCCCTTATATTATTACGTTTATCTCAAATCTGATTATATTATGACCCCTTAGACTCCTATATATAGAAAGGAGGTCCTTTCATTTGTATCATCCAAGAATTGTTCATTTGTGTAATGTAAATGAGGTTGCCCCCTTGAAGAGGCTAAATTCTAAGGCGTTTATATTTCTTTTCTATCTTTTTGTGAGTTGGTTTCATAACATTTGTTATCAGAGGTTTGGATTCTAGGGTTTTGTTGCTCCAAATAGGTCATCATGGAATTTTCACTATAACTTTTTTCTATACGAAGTTTCAGAAGCTAAAATAAAACCCATATAAGAAGAAATTAGTTTGAACCTCACGTCTAAATTTCAGATTTTGTCTCACTATATTTTCAAAGATATGAGCTGAGGAAGTTAGGGTTTTTGTAGCCTCCAAAATTTCATCTCAAATGGATCATCGTGGAATTTTGACTATAATTGTTTTCTACGAAGGTTCAGACTCTGAAATTAAAATCCATTTGAATCGAAATCTTGGTGAAGCTCAGGTCCAAATTTCAAATCTTTTGTGACTATATTTTCAGACATATAATCTAAGGAAGTTAGGTTTTTTCTAGAATCCCAAATTACATTCTAAGCAGGTGACCTTGGGAAACTCATCATAACTTTCTCTCAGAGCATCAAATTGAAATTTCGTAAGAAGTTAAAAAAAATAGGATGAATTGTAGTTTTCTATTTATATTTTTTAGATCTAAAGGTAAAAATAGTGACACGTGGCACATTATACAAGTTTTCTCTACTCAAAAATTACATAATCAAGTCATCTTAGGAGATTGGGAATAACTCTTTCTTGGAGAATCCAATTTTGATCAGACTTGTGGCATTGGAAAGAGGACTCAAAGGAATACTACAGGAAGCAATGTCAGATCTTGGAGAGCTGTAATTACAAAGATACATTGGATTCAATATTGATCTCTTATAAAATGAAAAAAAGAGGAATAAATGCAACATGATATATCAAAATTACGAGACCAAGTGCAACAAAATTCACTCTTAAAAAAAGTAACAGAAGCTAAGATGGATGGTTTAAAGAAAGGCACGAAAGATAAAATGAAGGGCTTAAAGAAAGACATGGAAGCTAAGATGAATGCCGTGGAAGCTAAGATAGATGGTTTGAAAGCTAATATGGAAGGTAAAATGGACGATTTGAAGACAGATTTGACAAAGTTTCTACAAGAAATGTTTACGAACGAAGAAAAGGTAGTAAAGGAAGCTCATGATGAGAACAAAATAAATGTTAATCATGATTTCAAGGAAGTTTGATGGCAAGGATCCCGGAACATGGACACTACAGATGGAGCAATTTTTTGATCTCCATAATGTGCAAAACAAACAAAAGCTACGTATTGAAACTTTATATTTGGAACCAAATTAGTTTGTATGGTATTGATGGTTTTGCACTCGTAAATAAATTGTCACTTGGGCAATTTTTACAGAAGAAATGATAGCACATTATGAGGATACAAAAAGAAACACCTTTTTTAGCCATTTGATAAATCTCAAACAAAAGGGTTCAATGATGGAGCACATTGAGGACTTCCAAAAATTGAACATAAGAGAAAAATATATTCCATAGGAACATAGGATTGATGTGTTCATAGGTACTTTAAAGGATAACATCCAACATGAGGTTTGCCTTTGGGAACCTGATTCATTGGAGAAGGCATTCAGGTTGGCAAGAAAAATGGAAAGAAAAATTATGGCAACAAGGAAGCCTACCACTCACAACTTTGGAAGTGTTGTTTCCCCTAGTCTTCCACAACCTACAAGTTTGACACCACAATAATTGGAAGAAAAAAGAGAAAAAGGTATTTGTTATAGTTGTGATATAAAATACACTGAAGGTCATAAGTGTTTTGAGAAGAAATTAATTTACATAGATTGTGAAGAGGAGGAAGAAAAGGAACAAGAAACATAAAAGGAAGAGGATATACACGAGGAACAAACCCTAGATAAAGAAGAAATGAATCCAACCATATCTTGTAATGCATTGGTTGGAATTACCACTTCTCAAGCTATCAAGATAGAAGGACATATCAAGAAGAAAAAGGTAATAGTGTTGATTGATTCGGGAAGTACCCATAATTTTGTTCATTGTAAGATATCCAAGGAATTGAATTGCTTACTATATCCAGCACGAGAGTGTCAAGTGATGGTTGCAATTGGAGGAACCATAAATTACTCTGGAAAGTGCCATAATATCAAGCTATCCATGGGATAATATGTATTGAATAGCCCAATGCTTTCCATTCTAATGGGTGGTGCTGATGTTGTACTAGGAGTCCAATGAATACAATCCTTGGGTACAATATCTTTTAATTTTCAAGACTTTTCATGAAATTTTCTTTGGAAGGAAAGGAAGTTGAATTAAGGGGTATCATAGGGAAACCGAGCAAGATAATAAGCTCTAATGGAATGACAAATCTTCTAAATAAAGAACAAAGAGGCGTAATTGCACAATTATGTTCCCTAGAGGTTCCCACATCAAAATCATCTATTTCTTCAGATCTCCAAAAAGTCTTGGACAATCATTCCAAGGTATTTGAGACTCCCAAAGGCCTCCCACCTATTCGTGATCACGGTCATGCCATTCATTTGATACCAGGAAGTGTTCCTCCAAAAATTAGGCCTTACAGATATCCATATGCCAAAAAGAGTGAAATTAAATGTATGGTTGTAGAAATGCTAGAGGTTAGTATAATTAAGTTTAGTCAATTTAGTGTCCTAAATTGCTTGCATGAATTATCAACCGAGGTTCATAGATTGATGAAGTGTGATGCATTATATGTGCTTAGTTAACTTTTCTCTTACGTCGTTGTTTTGTATTTTTATGTTTATTTTGGGGGTTTCTATTCTTTGTTGTCTAAGAATATACAATCTATGAGAGATTTACATGGATCTAATGAGTTTTAAAGGACACGAAAGGTTCCTAAGTTATTATAATCTCCTAAAAATGGACCAAGAACCATTTTAACTAGTTACAATCTAATAAGAAAAACAGAGCATCTACCTTATCCTACCATTTAGTCCTAATCCATGGATCTAATTCTTAAAACCAAAAGTGATACTGATGCAAAAGATAATTTAGTAATTGCATTCATTTAGCCATTCAACCATTCAATTTTGGAATATGATAAAATCAATCTTCTTGAAATGATTTTTTGAATGTAAAGTGATGCAACTAAGTAATGACCTGAAAGAAGAAAAGAAAAGATAACAACATGTAAAACTAACAATGTACTGAGTAAGATCAATCACCGCATGAATTAGATATTTATCCATTTAAGTTAGAATTATCATTATTGTGAAATGGTTTTGAGGACATCTATTAATACAACTAATTGAGAGTTCTATGCTAAGAAAATGAGTAACAAAATAGTAAGAAACTAAGCAATTGTGTATTATTATTATTTCATTCTTCATTCAATCATTTCTCATGCAATATCTTAGAAGAACCAGGCTGCGCAGTTGTGATTTTATCATTACACTATTGGTTACAAACTGAAATGAAACAAAATTAGAGGAAACAGACTTATAGAAAACAGAGCAATAGAAATTAAACTGAAAAGAACAAGTGAAAAACCTCCTTCAGTGCAGGGGCCCTCACCAACTGATGTGGCTAGATGCTAGCTAGTTAAAGATGCACTTTTAAACCACCATTGACAAAACATAGTTTGTATTATGAAGAAAACGAAGTCTAAATACAAAGTATTATCAAAACCCTATAATTCATCCTAACTTCTAACTACTTCTTGTTTTCATTCAATCGATATTTGTAGGAAAATAACATAATTGTCTACGAGAAAATCTTGCTATAGGTGGCTAATCCGAATTTATCATGACTGTTTATAAGAAAAACATGCTACAAGTGACTTAATTCGAATTGTAATGAGAATGTTTATCTTCTGATCAGCTATAGGTGGCTTAATCCACATTAACTCCTCAAATTATGATTAGTTATAGGTGGCTGAATACAAATTAACTCCTCAACAGAACTGTTATACTCTTGATTAGCCATGAAAGAGCAAATCAACATTCCTACTACTTCTAGATAACATATTTGATTCCAACTTTGACCATGACTTTAGGCACGCTTTTCCATCAATCTGGACTGAGTGAATAGGATAGAATCCATGTGGAGATGATTTTAGAAATTCCCATGTGGCCTAGTTCTTCATTTGACACCTGTGACCTGCCAAACCATGAGAGTAGCTAAGGAACCCATAGTTAGCTGTGGAATTGGCTAGGTTCTGTAGCTAATTTGAAAAAAACTATTAAAATAGTGAGAACATGAAAATATAATATGGTGATCATTTTAATTCTTTCCTAAGACAAAGCCTAGCATTTATCATTGATTGGATCTGTAGTCTTATGAGAAAACAAGAGAAAAAGGTGAGAAAAAATGTCAAGGGGAAGGTAATTTTGAGGTTCAACATACCCCCACTGCAAAATCATTACATGTCCTCATGCAATTTTCCAAAAATGTGAGTTCTTCTTCTCTAATGCATTTTCTCAGACACTTCTGCTAGTACATCCAATTTTCGTCTTTTGTTATTCTTTGAAGTGACTGTCATTCTAGGTTTCCTCATAAGAAGCCTGTACTTGAGGTTGATGACTGTTCTGTTTAGACTTTTATTCTTTCTTTTCAACTTCCTATTTTTCTTATACCACAGTCCTAGATGCATAATGGTATTATCATGAATTGCTTTGTCCAATTTATTTTGTTCCTTCAAGGTTTCATTCTCATGTTTGATATGTCTATTCAATATCTCTAATTCATAAATTTCCTGTTTGAGAGAGTCAATTAGAGATTCTTGTGGATTGGCAGAAGGTTTTGGATTCATTGAGGCATTTTTCCTCTCCATTGATTCTATATAATCATAAATTTGTTGCTACACTGGGTCTATGCCTGGGCTACCTTCAAAATGATGGTCAGGAGAATTTTGAGGACTATGTGTAGAAAGGATGTAAACATGAGAAGTTTCTGGGGTTTCCTCTTCTAAGTTTATGAACTCTGTCCCTTTTGACGATGTTTTCTTTACCAAACCTCGGAGTCTAGAGCTTCTTCTAGGTTGTGGATGACTTACATTCTCCTCCTCTATGACCTTTTTCTCCTTTCTTATTTTTCCTCTTGCCCTGATTTGTTTCCTAATTTCTGTCAGTTCTTCAGATATTAATTTTTCATCATCTTTCTATAATGAAGACTCAGGTCTATCTTTAATAGTTATACCAATCTTCTTTCTTCTACTTCTTCTAACATTATCTTCTTTGGGTGACTCTGGTGCTTCTTGGAAATGGTTTCTAATGAGGAAATCCTCCCAGGTATCTCCTATGCCTTTTAAATGAAACTCAATCAGTATCTTTATCAACCCATGATGGTACATGGTTGTATCTATGAACTCTATTTTCTTTTGCACATTTGAGGCCATCCTTCTTAAACTATTTAGCAGGAAGAAAGGAAGATTGATTTCTCCGTTTTCTAGGAAATTCATCAGTAAACGGATATGGTAGACATACATGCAACTGAATCTCCCCTCATAGGTGATAAATTTCTGTAATATCAAAAAGCATGTTCCTCCACTTACTTTTAAGAGTTGAAATGGGAATTCCTTTTCTAAAAACAGAGACATCTATACCTGGGTTCCTGAGTATTACTTTCCATGATCCACTGTGGAATTCCTTGTTTTTGAACCATCTTTCACCATGCCTTGGAAGTTTTGTAGCCTCGGTTATGAGCGACTCAGTTATTGTAAACTTAATATCTCCAATTTCTACCTCTGTAACATTAAAAGATATAGAAAAGGATTTTGTGATCTCTTTATGAAAACCATCAAATTTTTCGATGAATTTAAGCCATACAGCCTTCTGCAACATTTCCTTGAGCTGTGGGTATCCTTCCATATACTTTGCTCCTATCGGTTCTTATCTGAAAATGAGCCCCATACCTTATACTACACAAAGTTCCTCAACATTCAGAATTACCCTTCCTGGTTTATGAAATGGATTGACTACAAATATGGTGAAAAGAACTGCGGGTTTGCATGAAATAAGTAGATGGTAAGGGTTTTGGAGAAACGTGGAAAAGTGTGTCACGTTGTAGTCATGACCATTAAAAACAATGAGGGAGTTAATTATGGACTGTTATGTGACAAAATATGGAGGATGTGGCAGATATGCAGTACGATAGAGATTTCAATCAAATCAAATGATGATTTGTCATGGAAACATATGAATGGCCATATTATACATACTCTATGTTCTAACCTTGCTATTTAAAATATTTTTTTGCACTTTTACCTTTTGGGACTTAACCTTTTTGTTTGTTGTTTTTCTTTGATGTTGATCCACAGATACCCTCTTAGAATATCAGTCTTCAAAAAAGGATTCTTCAATTCCCTACAATCAACATTTGTTTGGAACAAAGCTGCAGAATGAGATATGACTGCAGAAACAAATTAGTTGCGGAATGGAATTAGCTACAGAACATGATAAAGATGAAATATGGCTATGGAACATGAATGTGAAATGAAATGAAAATGGAATATAATGAAAGGAAAATGGAATATAACAATGAAAGGGAATGAATGTGAAGTGAGATGAAATGAATTTGCAGATTAGGAACTGCAAATGAATGTAGCTTTATGTCACTATGTATTACAGAAAGAAAAATAGGAAATATAGGATGTCAGACATCTCTGATTTTCACCCTATCTTCCGTGTATAAGTAAGCCAATGAACAATTGGTTTTCAGACTTATACATTTTATATATCTATATATATATATATATATATATACAGGAAAAAATAAGTTAGTGGAGAAGAAGAATTCTTCTTCACCAACTTCATCTCAGTGTTATCGTGGAAAATTCTGACAAAATCCTCCCTTGAAATTGGCTTATGATATATCTTTAACTGATGAACATTCACAAGAAGAGGTACCTTTCTCTAATCTATTGTCCTTATCCTCACTACTCCATTATTAAAGACTTATTCAATCTCATATGGCCCAAGCCAATGAGTCTGAAACTTCCCTTGAAAATCATTGAATTTTGAATCGAGCAAAAGTGCCCAATCCCCTGCTTGAAACTTCTTCTCCTTGATATACTTATCATGCCATTTAGCTCTTTGATGTTGGAATAAACTAGTTCTTTGAACTACATCTTGCTTGATTTCATCAAGCTCAATGAGTTGCTCCAATCTATGCTTCTATGCTTCTGATAAATCCAGTCCCAATTGGATTGCCATCTTGAAGGTTCTGATTTGGAACTCTATAGGGAACAGGACTTGCTTCCCATAAACAATCTCATAGGGAGTATGTTCTATTGTGTTCCTCCATGTAGTTCTGTAGGCCCATAAGGCTTTAGGAAGCCTTTCTGCCCAATCTCTTCTGTGTAGATGTACAGTCTTAGTGAGACTTCCTTCAATCACCTTATTGGTAGATTCAACTTGACGGTTTGCTTGTGGATGGTAAGGAGTAGACTTCATATGTTTTATCGTGTATTCTTCCACAAGTCTCTCCACCATTTTAGATGTAAATTGAGGTCCTTGATCTATCACTATTTCTCTTGGAACACCAAAATGAGTGAAAATTTCCTCAAAAATAAAATTAACTACAGATTTTTCATTAGCAAAAGGTAATGCTTTAGCATCTACCCATTTCATGACATAATCAGTGCATACCAAAATATACTTCGTTTTTTTAGATGGAGGATTAATTGGTCCAACAAAATCCAAGGCCCATTTTTTAAAAGGTTCAATGAGTACCTGAGTTTGTAGTGGCATTTCATCTAAAGGAGCATATTTCCCTACCCTTTGGTAGCTATCATACCTTTTGACATATTATTTGGCATATCTAAAGATGGAGGGCCAATAATGTCCTAAATTAAGGATTTTATAGGCTGACCTCTTGTCAACAAAGTTTCCACCACAAGGTTCATCATGACATGCCTTAAGAATTTCAAGCATTTCATCTTCTCGAACACATATTTTGATCATGAGATCTGGACTTTTTTTACACAATTCATTAGTAATCCATGAGTAACTTGCACTTGCTTGAATGATTTTTATTTTCTCCTTAGGAAACAAATGTGAAGGTAATTTTCCTGTGACTAAGTAATTAGCAATATTTGCAAACCAAGGGGTTTGAGTAGTTCCTGCAAAAAGATATTCATCAGGAAATTTATCTTCAATTGGAGTGTCATCTTTGATATTTTGAATTCTAGGCAAGAAATTAGCAACTGTGTTTTGTTTTCCAAGTCTATCTAAAATAGTGATGTTGAATTCTTGCAGGAGTAATAACCATCTTGTAACTCTGCCATTAGTAATCAGTTTATTCATTAAGTACGTAATTGAAGAGTGATCTGTATGAACAAAGGTTTCATAGCCTATTATATAATGTCTGAACTTGTTGATAGCATGAACAACGACTAAGAATTCCTTTTCAGTTATAGTGTAATTTAACTCAGTGGGAGTCAAATTCTTGCTTGTGTAATAGATGGCATAAGGGATCAAATATTTTTCTCCTAATACAACTCCCAGAGCTATATCTGAAGCATTTGTTGAAATATGAAAAGGTAGTTTCCAATTTGGACCTCTTAAGATGGGTGCCTCAGAAATTTTTGCTTTCAAAGTCTCAAATGCCAATTGGAAATTAGGATTCCAATTGAATTCAAAGTCTTTGGTGAGAAATTTGAAGAGTGGTGATGCTATTTTAGTGAAATTTTCTATAGACCTTCTACAGTATCCTGTGAATCCTAGAACACTTCTAAAATCCTTTTGACAAATTGGAATTGATAATTTAGAGATGAATTCAACTTTAGATTTATCAACCTTAATTCCATCTCTTGAAATGTGATGTCCTAAAACAATCCCTTTTGTAAACATCATAAGACATTTTTCATGGCTTAGTGAAAGGATTGCTTCCTTACATCTCTTAAGATTTTTTTCCAAATTTTCTAAAGCTTCCTCAAATGTATTCCCATAAACTGTAAAGTCATGCATATATACCTCTACACAATCATGTATTAGATCAGAAAAAATTCCTAGCACTACTCTTTGGAATGTTGGAGGTGCATTTCATAATCCAAAAGCAAGTACTTGGTAGGCATAAGTTCCCCATGGGCAAGTGAATGTGGTGTTATATTGAGCTTTAGGTGCTACCTGAATCTGATTATAACCACTAAAACCATCCAAAAATGAGAAGTACTTCTTACCTACTAATGTATCTAACAATTGATCTATAAAGGGTAAAGGAAAATGATCTTTCAGGGTAGATTTATTCAATTGTCGATAATAAATATATACCCTCCATTTACCATTCCTTTTAGGCACAATCACTAGAGGAGAAACCCACTAGCTGCCTGAAATTGGGTAAATAAAGTTTACATTCAGCAATTTTTGTAACTCTTCTTTCACAATTCCCCTAATATTTGGATGCATCCTTCTTTGAGGTTGTCTGATAGGTTTATAATTTTCCTCAATGTAGATCTGATGTATACAAGTCTTAGGACTAATTCCTTTCATGTCAATGTATTCCCATGCATATGCAGAAGAATGTTGTTGTAAAGTTTTGATTAGCTTTTCCTGTTGTAATTTTTCCAAGATATTGTTTATGTTCAATGTTTTCCCTGGAATGATTTCAACTGTAAGCTACCAAATTTTTCCATAGAATAAAGAGACATCTACATAGATGACAAATATTCAATATTCAATTTTTCTTGAAGCTGATCATGTTCATATTCTGGATATGATTCAAAATTTTCCATTGTATTTAATATTTGACTATCTTCACTAATGGTTGAAATAGTAAATAGAGTCTAAATATCATTTTCATCATCAATCCATTCTTTGTCATCTATCTTTATGATTGTTCTTGCTAGAGGATATAGAGTGAATTTCTTAGTTGAATTACCATCAAAGATATACATATCACTAGATCTACAGCTAATGAAAGCATCAGTTATAGCCAGCCGAGGTCTTCCTAATATAAGTGGATGTCCTCCTAGATTACTCTTTGGGGTTAGGATCATAAAATCAACAGGGTACTCCCAAGAGTCTAAGGACACTAAAATATCTTGTAACACACTATCTGCTTTGATTACAGATCTATCTGCTAATTGCGATAATGTAGTTGTATAAAGAAGATCAAGAAGTTTGAGTTGTTCCATGGATTGTTTGCTCATGATGTTTATTGATGTTCCTAAATCAATCAGTGTATTTGGAATTTCAACTCCATTGATATGTCTTTTTACAACTGGACTTCCTAGATCTACATATTTTTGAATGACAATGTTTCCCATCCTTATGTTTGATATTTTTCCTGCTAGCTGAATTCCTTTTACTTCTTTTGTTTTTCTTCCTGGTTTCTTCATGCTCAACTCCATTATTGTTTTAGCTAGAATTGGGATCTCCTTAATGGCTTGTAACAAAGGGATTTGGATACAGAAATTTTTCAATTCATCTAGAAAATCATAATTAGGCAACATAATATGCTTTTCTACCCCTCTATCAACTTGTAACCTTTCTGGAAAAGGAGGTGTAGAAGTGGATACTGGATGTTTCTCTATGATAGAAGTTGAGTTTATTGGTTCTTTCTATTTTTTATTTTCAGTATTCTAGTTTTGAGGAGATGTTCCTTCAAAACTTTATTTTGTTGTAGAGAATATTTCTCATAATTGTCTTGTTCTTGAATAAATACAGAAGGCTTTTTCTTTTCTAATATCCTAGCAGATCTTAATTGGACATCATTGAGATCTAATGGAGTGATTGTATAAGTTGGAAATTGTTGTCCTTCCACCATATAGGTATTCTAAGGATTTTTATTGCTGGGGTTAGGTAATGGTTGGGAAGGTAACTGATTTTATCTCTATGGAAATGGCAGTGAAAGTTGAGGGTTTTGGTTTTGAAGTTGGGATTGTTGATTTTGTTGAGGAATTTGTTGGGGAGGATAGTTTGGATATGATGGAGGATATTGATAGTATGGAGAGAATCTTCCATTATTAAGGATTCTGCATTCCTTGAACCCAAGGTTGAGTTTGAGATTGAGATTGAGGCCAAGGTTGCTGCCAATAATTCTAATTTGGAGGGGGCTGCATATACATTTGGTTGTTAAAACCCTAATTTTGCTGCTCTTGCCAAGGTCTTCTAGAGATAAAGCAAAAATATTCTGTTGGATTTGAAATTGTTTCCTCTTGAAAAATAGCCTTAAGACCAGGGATTGAAGGACAACTTTTGGTATCATGGTTTTCTGAACAAATCACGCAAGTATCTATGACTTTTGCATCCAAAGGGCATCCTCTTAAAGTGTGCTTCTTTTTGCATTTGGGACAGAAAATAACCAGAGCATCAGTCTCGGCTTTCTTCTTGTTTTGTAACTTAAAGGTGTCTATATATTCACTAAGGCTCCCTAGAATATCCATTTTAAATTCATCAAGAATGTTTCCAATTTCTACCTTACTCACTGATCCAATTACATATTTATTCACCGTAACAAGAGAAGGATCTCTTGGACCTTTCCCAGTTTTGGATTTTCGTCTTGTGAGATGAACACATAATTCCCCAATGTCACTTAATTGGAGTTGAGAGATATCTCCCTTCCCCATCATGTTAAGGATATCTATCCACTCATCTCTAATGGCTTTTAATAAAAGAGCTTTTAAAGTATCTTGATCTAAGTTATCCATTTTTTCTTTTTTTAAGTTATAGTTGAATCTCTCAATTAAATCCTCCAAATTTTCATCCTCTCTTTACATCATTTTGAAAACTTCATCCTTGTGATTGATAGGAATGAAATATTCCAAATACCTATCCAAAAACACTTTTGTCATGTCATTCCATGTTCTAATAGACTGAGTGACCAATCCCATGAACCATTTTAAAGAAGCTCCTTTCAATGTTGAAGGGAACAATTTGAGTTTTTGAGTCCTATAAATAATCATAAGTTCTGCACAAGACTTAAAATTCAAATAAGAAGGTTTCGGGGTCTTCACTTTTTAATCCATCAAAGTTTGGGAGGACAAAAGGTGAGATATTTTTCATTGTGGCATCTGTTTCTTCATCAACTGTAGGGAATCCAAAAGAATTATCAACTTCCCTATTTCCTCTACCTCTTCCATTATTTCTTCTGTCTTATCCATTATTTCCTCTACCTCTTCCTCTACCTCCTCCTCCTCCAAAGAGTGAGAATTCTCCATCCTCTCCTTCTTCTGCCATTATAGTTTCTTCAGAGTTAATACAAGATTCAACTTGCAAGGTTAATTGCTCTTCCTTTAGTTCCTCTAACAATGGTATTCGGAAGTAAGGTTCTACTTCTTCATCTCCACTAGGTATTCTTAATTCTTCAACTAAAATATGTTCCCCTGTAGAGGTGAAAAAGCCTACTCCTTTTGTTGGATATCCAAGGTTTTCCTCCTCTAGGATTGCCTCAGTAGATGAAGTAGGAGATCCTTTTGATTGAAATTCTGACCTTAGAACTTCAGGAGGTCTATGGCTAGGAATACGAGCTTGAGATGGAGGTGTATCTCTTCTTAGTCTTGGTGGAGTAGGTGGTGTTGTAGGAATTGAACTCCTACCTCTAGATATGAATCTACCCCTAGAGTCTCTTTCTCCATGCATATCATATTTTTTTTTTGAATGTAAGAGATAAGGTTACCTAATTACACTTCCCCAGCAATGGCACCAAAATGTTTAGTCAATTTAGCATCCTAAATTTCTTGCATGAATTATCAACTGAGGTTTGTAGACTGGTGAAGTGTGATGCACTATATGTTCTTAGTTAACTTTTTTCTTACTTCATTGTTTTGCATTTTTATGTTTGTTTTGGGGGTTTTTGTTCTTTTTTGTCTAATAATATACAATCTATGAGAGATCTACATGGATCTAATGAGTTTTAAAGGAAAGGAAAGGTTCTTAAGTTAGTCCAATCTCCTAAAAATGGACCAAGAAACATTTTAACTAGTTAAAACCTAATAAGAAAAAGAGAGCATCTACCTTATCCTACCATTTAGTCCTAGTCCATGGATCTAATTCTTAAAACCAAAAGTGATACTAATGCAGAAGATAATTCAGTAATTGCATTCATTTAGCCATTCAACCATTCAATTTTGGAATATGATAGAATCAATCTCCATGAAATGATTTTTTGGAATGTCAAGTGATGCAACTAAGTAATGACCTGAAAGCAGAAAAGAAAAGATAACATAATGTAACACTAACATTGTACTGAGTAAGCTCAATCACTCCATGAATTAGATATTTAATCATTTTAGTTATAATTATCATTATTTTGAAATGGTTTTGAGAACATCTATTAATACAGCTAATTGACAGTTCTATGCTAAGAAAATGAGTAACAAAATAGTAAGAAACTATGTATTATTATTAATTCATTCTTCATTTAGTCATTTTTCATACAATATCTCAGAAGAATAAGATTGCACAATTGTGATTTAATCCTTACACTATTGGTTACAAACTGAAATGAAACAAAATTAGAGAAAACAGACTTGTAGAAAACAAAGTAATAGAAATTAAACTGAAAACAACAAGTGAAAAACCTCCTTCAGTGTAGGGGCCGTCTGCAACTGACATGGCTAGATGCTAGCTAGTTAAAGATGCACTTTTAAACCACCATTGACAAAACAGAGTTTGTATTATGAACAAAATGAAGTTTGAACATAGAGTATTAAGAAAATCCTATAATTCCTTCTAGCTTTTAACTACTTCTCAGTTTCATTCAACCGATATTTGTAGGAAAATAACATAGCTATCTAAGATAAAATCTTGCTATAGGTGGCTAATCCAAATCTATCATGACTATTTATAAGAAAAACATGTTACAAGTGGCTTAATTCAAATTGTAATGAGACTATTTATATTCTGATCAACTACAGGTGGCTTAATCCACATTAACTCCTCAACTTCTGATTAGCTACATGTGGCTTAATCCAAATTAACTCCTCAATAGAATTGTTAGACTCTTGATTAGCTACGAAAGAGAAAATCAAGAGTCCTATTGCTTCTAGATAACATATTTGACTCCATCTTTGACCATGAATTTAGGCATGCTTTTCTGTCGATCTGGACTGAGTGAATAGGATAGAATCCATGTGGAGATGATTATGGAAATTCCCATGTGGCCTAGTTCTTCATTTGACACATGTAACCTGCCAAACCATGAGAGTAGCTATAGAACCCACAATTAGCTGCATAATAGGTTGCGTTCTGTAGTTAATTTGCAAAAATCTATTAAAATAGCAAGAACATGAAAATATAATATGGTGATCATTTTAATTTTTTCCTAAGACAAAACCTAGCATTTATCATTGATTGGATTTAGAGTATAATGAGAAAACAAGAGAAAAAGGTGAGAACAAATGTCAAGGGGAAGGTAATTCTAAGGTTCAAAAAATTATTCAACCAAATTCGATAAATTAAGCAAGTGATGAATGGAAGAATGACAAAGCAGGGTGGGAACTCATTAAAAAGTTGCAGAAGCTCCTAGTTCAAACAATATTTCCAGAACTTGACAAGGAAGGAAAAATCATATTGGAACCTAAAGCAGTCATAGAACCAAGAAATCAAAAGCTACGAAATTGATCAATTTTATAGTATCTCATCAAGTGGAAGAACTTACCCACTGAAGATTCCACATGGATGAATGATAACTTTATACAGAAGAATACAGAACTACTCAAGCATTGAGGACAACACTTTTTGAAGGAGAGGGGCATGTTATCTCCCTATACTACTAGTGTAACCCCTATTGTTATTAGTGCAACCCCGTTATTATATTGTTGTGCCCATGTCGTCTCCATATTGTTATTATTGTGCCTCATAGAAGCCCACTATTGTTATTGTTGTGCCCTTATATTATTATTGTTATGCCAACTTTGATTATATTATGACCCCTTAGACTCCCGTATATACAAAGGAGGTCTTGTCATTTGTATCATCCAGGAATTTTTCATTTGTGTAATGTGAAGGAGGTTGCCTCCTCACAGAGGCTGACTTCTAAGGTATTTATATTTCTTTTCTATCTTTTCGTGAGCTAGTTTCATAATATTTTCCCTCCTTCAAAAGTGCATCAATTGGTTGCGCACTTCTGGTGAAGTCACATATGAATATCTTCACATAATTGATTTTTTCAAAGAATGATTGAACTCTGTTTTTATTCACGGGTGACTAGAACTCCTTAACCATGCTTTCTCAATTTGGATCAATGCACATATGATCCTTGGAGAGATACATCTGAGCATCTCTCTTTCAATTACCCAAATATTATTTTCCTTAGCTTCTGTTGAAACTCAGAATTATCCTCTCCTTGATAGCTTTTCTCACTTCTTTCCCTTGCTTTTCCATAAGATTACAGATCCCCATCAATGATAACTGATAGGTTGTCTCTTAAGGAGGGCATTAAATGATTGACATGTTATATTTTTTATGGTTTTTCTATGTGAATAATTTTTTCAAATTAGCTACAGAATGCAGCCTATTCTGTAGGTAACTATGTATTCCGTAGCTACTTCCATGGCCTGGCAGGTTCCAGGTGTCAAGTGAAGAAACCAGCAACATGGGCATCTCTAGAATCATCTCCACATGGATTCTATCCTAGTCGTTCAGCCCAAATTGATAAGAAAGCAAGCTCATGATCGTAGTCAAAGGTGGAGTCAAACATATGATACCCAAAAGCAATAGGAATCTTCATCTACTCTTTTGTGGTTAATCAATAAATCCAACAGTTTTGTTGTAGCATTAACTCGGATCAACCACTTGTGTTAACGATTCTGTTGCAAACATATCGCTCAAATTCAAGTCACCTGTAGCTAATCAGACATTTACACAGTCCTATTGTAATATGTATAGGTCACTTGTAGCTAGTTTTCCTCAAAGACAGTTATGATTATTTCCTTTTAAATACTGGTTGTACAGAACCGAGGGGGGTTCGAAGAATTTTATGTATTAAGTTTAGACTTTTAGCTCTGTATTTTTGGGAACTTCGTTCTTTTCTATAATATAAATCATGTGTTGACCAATGATCATTTAAAATAATTTTTTCAATTAGTTAGCAGCTTAACCCAATCAGTTGTAGAGGGCCTCTACACTGAAGGAGGTTTTCTTTCCATTCGTTTTCTGTTTAGTTTTAATTTCACCATTTGCTTTTAGCAGTATTTCTAGCTTAAGTTTATTTCTTTTATTTCGATTTCTTTAGTTTTGATCAATAGCATAATGTTAAAACTCAATTGTGCAATCTTGTTTCTCCAACACATTTCATGAAAGGAAACGATTTTGTTTCTAAACAGAGTAAGGTTGAAGTAATGAGAATGCATTGTTGACTAGTTTACTCACTATTTTGTTATTTATTTTCTAGTTCAGATTGTCAATACACTGCGTTAATGAATGTTTTTTATCACCATTTCAAGTTGATACCCATCCTAAACTAAATGGTTAAACATTCATTTCACACAATGGTTGAAACCAATCAGTTACCTTCTGCATGGTTTCATTTAGTTCTCTAGATCATAAAGTACATAAAGTTGCTTTTATTCCATCTCAAGAAGGTTATCTTTCAAAATTGAAGGTTAGAGTAACTAGAAGTACTTCAGTTGATTTCAATCTCTGTATTTATTTCAACATGCATTACAACTTCACCTTTTAATTTTAAGAATGAGATTCATGACTTAGGATTAATGACAAGATAGGACAAATGCTCTTTTTTCCTTCCTTTAAATTAGATTTTGACTAGTTTTAGCTCTTGGTTCACCATTTGGAAGTTTAGATTCAGTTTCTCATAGTTTAGATTGTACATCGTTAGGAATCAAAGAACAGAAACCCCCAAAACAATATAAAAATACAAAAACAACAAAGTAAGAAGGGTTAACTAAGCACATATGGTGAACTACACTTCATCAGATTACAAACCTCGGTTGAATATGAAGAGATACACATCCATATCAAGCTCATACTCCTAGCCATAGAACTCCGGAAGTTCTAAGGTTAGAAATTCAATCAAAAGGATCTCCTACTTCATCTACTGAGGCAGTCCTAGAGGAGGAAAATCTTGGATCTCCAACAAAAGGAGTAGCCTCTTTCACCTCCACAGGGGAGCATATTTTAGTTGAAGAATTAAGAATACCTAGTGAGGAAGAAAAGGTTGAACCTCTCTCCCACATATCATTAATAGAGGAACTAGAGGAAGAGAAATTAACCTTGCAGGTTGAACCTTATACTGACTCTCAAGAAACTATAATGGCAGAAGAAGGAGGGGATGGAGAATTCACAGTGTTTGGAGGAAGGGGTAGAGGAAGAGGTAGAGGAAATAATGGAGGAGGCAGAGGAAATAGGGAAATAGATAATTCTTTTGGATTCCCTAGAGTTGATGAAGAAACAAATGCCACAATGAAAAATATCTCAACTTCTGTCATCCCAAATTTCCATGGGTTAAATAGTAAGGATCCTGAAACATTTTTATTTGAGTTTGAAGTCTTGTGCAAGACCTATGATTACTTAGAAGACTCTCAAAAACTTAAGTTGTTTCCTTCAACATTGAAAGGAACTGATTTGAAGTGGTTCATAGGGTTTGTCACTCATTCCATTAGAACATGGAATGACACGAAGAAAGTTTTTTTGGATAGGTATTTGGATTATTGCATGCCTACCAATCACAAGGATGAAGTGTTCAAAATGATGCAAAGAGAGGATGAAAATTTAGAGGATTTAATTGAGAGATTCAACTATAACTTGAAAAGAGAAAAGATGGATAATTTAGATGAAGATACCTTAAAAGATATTCTATTAAAATCCATTAGAAATGAGTGGATAGATATCCTTAACATGATGGGGAAGGGATATATCTCTCAACTCCCATTAAGTGACATAAGAGGATTATGTGTTCATATCTCAAGAGGGAAATCCAAAACTGGGAAAGGTCCAAGAGATCCTTGTCTTGTTAGAGTAAATAAATTTGCAACTGGATCAGTGAGTAGGGAAGAAATTGGGAATATGCTTGATGAATTCAAAACAAATATTCTAGGGAGCCTTAGTGTGAAAATATACACCCTTAAGTTGCAAAACAAGCAGAAAACCGAGGCTGATTCTTTAGCTTTTTTTTGTCCCAAATGTAGAAAAAAACACGCTTTAAGAGAATTCCCTTTGGATGCAAAAATCATAGAGACTTGTGTGATTTGTTTAGAAAACCATGATACCAATGGTTGTCCTTTAATTCCAGGTCTTAAGGCTATTTTTCAAGAAGAAACAATTCCAAATTCAGTAGAATCTCTTTGCTTTGTCTCTAGAAGACCTTGGCATGGGCCACAAAATCATCGATTTAACAATCAAATGTATCTTCAACCCCCACCAATTTGGAATTCTTGGCAACAACCTTGGCCTCAACCCTAACCTCAATCTCAATCTCAACCTTGAGCTCAAGGAATACAAAATCCTTATGGAAGATTTTCTCAATATTATCAATATCCTCCATCATATTAGAATTATCCTCCCCCACAAATTCCACAACAAAATCAGTAGCCACAACTTCAAAATCATAACCCTCAACTTTCACTACCATTTCCACAACAAAATCAACATCCTCAACCTCAAAACCAAAATCCTTAACTCTTACTACCATTTTAGCAGAGACCAAATTAGCTACCTGCCCAACCATTACCAAACCCCAACAATAAAAATCCTCAAAATACTTACATGGTGGAAGGACAACAATTTCCTACTTATATGATCACTCCTCTAGATCTCAATGATGTTCAACTAAGATCTTCTAGGATATTAGGAAAGGAAAGGCCTTCTGTAGTTATTCAGGAACAAGACAATTCTGAGGAAGATTCTCTACAACCCAAAAACGTTTTGAAGGAACATCTCTCCAAAACAAAAATACTGAAAATGAAAAATAGAAAAAACCAGTGAACTAAAATCCTATCATTGAGCAACCAGCATCAACTTCTACACCTCCTTTTCCTGAAAGATTACAAGTTGATAGAGGGGTAGAAAAGCAAATTATGTTGCCTAATTATGATTTTCTACATGAATTGAAAAATGTCTGTATCAAAATACCTTTGTTACAAGCCATTAAGGAGATTCCAATCCTAGCTAAAACAATAAAGGAGTTGAGGATAAAGAAATCAGGGAGAAAAGAAAAAGAAACAAAAGAATTCACCTAGTAGGAAAAATAGCAGACATAATGATGGGAAAAATTTCCATACAAAAATATGTAGATCCAGGAAGTCCAATTGTGAAAACACATATCAATGGAGTTGAAATTCCAAATACATTGATTGATTTAGGAGCAGCTATAAACATCATGAGCAAACAAACCATGGAATAGCTCAAGCTTCCTAATCTTCTTTATACATCTCACTCTACAATTAGATTCTTAATGAATAAACCTATTACTAATGGCAGAGTTACAAGATGGATATTGCTCTTGCAAGAATTCAATATTACTGTGCTAGATAGACCTGGAAAACAAAACACAGTTGCTGATTTCTTGTCCAGAATTCAAAATATCAAAGATGACACTCCAGTTGAAGATAATTTTCCTGATGAATATCTTTTTACAGTGACTATTGAGACCCCTTGGGTTGCAGATATTGTCAACTACTTAGTCACACGGAAATTACCTTCACATTTGTTTCCTAGAGAGAAAAGAAAAATCATTCAAATAAGTGCAAGATACTCATGGATCACTAATGAATTGTATAAAACAGGTCTAGATCTCATGATTAGAAGATGTGTTAGGGAAGATGAAATGCCTGAGATTCTTAAGACATGTCATGATGAACCGTGTGGTGGACACTTTGCTGAAAAGATGACAGACTATAAAATCCTTTCATTAGGATATTATTGGCCATCCGTCTTCAAAGATGCCAAAGAATATTTCAAGAGGTGTGACAACTGCCAAAGGGTAGGAAAACCTGCTTCTTCAAATGAAATGCCACTACAAATTTAGGTACTCATTGAACCTTTTGAAAAATGGGCCTTGGAATTTGTTGGACCAATTAATCCCCCATCTAAGCAAAAGAAGTATATATTGGTATGCACTGATTATGTCACTAAATGGGTAGAGGCTAAAGCATTACCTTTTGTGAATGAAAAATCTGTAGTTAATTTTCTTTTTGAGGACATCTTCACTCGTTTTAGTGTTCCAAGAGAAATTGTGACAAAACAGGGATCTCAATTTACATCTAAAATGGTGAAAAGTCTTGTGGAAGATTACAAGATCAAACATAGGAAATCTACCCCTTATCATCCATAAGAGAATGGTCAATTTGAATCTACAAATAAGGTGATTGAAGGAATTCTCACTAAGATTGTGCATCTACATAAAAGAGATTGGGCAGAAAGGCTTCCTCAAGCCTTATGGGCTTATAGAACTACATGGAGGAACACTACGGGACACACACCCTATGAACTTGTTTATGGGAAACAGGTCCTGTTCCCTATAGAGTTTCAAATCAAAACCTTCAAGACGACAATCCAATTGGGACTAGATTTATCAGAGGCAAAAAAAAAATGATTGGAGCAACTCAATGAGCTTGATTAAATCAGGCAAGATGCAGTTCAAAGAACCAGTATAGTCCAACAACAAAGGGCTAAATGACATGATAAATATATCAAGGAGAAGAAGTTTCAGGTAGGAGATTTGGCACTTTTGTTCGATTCAAAATTCAAATATATTCAAGGAAAGTTTTAGACTCATTGGCTCGGGCCATATGAGATTGAAGAAGTCTTTAATAATGAAGTAGTAAGGATAATGACAATAGATGGAAGAAAAATACCTCTTCTTGTGAATGGTCATCAGTTGAAGATATATCAAAAACTGATTTCAAGAGAGGAGTTCATTAAGATTTTCTAGAATAACTCTGAAATGAAGCTAGTGAAGAAGAATTCTTCTTCTTCACTAACTTAGCCTTTATTTTTCCTTAAAAAAATGAAAAAAAAAATTATATGAATTTGAAAACCAATCATTGATTGGCATACTTATATAGAAAATACAGGGTGAAAATCAGAGATTTCTGACATCCTATGTTTTCCATTTCCTTTCTGTAATAAGTAGTGACAAAAAACTACATTCATTTGTAGTTTAGAGTCTACAAATTCATAGTCTCATTCCATCTCATTATGTTTTCATTTTATTTTATAGTTCCATTTCATCTCACTGTCATATTTCATTTACATTTTATTTTTACAATTTTACTCCATTTCACCATATTTCCCATTTCATTTTACATCTCATTCCATCTCACTATAATAACCCATTTCCATTTCATTTTTACACTCATATTCCATAAGACATACTTCACTTCTCCTTCTTTTCACATTCTGCAGCTGATTCCACTCTGCAGCTAATCTGATTCTGCAGCTACAACTTACTTATCAGCTCTGGTACAATTGTACAACTCACTAATAAATCATGAATGCAGGAAATTGAAGAATCAAGTTTTGGAGACCAAACATGCTAAAAGGTACCTACGGATCAAGACCAAAAGAGTTATGAAGTAAAAGGTAAATTTCTAAAGGTAAAATGCAAAATTTCTTTCAAATAGCAAGTTAAAAACATAAGGCATGTATAATATGAATAATCTTATGTCTCCTTAACGATGCATCATTTGATTTGACTGCCACTTCATCATACCACATCTCCACCACATCTTCTATATTCGATACCAAACGGTCCATAATAACTTCATTATACCACATCTCTTCTACACTCTCCGTACTCTGTACCTAAACGTTCCCTAATAACTCCATCTGTTAACGACATGGCTACAATATGAATAACTTATCCACGTCTCTCCAAACCCTCACCATCTACTTATTCCATGCAAACCCATAGTTCTTTTTCACCATACCTGCAGTCAATCCATTTCATAGACCAAAAGAGTAATTCTGAAGGTTATGAAATTTTACAAAACAAAAGCCATGGGACTCATTGTCAATACAAAGCCAGTAGGAGTAAAATATATGGAGGGACACCCACAACTCAAGGAAATGTTACAGAAGGCTAGATGGCTCAATTTCATTGAAAAATTTGATGGTTTCCACAAAAAGATCACAAAATCTTTTTCTAGATCATTTGATGGTACAAAAGTAGAAATTGGAGACATTAAGTTTGCAGTAACAGAGTCCTACATAACAGAGGCTACATAACTACAAAGACAAGGTGAAAGATGGTTCAAAAACCAGGATTCCACAGTGAATCATGGAAAGTAATCCTCAGGAACCCAGGTATCGATGTCTCTATGTTTAGAAAAGGAATTCCTATTTCAACACTTAAAAGTAAATGGAGAAGCATGCTTTTGATATTACAGAAATTCATTACTTGTGAGGGGAGATTCGGGTGCATGTATGTCTACCATGTACATTTATTAATGAACTTTCCAGAAAATGGAGAAATCAATCTCCCTTTCTTTCTGCAAAATAGTTTAATAAGTATGGCTTCAAATGTACAAAAGAAAATAGAATTCATAGACACAACCACGTACCATCATGGGTTGGTAAAGATACTAGTTGAGTTTCATTTGAAAAGAATAGGAGATACTTGGGAAAATTTCCTGATAAGAAACTATTTCCAAGAGGCACCAGAGTCACCTGAAGAGGATAATGTTAGAAGGAGTAGGAGAAAGAAGAACAATATACCCATTCAAAGCAAACCTAAGTCCTCAACGCAGAAAAATGATGAAGAGCTAGTCTCTGAAAAATTGATAGAGATTAGCAGTATTTCTAACCTAGGTTGATTTCTTTTAGTTTTGATCAATAGCATAATGTTAGAAATCAATTGTGTAGTCTTGTTTCTCTAACACATTTCATGAAAGGAAATGATTTTGTCTCTAAAAAAAGTAAGGTTGAAGTAATGAGAATGCATTGTTGACTAGTTTACTCACTGTTTTGCTATTTATTTTCTAGTTCAGATTGTCAATACACTACGTTAATGAATGTTTTTGATCACCATTTCAATTTGATACCCATCATAAACTAAATGGTTAAACATTCACTTCACACAATGGTTGAAATCAATCAGCTAACTTCTGCATGTTTTCATTTAGTTCTCTAGAACATAAAGTACAGAAAGTTGCTTTTATTCCATGTCAAGAAGGTTATCTTTCAAAAACATTGAAGGTTAGAGTAACTAGAAGTACTTCAGTTGATTTCATTCTCTGTATTTATTTCAACATGCATTACAACTTCACCTTTTAATTTTAAGAATTAGATTCATGACTTAGGATTAATGACAAGATAGGACAGATGCTCTATTTTTCCTTCCTTTAAATTAGATTTTGACTAATTTTAGCTCTTGGTTCACCATTAGGAAGTTCAGATTCAGTTTCTCATAGTTCAGATTGTACATCATTAGGAATCAAAGAACAGAATCCTCCAAAACAATATAAACAATGAAGTAAGAAGGGTTAACTAAGCACATATAATGCTCTACACTTCATCAGCTTACAAACCTCAATTGATAATTCATGCAAGCAATTTAGGACACTAAGTTGACTAAGCAGCTTCAAAAAAATATCAAACTGTCAACATCTATTAAATATATATCTTAAATTCTTAAAGTGATTATCTCTATTATTTGAAAAAAACAATCCAATCATCAGGTTAAATGTATAATGTGTTAGGGTAATTCTGCTCTAGGTTTTTCTGTAGAAATTAACTTTCTTTCTCTAGTACAGTAGCTAAATTTAATACAACCATTAATTTTTATTTTCCTCTTTCAGTGATATAGAAAATAAGATGTCATTCAACAGTTCAACTCATGTGCAGAAAAAACAATGCAATAATATTGAGAGAACAATATATTGTTCAACAACATACAAACCCAACAATGTAGAGTTATCAACATGTAATCCAATTCAACAACTATAGTTACACAACAGATAAAAGCTACAAACTCAGAAATAGATACAAGCTTGAATTCCACAAAATCAATTGTCCTAATCAAAGATCACAAAATTTAAGTGGGTTATGTTCGTTATAAGTTTCAAGACCTTATTCTACTTATGGTATTAGTGATGAGCGTACTACAGTCTCAACCTCCTTCTTGATGTTAGACCTGAGCCACCACTTTATCTTCTCCTTCTATCAAACTTTGAATCTTCTATTATACGGTTCGCACTATAGCACAAACACTGAGCCATAGAAGGGTTCCCCTGCTAGCCTGTTCAAGTACGTTTTCTCCACAGACCGATTTTGGATAGCCTCATGAGTTCTCATCCAACCACAAATTTTTGTTTCAAAATACAGAACTAAAGCCATAGCATTCTGACTTCAAGCTCTAGTTCCTTGCTATTAATCCACAAAATTCAAATTTCAAGCCACAGATCCACAAGTCTAATCGACAAAACCCAACTTCAAGCAAAATATCATGAGTTTAAGCCACGAAACCCAACATTCTGATCAATTTCTCATTAAATCCATTTCTTAGTCTGATTCAAAGAGGATATTTATTGTAGTCTTGCTAATTCTTAAAGGATATTAAAGAATTAATGTAAATATTTCCATATCACAGAACTATATCTTGGGAACTGTAGACCTGCTAGTTTTTGTATTTTTTTTCAATAATTAACATCCAAACGTATAGTTTTGTGATATGGAAATCATGATATTTTTAGTTACATGGCATGGTCATGTTGTGAATTGAAGTAATATTGTATTTTTATTACTTAATACAACTTTGGAAATATGAGAGGCATAGTTACGTATGTGCAACAATTCCAAACCTTTTAGAATGTAGAGTATGGGAAGAGAGTTGAATCAATAAAATGAAAATCATATTTTAGATGCCACAATTATACAAAAATTATTTCTTCTTGAAGGTTTTTTAGTTGCAGACTCGATGCCTAAAATGATTAATGGGTATTCCACATCACTAGTTCAATACCCAATTGTATTTCTCTATAACTGTCGTTGGTCCAAAATTCATAAGCACTCAACATGGATGATGCCTAATATACACCCACTTATATTTCAGCCTCAAGCTTAAAATACAAATAGAAATGAGAAAATCAGCTCCTAAGTAGTCAATTCTAGAGATGCCCGCCTTCATTTAGCTTGGAATTTAGCCACTAGAATGTCTCTATTTCAATTTGTAGGTTTTCCCAGGTTCATGTATCTTATGGGGTTTCTTTGAAACTCTCCTAGTTTTTCAATCCTTTCTCTTATAATTTGTTATCAAGTGTTGCAGAGACCATGTTGTTTTTATTCTCTCAGCTATAGAATCCTTTCATGTTGGGTAATTTGGATAGTGCCTCTGGCCACCTGTACTGCAATGATAAAAAATCTTAAGTGGCCAAGGTAGACCTCTGAAGCCATAGTTAGAATGCAGGTTCCTGATATATATGGTTTACATTTGATCTCGAAGTTTTGCTAGTACAAAACCAACTCCAGAGGTCAAATACCTTAACTCATTATCATCTCCTTCTATGATCCTGGACAGATAAAAAAAAATTGTAACTCTCTTGTTGGCAAGCAATGAGTTGACTAAATTTATTTAATTTAATTTTATCGAATTTCTCTTTATATAAGTAAAAATATCATGCTTTAGACTTGCTCATCAATGGTAGATAATTTATACTCTAAGTATCATGTGTGAATCTATGAAAGCATTAGATCTGCGCTGTATTTTTTTGTGACACTGGCATACCCAAGAGATCATGTAATCAATCGAGCATAGGTGAAACAATGTTCACATTGAGGTCCCTTTTTTGAATAATTTGTAATAATGGCGAGGAAGAAAATATGAAAAGACCCCAGGAGAATGCCCCTGGTTCTTGGAAGCCGTATCTATTTCAATATGAGAAACATCTATGAAACTAGCATACTCAAGAGAGAATGTAGTCAACTGAGCATGGGTGATTAAAAAAATTACATAAAATACCTTTTCTCAATAACCTTCCATAATGGTCAGGAAAGAAATTGACAAAAACCCTAAGAGCATGTTCGTGGTTGTTGGAATGTAAAATATTGGTCATGCTTTTCATGCCCATGTAACATCAGGTGGCATAATTGACGTGACTAGACATGATATGAATTGATCATGGTTATTTTGGAAAACCACTTTGAAATCATATTCAAATGGAAGTTATAATAGTTTAACAACATATTAATCAGTAAACCTAGGAAAAAAAAGAATAATGTAAAATAGTTTTCTCAGTCATCTGAAGACTTTTTTATTTCGTGGTCTAATAGAACATTTGGCTCTGGAGAACTGAAGGTCATCTATTCACTTATATGGATGCCCATAGAAACACCATAATTCATAGATACTATTTACTCATCAAGGAACTCAAAATTAATAAGTATACAAGGGTTATGATAGAATTATTGTTAGTTTTGAGATGAGAAAACTAGTTTCTTGTGTATGTTAACTTTCGAAATTTGAATGGTGGGGACTTGTGTTAAAGAAGATTCATTCTTACTCTTGTTTTGTTTTCTGAGACAGGTGCATTTTCAGGTTTTTCTTGATCATATACTCTGAGAATATTTTCATAATATGACCATGCGAGTAGTCATCTAATACACAATGTGGCATTTTCTTTGTTGTGTTAGTGCATAAGAAGAAACGTTGTCCCACCTAATAACCATTATCAAAATCAAGGGGCTGATAATGCATATGGTAAGATGATAGTTGCATTGTATATTATTGAGCAATACATTCATTGCACAGGATGTTTAACAAGACATTATCATCAGAATCATATGAAGTCCAGCTTGTTTTTGGACATTGCTAAAAGTGTATGTGGGAAAACTGTTAATAATAGGCATGAGAGTAAGTTGAAATCATTAAGTCCTTATGATGGTTACCTTGGCATTTTACTTGTAGATTACTTGCATGTCTGCAGGAGGAAAAGAAAATAACCATATTTGTATTTAACTTCCCACCTGACAAAGGCAATGGTGGCACTGCAACCTACCTCAATGTACTCTTTTCAATTTTCACTATATTACAGGAACTAAAGACAAATGGATATAACATAGAAGGTTTTCCAGATACTTCTAAACTAGTGATGAAAGACACAATTCATTCCAAATAAGTTAAGTTCAACATCCCAAATCTTAATATTTCTTACAAAATGAATGTGAGAGAGTACCAACAGCTAACAACTTATGCTAAGGCTTTGGATTGGGGCAAGCCTATAGGGAACCTTCATTCTGATGGGGAAAAATTACTTGTATATGGAAAACAATTTGGCAATGTTTTCGTTGGAGTGAAACCAAATTTCATATATGAAGGCGATCAAATGAGGCTTATTTTCACAAAGTCAACAAGTTCACACCATAGATTTGCTTCTTATTACACATTTTTGATAAAATATTTAAGGTTGATGATGTCCTCCATTTTGAAACTCATGGATCCTTGCAATTTATGCCTGGCAAGCAAGTGGGTATGAGTGATGTTTGTCACCCAGACAATTTTGTTACCTATATGGATATGAAGAGAGTTCTTTTCCATTTTTCTTGTGCACTATATTCATAATATCAAAGGACTTTGGTGGTGGCATCTTTTTAGTTGCAGCTATAGTCATGAGTGATCTTATTCACAAAGATCCAACTTGTTATTTTGTTCTAGATGCTACTAGTCTACCTAATTCATTTTTGGATGCCATCATGGTTGGTTTCCTCCCTTCTGTAGATGCAATAGCTTGTATACAACAATTCTTGGATGCTTTGTGCCTTAATAAACTTGGTCTTGAAGCTATTAACGATCATGGTGCTCTATGATGTTTTCTGAAATGTTTTACATCAAAAAAGTACTTACTGTATTTTGGCAGGTGCCACTCCTTGGTCCTTATCAACTGCCTAGGATGAGCTTATGTGACATTCTGCACCTTTGAGGGGTCATGGGGTGGATGTATTGATTGAAATATTAAATACTATTGAAAAACTTGGATCTGGTGATGAGTTGTCTTCCCTTATACAAGAATCTTCCATCTATTCTATGCTTGTTCCCATGGAGACTAATTTAGAACATAAAATAGTTAGTTCAGTGGATGTAGATAAATCATCAAGGGAAAACTTAGAGTTAGGGGGTTGATACTTCCACTGAAAAATTGTCTTCAAACATAGTATCCTTTTTCCAGATTGTATAAGCAATGTTACACATCTCTTGGAGAATAATTTTCCTAACACAGATATGTATGGGGGTTTTGCTATGAAAAAGGGTATAGAGGTCATTCTACAATTGCTTGGTTTACCTCTCTTACCATTATCATTTGTAAGTGGCCAACTTATGGTTGTTTCATTTAATACATTTTCACCATAGCACTCATCTCCTCTCACAAGGGTTGTTTGTGCTACTCAGAGAGAACACATGAAACCTCGAATTGAATTCGTGGATTTTTTGGTTGGAACAAAGCTGGTAGTACTGTAGTAGCACAACACATGAGAATTTTTAGATGCCTTTCAAGTCTAGATGTTGTTTATCCTTTTCAACACATCTTACTGATTTCATGCAAGCATTACAACTATATGGAAGAATGAACCAATTGTCAATGCCTAGTTCTAAGCCCAAAGATCAACTAATGTTCTAGAAGAATTTTACACTCTTAATTATGATGGGGATGTTGATATTAAGTTTCCTGATGTGAATAAAAGGTTGGGTGAAAAACTACCAAAGATTTCTTCAAATTCTTACTTGTCAATAGATGGATTTGAACAGTGCATTCCTTTGAGTACTTCTAAAACATGGTGGGGTGAGACGGGTTCGAATAGATATTGTAATAAAGTTGAGGCATCTATTTATGCCTTTGGAAAAATAGCTAATTTAGCAGATGGTTTGTGTCATGATCCATTTCCCTAATGGTTAACAGTGATATCAGTGGGTCTCAAGATGACCCTACACATTATTTCAGCAAGGGCTTGATTGATCATGATATTATGCCCCAACCTTATCCAATTTATGGTATCATGTTAAGTTCCAACTTTGTTTAAGAGTTTGCATGTTCTAATTCTATGGCCTTACTTGTTACTACTGAACAAGATGGCATTTATCAAAAAGAAGATTCATCAAACCATGGTATTAGTAAAGGATTATTTCAAGAGACAATAAATCCCAAAACAGGAACATGTCACCTAAATGAAACTACAGTAGGGATTCCCCCATGCATTTAAATGTTATAGAAGATCCTTTCACCCACGTCAATGCCCAAGATCATTTGGACATGGGAACTAAATGTGAAATAAAATAAAACTTGTTTGTATTATGTAAGAAGTGGTTATTTTTGCTTGGAATGGATCTGGTTATCCAATGAATATTTTTCAAAAGGACCTTTTTGTGTAGGAATTAAGTATATTCATTACAACAGAAATAATTTGTCTTATTCAAGCTAAACATATCAAATTGAGCCTAAGAGATATGTACAATATTTTCCATGTATATCTGAACAAACTTTCTCTACAAGCATTTGGACACTCCCAAATAGATCAATTCCTCTTAAGAGCCCTCAACATGGTACTGTGTGGAGAACTAGTGTAGGCCAAGCAGTGATTGTTAAAGGCCATAGTTGTCTCTAGTTTAGGGGTTGTGGGGAACTTTACCCCTAGTGCATTGGACAAGTGAGAAAAGCAACAAAATATAAAATTTATAAATTGCAGCTTTGAGAATTCTATCTTCTAACACTTCCAATTCACAAACTCAAGTTCACAATCCAAAATCAATAACTAAACTATAGTCAATGTTTGATTTCATTCATCAACATGTAAAATGTAACTATTGCATGCAAAAAGGCCCCCAAGTGACTACAACAACAGTAATGAGAAATACGTGTACACATAGATTCCATGATTATAGTCAACTTCAAAAATTGATCACGTCTATGGATCACTAAAATGTGGATTCATGTGTATGGAAATACGCAATCCACTCTGAGATAATGACATAAAATTTTCAAGAAACATGACATCCTCCATAGATCCTTAACTTCCATCAACAATGTGGCTAACACCATTTCTGATTACATGTGGACATACATGTTCTAACATTTTGGTTGCTTCAATAACATAAACTTTCATTACACTAGCCTGTGCATACTAGATTTCCAAATTACCACTTCCTACGCCTACATCCAAAATCATCTTGCCTTCAAAGTGGTGCATGTTATCAAATATAGTTGTGTAATAAGCATACACCCTCACATGTCACATTTGGGAAAAGAGTTGTAGGGAATCCACAGTTCCCTTACTTCCCATGTCTTTCCTTGTACCAAACAACTAACATTCGTGCATAGCCTTTAATAAATAACATAGCTTTTCTCTCTTCAACATCTCATAATTATAATGAACAATTTCGTCAAGATGTTGTTTATAAACAAAATTTTCCTCATGAGAAGGTGTCTCATCTCGAGGAGCAATTTTCTCATCAACATATCATTTTGAGGGAATTTATAAAGAGGATGATAGAATAAATTTCAAAGAGATAGTTAAAGATGACTTCATATTTCCACAGTTTTTTAGGTGAGGTGGGTAATGAGGCACTAATGGATCCAATATCAAAGGAATAATTATAAGCAATTTTTCACTATTTCCAAAAGGATAAGAACCCTCAACCACTTAGCAGAACAACATAATTATTTCAGGGGTTATATGACTTCTTTCAAATAGACCAACTAAGAATTGTTGACAAATTCAAATACATAGGTCGGATTTGGGAGCTTTCAATTCAAAATTTTAGGCTTTAATCCCAAAAATTAGAAAAGAATGAAACATTTGATTATTTCAGACCTATATCACTATGTAATTTTATCTACAAAATCATTGCAAAAATTATTGCATGTAGGGTCAAAATCCACTAAGTTGATTCCATGTCATTAGAACAATTTTGGCATCCTTCTTGGGAAACAAATCCATTACGGAATAGGAGTAGCCCAAAAAGGAATTTATAACATCAAACCAAGAAATTACAGGCAATGTTAGTGAGTTTGTCTTTCCAAGGCATATGATAGAGCGAACTAGATTTATTTAGGGCTACTCATCCATATAGGGTTCAATGTGCAATTAGTTAACTAGATAATGAATTTTCTTTCCTCAATATCTTTGAAAATATAATTAATGGATCAGCCTATTCTTCTATCATGCCTATAGGAGGCCATGGATAGGTATGTCTAGTGGCTCATCTACTATTTTTTACTATAGAGTAGGTGGTCTCAACAAAGCTATAATAGAGTAAAAAATAATTATAAGTTTGACAACTATAAGAATAGGAAGAGCCCTAAACCTGGCATATTTACTCTTTGTTTATTATGTTTTTCTTTTGGGTGATAGGATCAAGACAGATGCAGTTAAGCTGAAGGACCCTACCCTTGAAGAACTAAAATTCCTACCTTAAAAACTACCAACAACTAAGGAGATACAAGAATCAACACCATATTTGATTTGAACCTAAATAGTCTTATTATCCCCGAGTATTTCCCTAATCACAATGACTAGTAGATGCTCCTCATGGATTATTTCTCTCATTCTATCTATTTGTAAAATTCCCAAAATGTATCCCTACATTTGAATCTTGGGAAAAAACATAAGATTGTTATCATTTAAACTATCCATATATCTTGGAGCCCAAAATTTCATTTTCTTTGGATAAGCTTTATCTAAAATCTCAAAAGCAACCCTATTATAATCTGAAGTACCATTATGTCCTATTCAGCCTAGAAAAAGTATGATGGGATGAAAATTGGTGACCAAATTCAATTTTACCATGTCAGAACCTAGGCTCATTAGGAAGATGACCTTGATTTTAAGATATCCACCATGCAAACTAGGACCACACATACTTGTCATTTCTATTTGTCTTTCATCTTGAAGACTAACATACTAAAAACCTATAACCCATGGAGGCCCATAGTAGTCCTTGAATGTCATTTATTAGAATACATGGAATGCGCACAATTTTTTTATATTTAATCTCTGCATCCAATGTGGCCATATGTTATTATGAGATTTACCACATCCAAAAATGGCATCATTCACATCATTTTAAAGAAGTATACAAAGGTCAACATATTTTTTTCACATTTACAACTTCACTCACATTTTTTTGGTTTTTTAAGCTCAAGCACTTTCATAACAAAAATAGGAAAAATGAAGAAGTAAAAATGGTCCCTCTCTTTTCATATGTTGATATTAGAATGATGTTTTATTAGAGGAATTGTTTGTTTGTTTGTTTTAGTTAGAAAAGGATTTTCTCTTAGTTTTATGGGTCTTTCAATTTATCATGTGTAGCATGTTCAGAAATGGGAAAGAATAATGTGTGACATTTATCTTACAGAAATTGATGCTCAATGAAAGGATATAAAGTTTTACCAAGCTACAGTTCACTTTGGTAAAGGTGGAGGAACATATTAAAAATATGCCTAAGAATACACCATATATAGAGTTTGAATATACGTAATATATGGATTTTTCATTTGGAGATATGTTTTTTTTTCTACCCAAGATATCACAACATGGAAAGTATTGATATTGTAGAAATTGTTTGAAGACCTCATTGAGGTCGATTTCTCTGATATCCTACTTGGTTGATATCTTCTCATATGTCAGGAAGGCTTTAAATATGAATTAATATGTTCCTGAAACAAATCATATTCAAATTTTATAGATATAAAAGATAAAAACAAATTCCAATGTCTTTGTTTGATTGTTACTTGACTTTGTTGTGGGAAGGTTATAGGAAATGCAATTGGAAAAAGGATGGGGAGACAATGCAGAGCATGTCTTGGATATGATTCATTTGTTGTTAGAGAGCCTTTAGGCACCTGAGCCATTGACTTTGGAAATGTTTCTAGTATGGTTTCCTATGGTTTTTAATGTTGTGATTCTTTCACCTCATGGTTAGTTTGGGAAAGCCAAAATTTTAGGAATTCCAAACAAGACATTAGTGGATAGGTAAAAAATTGTTTTATAATTGAAACATTGATTCCATGATATCATCTCTTTATTGTTTGATTGTATTTTGAATGTTTCTCTTGATTTTTTTTTGCATTTTAACTATAAAATAGAGAATACTTGGTATCATGTCCATTTAAATAAGACCCAAAGATTGAAGATACAATTAGTATTACACGATATTGATTTGAATATTTACAACTATTTTGTGTTAAATTTTATTTTCATGGCTATCTGAAAAGTTTATTTTCATGTTGTTATTTGAGAACATGTTGTTTATATGTTTGACCAAGTTCATGCGTTAGAAAATGAAATGTCGTTGCGAATAAAATGACAAGGATTAAACATCACACCTTAGATTATTTGTTTTCATAGCTTATCTACGCTTGATCTTTTTAGAATGTAAATTAGTTGACATGATTGTGCCTAAGCTTTCCTTGAATGTTGAATGCTAAGTTACTAAGGTTTTATTTTCTATGGTGACATTTTATTTTCGTTGTTTATACAGGTCATCTAGCCACATTATAGTGGCCACTATCACACAACTGAAGAAAATTCGTTCGAGTTTCTTTCTTGTATGAGGAAAAATGGCTTTGACATTGCTGATGTGTAGGTATATGTCATATAAAATATTTATAGTCTACTTTCATTTATATTCTAGTGTTCATTGTCTTTCATGTCTTACACTCTGTATTGTATCTTTTTTTTTTTTAAGAAATAGAACTCAGTATTGATGCTAAGAAGCAGGAATCGAAGAAAGAGGTGTAGAAAATCCTATATATTCACAAGCTCATTCAATGTACTAAAGCATAGGACAAGAATATACTTCTACTTTCAACCAGCCAAAGCCAATAAATCAATGAAAAAAATATGAACAAGAAGAAGAAAAATAAATGGCACATAACACAAGATGTATCTGGGGAAAGCCACTTCTCAAAACCCCGCTATCTGTATTAGATATATCAGAAATATGAGTGAAGATACAAATATTGTTCTCACTAAAACAATTCCACGCAAGTATGCTCAACTCTCTTAGCTCATAAGCTAGCTCAAACCAAATCCTTAGCCTATTTAGTAGCTCTCCAAGCCCCTACTCTCTTATGTAATTCCTAGGATGAATAGCTCGTATGTAAAGGGAATTCATGCTTCCAAAATTGTGTAATCCAAACATAGGCTCAATCGTTGATGCATGCATGATATTTACACTCCAGTAAATAATACCACTGATAGTACATTGTTCGTCCACTCTAGTCTCAATTGTGTCTTTCTCTGAACTGATATGCATGATTTTCTCATAAGGGAATCTTGAGTTAACAGGAGTGGCACTACTGGATGCGTTAGTGTACCAACTAATTGTTAGTCCTCTATAAGTTCCTCACATAGTTTGGAACTAATTTAACTAAAATTAACTCAGTAAACTGAGTGATCTAATTGCAACTCAATTTAAACTCATACTAGACTCCTAAAATTTAGGGAGAACATATACATTAGTATAGAAAGACTTCCAACTCAAAGTCCCTAAGATAATTAAGTTAATTAAACTTAATTAACTATTTACAAGTTTCTATGAGAATAGAATTATTTTTTAATTCTTGGTTTAATTCAAGGACAAATTAAACTATAATTTCTTGTTTCCATTTCTCAAAACTCCCTCTCAACAATAAAGGGATTATCAACTACCCCGACCCTATCTCTGTGAAACTCAAATTTACATATTGACAATGCCTTTGTCAAAATGTCATCATCTTGCTCCTCTATGGGAATGTACTCTAATGACATAATCCGCCTCAATACACAATCTCTGAGATAATGATATAGGATATTAATATGCTTGGACCGATCATGAAAAACTTGAATTCCAGAGAGTTTGATACAACTATGATTATCATAGTAAATCACAGTTGGATCCATCTGCTGACCAAATAAACAAACTAGGATCTTCCTCATCCAGATGGCCTCACATGCTATCTAAATCACAACCATGTACTTTGCCTCTGCCGAGCTAAGTACAACCAATCTCTATTTCCTGGTGTACCAATAAACTACCATTGGCCCAATATTGAAGATCCCTCCAGATGTGCTCTTCCAGTCAGATGGACTCCCTACCCAACATGCATTGGTAAAGCCTTGAAGATTCACTCCCTCTGTCTATTTGTACCATAATCCATATTGAGAAGTGTCATGAGGTATATCAACACATGATTTTTTTTCCAATATAACTCGATAGGCCCAACCATCGCTTGACTAAGCTGGTTAACTGCATAGCACATATTCGATCATGTGTTCATGAAGTACATGAGTGAACTCACAAGCTTCCTATAAACAGTAGCTTCCACTACTTCCCCTGAAGTAGCATCCTCCTTCCTCCAGTTACCTGCTAAAGGAGTCTCCATGCATTTGTTTCTCTCCATGAGGAATCTCATGAGTATCTCATTGGAATACTTGCTCTGAGACACAAACAACTCCCCATCATCCTACCATGCCTCCATGCCAAGAATGTAATGCATGAACCCTATGTCCTTCATCTCAAATTCTCTTGTAAGGTCCTCCTTGCAATACTTGATGAGTTGATCATCACCTGTCAGTATGAGATCATTAACATAAAGTACAATGGTCAACGACTTACCTTCCACCACTATGTGGTACAAGTTCACATCCACTTCACTCTTCATGAAGCCAAACTCGGTGAAGTAGTTGTCTTTCTTGGTGTGCCAAGCATGGGGTGCTTGCTTCAACCCATACAATGCTCTCTTGAGTCGAAACATATATGACTCATTGTCAAAGATCTCAAAACCTTCAGACTACTCTATGTACACCTCTTCTTCAATCGTGTCATTAAGGAAATTTGTCTTCACATCCATATGATGTATCTTCCAACCCATATGTGCTAATAGTGCCAATATAGATTTGATTGATGAATACCTTGCAACAGGAGCAAAGGTCTCATCATATTCAATCCCCTTTACCTGGGAAAAGCTACGAGCCACAAATCTAGCCTTATTCTTCTCCACACTACTATTTGTAGCTTTCTTTACCTTGTAAAGCCAATGGGATCTCACCATTGACTTGTCTTGTGGTCTCGGGACCACATCCCAAACACTCTTACGAACTATGGAGGCATACTCCTCCACCATGGCATCAACCCAAATCGACTGCTTCACTAATTCCTTAAAGGAAGATGGATCTGTCAGAACACATTCACCCATAAGAGACATGTATCTAATGTACCTCTCAGGTGACCTCCTCTGCCTGCATCGAGAGGTGGATTCTCCCACATTATCCCATGCATCATCCAACAATTTGTCAGTCTCTCTAGTGCACTTTATTCCCTCTTTGGAAGACTCTACCTGAGTGGATGTCTCCACTCCCGGATCCTCTGCATGTGGATGCTCCACATCAATCCAAGGCTCCTCAACCTTAGGAGGTAAAATCTCCTCATCTGCATGTAGCTCAATCTCCCTCTCTATGGAAACTCGCATGACCTTCCCCTCATTGAATTTGGCATCACTGCACACCACTGTCATCTTGCTGGTCAGCAAATACACCTAATAGTTGTGAGGTGTATCAGTGTACCCCACAAATATCCCTAACTTTGTTGTCAGCTCAAGGTTCTTTCATGCATATTTGGTCACATGGAAATATACCACTGACCAAAAAATACTGAAGTGACCAACATCTAACCTCTTACTGGAATAAGCCTCCTTTGGTGTTTTCATCTCAAGTATCTGATGTGGGCTACAGTTCTGAACATAAACCGTTGTGTTGCATGCCTTAGCCCATAAGTGTAGTTGTAGGCCTTGATCATGCAACATTTCACTTGCTTCCCCTACTATGCTTCTCATCTTCCTGTCAGTCACCCCATTCTGCTAAGGGTTATGGGGTGTCGTCAACTCCCATTTAATCCCTTCCGCTACACATAAGTTCTTAAACTCATTTGAGACATAATCACAACCATTATCACTCCATAGAGATTTAACCTTATTTTCCAAATATTTGTCCACCAACGCTTTAAACTTACAAAACTTTGTGAAAGTTTGATCCTTTTCCTACATGAACAATATCCAACATTTACGAGAATAGTCATAAAAAAATATAACATAATACTTGTGTTCGGTTGTGGATGCTGTAAAGAATGGTCCACACACATCTAAATGGAATCACTCTAAAATAAAATTTGCTAGAATATCTTTGTTTTTAAAGGAAGACTTGGTGTATTTTCCCAAAGTATAACCCTTGCATGTATCAACTTGCTCAAGCATACCTTTGGGAAGACCGACAGAGATCTGTTGCAATAGCTTCAAAGCCCCATTATGCAACTGGCCTAATCACCTATTCCACAACTCGCCAACGTCTCAGATTTGCACCCTTTCTACTTTTGTGCTCAAAGAAGCACACTCCTCTACCTCCATATTATAGAGATTCTTCACCTGAATCCCTATCTTCTTTACCTGACCTGTGGTTATGTGTCGAAGGAATGCCTTTCCTTTCTATAAGATCACATCATAGCCTTTATCCTCAAGCATGGAAATGGATACCAAGTTATTCTTCAGCCCGGAAACATACATAACATTCTTCAAGGTGAGTGGAACCCCATGCTCCCTCTAAAAAGTAATCGTGCCCAATCTAGTAACACTATACTTCCCATTATCATCCATCTCGATACGCATCTGGAGATCTTTCTCCTCTAGGTCACTTAATAAATCTTTGTCACCGGTCATGTGGAATGAAGCTCCACTGTCTAGGTACCACACACTTCCCATGATTGATGATACCATGCATACAATGAGGGAAATTTCCAATTCAAATTGAGAGGCCAAAGCGTCACTCGCGGCTCCTCCTAAGGACTTCTTCTTGGACTTCTTGAGTGGACAATTTGTAGTAAAATGACCCAGCTCATGACAATGAAAGCACTTAACTTTCGTCATGTATTTCTTCTTACCTCCATGATAATAATATCATTTGGAATGTAAAGCTCTCCCTTCCCCCTTCTTCACCTTAATCAGTAAGGAACGATTATCTTCATCATTAGTCTATGATGAAGAGCCATCCCTCATGTTTCTCCTAATCTCTTATTGCATCAAATCCGACCAGAGTCATTCGTAATCCGGCAGCTTCTCTTAACCATTGACAGAGTCCTGATAACTATGTCAACTCTTTGGGAGTCATAAAAGAGAAAGACTCACCATATCATCCTTGACAACCATGATTCCAACACTTCCAAGTTCATCACAACATTGAGTGAACTTGGTCAAGTATTTTGGAATAGTCTTGCCTTTCTCCATTTTGATTTTTTCAAGTTTTTCCTTCAATGCCAATTTCCCTTGGTCACTGTTGTCCTAATACAAGTCCATCAATATTTTCCACATGGCATATGTAGTTTCCTTTCCATGGAGACTCGAGATAATGTGGTCTCTAACTACCTCAAGGATTATTCACGTCGCCTTTTCCACACACTTCTTCCATTCTGCCAAATTTTGTGCATCTGATGTTAATGGCTTAGGAATTTCTTAATCAACGAATTCCTTCAAGCCATTATCCTCTAGCATAGCCTCTATTTTGTCCCTCCAATCTATAAAATTCGAGCTGCCTTCCAAGGCATACTCAAGCCACAAACTGCAGAACACCATCTTTCATTCCTGAAGTATGTATTACAAATTAGAATTTCACCTATAACCCAAAACTAAAAACTTCAAAACCTCCTCTAGTATACTATTCTCAGCTCTGATACCATGTAGAAAGTCTTGTAGATTCACAAGCTCATGCAATGTATTAAAGCAAAGGACAAGAATCTACTTCTACTTTTAAACAATGGAAGCCAATAGATCAATGAAAACAATATGAACAAGAAGAAGATAAATCAATGACACATAACACAAGATGCATTTGGGAAAATCTACTGCTCAAAACCCCACTATCTGTATTGCATATATCATAAATATGAGTGAAGATACAAAGCTTGTTCTCACTAGAACAATTCTGCACAATTATGCTCAATTCTCTCGGTTGACAAGCTAGCTCAAGCCAAATCATTAGCCTATTCAGCAGCTCTCAAAGCCCCTAATATCTTGTGTAATTCCTATGATGAATAGCCTGTATTTAAAGAGAATTCATGCTTCTAAAACTACACAATCCAAACATAGGATCAATCTATGATGCATGCATGATATTTACATTCTAGTAAATAATACCACTGATAGTGCATTGTTCCTGCACTCTAGTCTCAACTGGGTCGTTCTCTGAACTGACATGCATGATTTTCTTATGGGGGAATCCTTAATTAACTGGAGTAGCACTAGTGGTTGAATTAGTGCACCAACTAATTATTAGTCCTCTATTAGTTCCTTAAATAGTTTGGAACTAATTTAACTGAACTTGACTGAGCAAATTGAGTGATCTAATTTCCAACTCAATTTAAACTCATAGTGGACACCTAAAAGTTAGGGAGAAAATATACATGACTATAGAAAGACTTCCAACTGGAAATTCCTAAGGTCATTAATTAAGTTAATTAAAATTAATTAACTATTTACAAGTTTCTATGACAATAGAATTCAATTTTAATTCTTAGTTTAATTCAAGGACAAATTAAACTGGAATTTCTTGTTGTCATTTCTCAACAAGAGGAGAGAAATAACACTAGAGTGAAAAATAAAAAAAGAGAGAGAGAAGAGAGCTGGTTGAGTGATACCCTTAGAGACAATATCCCACATAAGGCACACACATAGAAACCGATGGTCAAGTCTTCAGAGTTGAATTCACCTACAATGCCTTGACAACACAATCATAATAATTTGAAGTGATGAACATCATTTCATGTGTAAATGGTAGTCCAACCAATACAAGTTGGAAACTCATATTGTAATACTTTAACATTTCATATAATATAATTTATGTGGTTGAAATTATTTATAGTTGCACTTGATATTGTTTAGTATTGTAATTAACATATGAAACTTTGCTTTTCATATTAGATGGACATGCACACTGTATGACATTTTTAAAATTTTGTCACAAAATCATACTAATTAATTTATGTTGATTAATAATGAACACATAAAATCAATCTAAAACTACTAAATTAGTAGTTTATATTGATTAATGACGAACACAAATAAAATGAATATAAGACTAAATTATTCATTTATAATGATTATTAATGAAAGTAAATGAAATGAATGTAAGCTACTAAATTAGTCGTTTATATAATAAATATGAAACTACGAAAAAAGATAAATGACTACAACAAATGATAAAATTGTGATTACAAAGAACAACTAAATTTTTCATATATATGACTATTAGTAGCTAATTTACAGTATCTTATAACACGCCCTAAATTTAGTCATATTTCTTTGGTCATTAATTGGTTTCAAACGATGACTAAAATTTGAATATATATGACTATTAGTAGCTAATTTACAATATCTTATAACATGACAAACATTTTGGTCATATTTCTTTTGTCATTAATTGGTTTTCTCAGGTTATCACATAGTAGTATATTTTGTTGTATATTTGGTCATAAATTGTAGAAATTAATGACTAAATCAATGATTAAATAAATGACCAAATTAATGACTAAATATACTACTATATGATAACATTGAGACAAACAATTAATGACTAAAATAAAAATGAGTAAAAGTTGGTCACATTATAAGATACTGTAAATTAGCTACTACTAGTCATCGACTGAAAAATGGTGACATTAGGGGAATTTGAGGTATAAAATGGGTCTTCTAAGGAAATTATAAAGTAATAGTAAAAATAATAAAATAATATTAGATTACATCATCAAATTTTAGAGGGAAAAAAGAAAAAAACTATTTTTTCAACTTATCTCCCTATGGGTTTACTCAAATTTTGAGCGACAACACTTGTTGGATGCAAAATTTCATTCGTCATCCAAGGAGGACCCATGTTGCATACTTTGGATGGACCCTACTACACAAAAAATGAGAAATACATGAAAAAAATGATTGCAACCACGTTTTTCATGTATTTCTCATTTTTTGTGCAACAGGGTCCATCAAAATTATGCAACATGAGTACTCCTTAGACGAGGAATTATTTTTTTCATCCAACAAGTAATATCGCTTGAAATTTGAATAAAACCTTAGGGAGATAAGTTGAAAATATGAATTGAAAAAACAGTTTTATTATTTTATTATCTTTTATTATTTTTACTTTTTTACTTCAGAAATGGTGAATCATCCCCTATGGTCGAAATCATCATCTTGAATCCTATTAGTTCTTATAAATTTTATTTCAGATGTACAATTTTCTTAGGAGGCCCATTATAGACCTCAAAATTCCCCTAATGTTTATATGCAAATTTTAGTCATTTTTTTAGTAATTAATTAGCCATTTTGTACTAGTGTCTACTTGAAAAATAAAATCACTTTCAAGTATAGGAATACTTCCAATGGAGCCATGTGCACATCAATATTATAGATAAAATTTTGTGTATGCTCGAAAGTTATTCTCTAACATGTACCTAAATATGAGACACTAATTTCTTTGACTCAGATGAGATTGTGAATTGTTGAAGAAGAGTGTGTTATTGCGAGTTAACGATTGTTTGGAACCATATTTCAATATAGTTGTGATGCCCTTGGCCCACTTGCACATTTGGATCTCTTTTTGTGTCCTCTTATACCATAACATTTAAATATTCCTCTTTTTGTTGATTTTTCTCTTGAACACATGGAGGATTTAATGATAAACATGTGAGAACGTTTTTAGAAATCTCCAATTATGCTGTCTTCTCTTCATCAAGTGCAACACATGATTCTTTGGTATCCTCATTTGAATCCTCTTTTTCTGAATGTTGCCCTTCAATGAAATCAAGAGAATATTTTTTCTTGTAATACTCTTCCTGAGCTAAGATGAATACCATTTAGATCAAGAGGAGTTGTTTGGAAGTATTGTACCTCAACATTGTAAGTGGGTTGAGCTACTTCCTTGTGTAGGTTTGGAAATGGTGGTATAGGTAGTTCAGTGGGTGTGGATATTTGAGATGGTTGTGGTTTAGGTTGTGGTTGTGGTGAAGGTGGATCGTAGAGATAACATGGAGTTGGGTATGGAGGATATTGAGGAAAATATTGATGATATTGTGAATTTCTCCCATGCGGTTCTTGCCAACCTTGTTGCCAAGATTGTTTTTGGGGTTGAGATTACCAAAATTGCTAAGGAAAGAGTGTGTTCCAATTACATTGAGATGCATGTGAATAACCATGAAATTGTTAATTAGGTTCTTACACCATACCAGGTTGACTAGGTTGCCATGGTCCTCTTGGAGCTACATAACAAAATTGCTTTGGTGATTGACTTGGTCCATTGTCTTCTTGGTAGATTTCCTTCAACCTTGGTAATGATGGGAGATATTCAGTAGAATGTGATTCTGCATGGATAACAAAAATATCAACATCTTCTTTTTTATCATTTTTCGTTCTTAACATTTCTACTTATTCACCTAGATTGCTAAGAATTTATGTTTTAGAGTTATCAAACAAATTTCCAAGTTCAGCTTGACTTACCAATATTTATGTTGGTTTACTTACTCTTGCCCTTCCTCTTGATATGCACTTGCATGTTTCACAAATTTATTCGAATGATAATTGGTATACATCACCTCTACTCATGAGATCAAGGAGATCAGTCCACTCATCCCTAATTTTTCTAAGTAAGAAGGTTTTTAGTGTGTCAGATCCTAAATGATGTAATTTTTCCCTCTTAACACTAGAAATGAACCTCTCTATTACATCCTCAAGGATATCATCTTCTTTTTGAGTCCTTTTAAGGATTTCTTCTTTAATATCATGATCTTTACATTTTTAGAGAAATATATTTTTCATATCATTCTATGATCTTATTGAATTAATCCCTAAACTCATAAACCATTTAAGAGCTCTATCCTTCAATATTGTTGGAAACAATATTAATGTTTTAGTGTTTAATAAGTAACCATAATATATAGAAAGGATTTTAAATTTAAAAAGAAAGGTTTCTAGATCCTCTCACCTTATACCACAGAAGTTGGCAATGAAAGACGGAGGGATTTTATTCATATGCACACTGACATCGGCATCTTGAATGAGAAATACAAGAATATATTCTTCATTGTCATCATCTCCATCCATTTCTACTATCTTCTCTTCCACCTCTTCTTCTACCTGCAAAATTGGATGGTGATGTGGCTCTTAATGCACCATGTGATCAAGTGGGTGGGGTTGGTATTGGAGAAATGTGTGTTTTTTTTTTTAATTAGAATGTTAATGAAATGATATTTTTATTTTTTTGAAATGAAATATTACTAATGCAATTTTTTTGTTTTTGCAAAAAGTAAAAGAGATGAATCAATTAGGGAAGAAAACAATGCATGCTTTGACACCTCCCCAACAATGGTGCCAAAAAGTGATGAGTCTCAGTATTGCAACAAGAATGTTGCAACTCCCAATGCTACCAAATTAAGTAATTAACTTGGGGTTCATACAAACTTAAGACGTTTCGACACTATATGTACAACATGCAATGTTTCATCCTTTCATTGATCTGATGCAATGATGTGAATGCCATGAAATCCAAGCCTAAACTAATTGCGGAAATGGAAATGTTACTCTATTTGCAAAAAGGAAGCCCAATTACTTTTGTAGAGAGGAAATCCTAGTAAATTTTCCAGAAAGGACAGGCTATTCTACTTTGCATGAATGTAAATGTTAATCCAATTTGCAGAAATGTAATCATTAACCTATTTGTAGAGTGTAAATGGTACATTGAAAGGAAGCCTAGTCTATGCAATAGAAATAGAAATGTTGGGAATGGAAACCTTAGCTTAAGATGTATGGAAGAAAATGAAATTATTATTCAATCACTACATTCAAGATAGAAATTTTCAACAAATTTCATAAGGTGTTTCATAAAATAATCATGAAAATGGTATCATTACGCTCTTCAAGTCATGAATCTGTCCACTAACCATAACTGTAGAGGTGAATTGCAATGGAGAAGAGGCAAGCCTTAAGAGATTTTTCGTCTTAATAAATCATGGTTTTGGAGCATAGGGCTCATTATTCAACCCTAAGGGACAAAAACCAAACTTTTGGAGTAGATATGGTCAAGCTTACATGTGCTACAAGAGTGATACACGAGGTGCTACACGAGACCTTGCTTTGCTACAAGAGCGAGATAACTTGTCGAATTATGAAGTAAATCAAATGAAAATGAGATGGGAAAAAATATTTTATTTATTAGTATTTATTAGGATAAATGTGGAACCACTCCAAAATACCTCTATTAACACGTGCTAAAAAATGACAGAAAATTACTACTCTAAAAAAAAGAAATTCAAGAAGTAGTGAGCTAGTTAACCTACCAAATGCCTAACCTAATAAAGTGAAAATACTATTAGGTGAATTTTGTTATTAAATATAGTGTTTTTAGGAGCCAATAAATTGGAATTAGCTCAAATGAATCTTATTAACATGTTCTAAAAAATAGCAGAAAATTACTACTATTTCGCTACATAGGACTTCCAGAAATTCTAAATTTGTGAACTAGTAAACCAATCCAAGTAGCTCAATGATGAATATGAATTTTCAAATATGCTATAAGGATTCATAATTCTTGTGAACTTATAAATAACCTAAAAAAAAAAATCACTTCAATCATGTAACCAATATGACCTACAACAAAATAAGCATGAATAGTAAATGCATAAATAAGAGATGCAAGTGAAAAATACATTCAAAGGAAATAATGAAATTGAAAAAGAGGGCTATAAGGCTCTTGGGATGACCAAACCTAAGGAAAATCAGATTCTGATGAAGGAAACTAAGCTTTAGAATCTAAAAATGGCACCAAACTTCATTATTTGAATCAATCCAAGTACATCCTTGCTAGAAATGAAAGTGGAGCTACTAAATAACAAGTTTTCTCCACAAGAAAACTAAGAAATGCATGCCCCTAGAGGAAAACTTGAATTTGTACTTATAAAAAGTGATGAGGAAGCATTCTCCTTGAAATGATGAATATTTACCCTCCAAAATCCCTCAAATAATGGAATTGGTTCCCAACACTAGGAATCTGCATTAAATGATAGGGAACACATTCCTCAATTTTCTCAGTCATTGGAGCTCTAGAATTTGTGCAATAATTTCATAATATATTATTCATTTATTATCCAATCTTTGTCCTCCTATAGTACGAAACAACTCCCTAAATTATCTCATCCTCCAAATCTTCATAATCTTCCAATATTCTCACAATATTCTACAGAAATAAATAATATTAGGCACAAATATGCAATTATCTCTAAACCTTCCTATTGAACATATTAAAGTTAAAAAAAAAATATTAAGTGTAGAAGGAGAGATTTAAAATCCTTTATGTTCCTAGGAAATGTTAGATGGCCCTTAATTTACGTCTACTTTGGAGGCCCATAAGCATCTTGTGTAAAACACTCTGTAGAGCAAGTGGGCCTTGAGACATCTAATCTAGATATTGGTTCGCCATGTCTTCACTTATGTGTTCCTCCTCTTCTTCAGAATCTAAGGGATATTACTCCTCCTCTTTGTAACTTCCTAACTCGTGGAAATTATTGTCTCAAAGTACAACGTGGACTCCATCACCTCCATTAAAATATGGAGACTGCTCTAGTTTCTCTATGTTTTATGTAGTATCTAATAACTATTCAACAATGTCGAGAACCAAATCTTTGAATGTGGATACCACTATCCTTGTAATATCGGTTGCATTGTTCTTTGGGAAATAAGGAAGACTATGTACTCCAGGGATCATTCCAATAGAATTTGCAAAGTGATGGGTTATAGGTCGGATGACTTGGATATGTTTGGAAGAGATTTCACAAGTTTGTCCAAGACCAGACTGAGAAGGTCCACCAACTTTAGGAATATGAATAGGGGAGGTGCTGGGAATATTTTTTCCTTGACCAAAAGAAGTATGATGATGATGAGTGGAGTTATCAGCCATAAAAATATGGTTGCCCTCCTTCTAGCACCATAAAGATTGACAATGCTAGACTTGCTAACATTCAAAGGGATCTCGTTGATATGTGGTCCCAATTAGACCTCACACAATCTGGTATCGAAGCCCCATCAAGAATACACGTGGTTACCATTTTCTTAAAGTTTTTCCTTCACTCTAATTGTCAGCAAGAGAGAGGAATGCATATGTGCCTTCGAAAAGCAAGTGAGTGTGCATGGTGAGTGTTTGATTGTAGGTGGGTCAAGGTTCTTCTACTGCAGAGGAGAAAGGAAAGCGAGCCTCTAAGAGAGAGGTAGTAGTACCACTCTAGTAGAGAAACACACAAATGTGGGAGATACATCTAACATCCAACAAAATATTCCACAAAGATGTGACGATCATTGTGACCATTACAACACATTCTCAATATGATAAGCACTAAAATAACTGAAATTGTTCAACTACTTTATTACAGGTGAAAACAAACATGAATCATAAACATTCACATAATAGTCTTACAAATATTCATAATCCATGGATGAAGAACGTGCTATCCATCAAGATTCATATATTAAGTAAAAGTCCCAGGACACATGTATACAACGAACACTACTAGCTACAATATTGGAGCGTTGGAGCCACTAATTGCTCCCCAAAAGAACTAGCTTGTCTCTTTAACGCCTTGCGGGAGGAGCCACAGTGAAAAGTCATTTTCTTGTACAATAAGGGTGTATATATAACCAATGGGGTGATCCTTCACCTAGGGGTGATTTTAGGGGCGAATGTTCGTCCTTTGGTGAAATTAAGGGGTTTTAAATTTTTAGTGGGCGATTATTTTGTATCATAGTACATTTTTACAAATCACCTCAAATAGCCCACCTTCTTTTAAGGGAGAGGGTAAAAATGGTAAATTTAGCCCTTGAAATTAGGAGTCACAACCTTCCATTCGCCCATTTTCAAGAATAGGTTTTATTTAAGTGAATCCATTCGCCCATTTTCAAGAATAGGTTTTATTTAAGTGAATCATATGGGCCAAAGGCCCAAATACCATATTTATAAAAGAGGTGTGGTAAATTAATAAAAATATAAAAAAATGAGAAGTATGGTAAATAAATAAAACATTTTTTATATTTACTCCATAAGTCACCTTATATACATGCAAGGGTGTAAACAAATAAAAATATAAGTAAAGTGGAGGTATGGTAAATAAATAAAACGTCTTTTTATACTTACTCAAAAGGTATGGTAAATAAATAAAAATATAAATAAACTAGACGCATGGTAAATAAATAAAACCTCTTTTTATATTTAGTCCATAACCCTCATTCTATTTATGAAGGCTCAATAAAGAGGTTTTATTTAAGTGAATCCTATGGGCCAAATACCATATTTGTAAAAGAGGTATGGTAAATTAATAAAAAAAAAAATAAACGAGAGGTATGGTAAACAAATAAAACATTTTTTTATATTTACTCCATAAGTCACCTTATATTTACGAACACTCAAAAAATGCGTTATATTTAGGTGAAACCTATAGGCAAAATACTATGGGACAAATACCATGGACTAGATTGTTATTAATACCATGCAAAAAAACATCATTAACCCTAATATTAGTATTAAAAAAAATAAAAATGGCACATGGTATTGACCCATGGTATTCACCAAAATGGCACATGGTATTGACCCATGGTATTCACCTGGAATGTAGCATATTTAAATGGGGGAATTAAACTAACATAGATCCATTTTTACTCTGGATCTACTAACCCCCTAGAGGTATCAAATATCGTGATATGCAAACTAGCAGAGTGAAAAAATATTTGATCCGATCAAGAGTAAAAATGGATGTTGTAATTTAATGTATGTTAAACATTTTAGTTTGGTTAAAATAAAAAATAAAATAAAAATCAACTATTAATTTTATTAATTTTTATAAATTACTAGTAGTAATTTTTAAGCTCCAGGTTTATGAAAACCCATGGTAATACCATGGTATTCATGTGAGCATAGACTATTTAAAGGGGAAATTCTATCATCTTAGATCCATCTTAATTCTGGGTCTACCAAGTGCTCAGAAGGATAAATAGATTTCATCCCCCTAAGAGTGGTAGATGTGGAGTTAAGATGGATATAGGTTGGTTTTTATGATAATGAAGATATTAAATAGACTTAAGAAATTATATTGTAAAAACATCTTAAGGTGAATGGTTAAAGCATAGACATTGGACAAGTATATTTGTATACTTTTGTTTTAAACTGAAACAAATCCAGAGCTAAAAGGAAGTGATTGATTGCACTAGTCATCCTTCTATAACTTTCGAACATATGCTGGAGTAAACATATTGTAATTTGGGTAATTTTTCTAATTGCAAACAAGAACATACTTGTGTATTGGTAGGGTGGTTACGAGTTCCCTAGAAGTGATGAATTTGAATTTTTCTTGGTTTTATATATAGTATTAGGTTTTTTCTCATGCTTTCTGTGAATGGCATGGGTGAATTTTATCCTACACCTACTAGGTTATCGATATGTAATTTCGGTAATTTTGATTTCAAAAGATATTTTAAAGAAATGCAATGATTTCATTTGTGTATTCAATAAACACAAGATCTTATAATTGAGTAAAATATTCGCCATGCCTGGTGAGAGATTCGCCAAAAAATTATATATACATATCATATTATTGATAAAATCGCCTTCCATTTTTCCTATATACCATGGATATTCACCCATTTATTATACATGTAAATTTGGGGGGGTTCTTAAAATTTTCCCTGCAGGCTTCACCTCACTTGTGACTCTTTGACTACCCTCATGACTTTTTGCATTCCCTATGACTTTTTGACTTTTACATGACTCTTAATATTTTGTGCATGTCCTTTGGAATTTCACTTTAAAATACATTTATGAATAATAATTTACATAATCCACAAAATGATGTGGTGTATGATGACTCATGACATGCCATTAATGACATGGACTTCACAATGACATGGCAATGTCAAGCCATTATTGTTGCTTCTTGATGTATGTATTCTTTAGAATGATCTATTTTCCACCTCCATATGGCCTAGAGATGAGGAGTCTTCAATGTTATTAGGTCTTGAGTTGTGGTCGCAAAAGAATGTCCCTTTTCTTTCTCCTAATCAATCAACTTGCATATTCAGCTACAAAGGTGTCTCCTAGCATGTTTTCCTTATCCATTTCCTTCTTCATCATCATATGATAGTATGATATAGTACCTACATATGTAAGTCACTCATGATAAGATGACATTAGTTTGATAAACCCCTAGTCTAAGATGTTGCATGATGATCCACTGACTAAGCCAGAACCAAGTGGCAAGCTTAGGGAGAGGCTTAGTGATTATACAGTTGCACAGATCAAGCAATAAAGTGTTAGGTTTGAGGCTTGAGACTCTGTAATGCATAATTTAGGCTAGACTGGGCTTGAATATTGCACAGTTGGGGAGATGAAGGAGCCACACTGAGGGGTTGATGACTGAAGTTTCCCACTGCACTATCTTCAAAGGATAGGGAGACCAGGTCATTGCACAATTTTTCATTTCAGAATGTTATGGGATGGGGTTAAGGACAGAGACTGCGCAATGCATAGTTCAGGCCTAACTAGAGGGAATAATTGCATAGTTTTAGAGCTAATGGGTTGGGCTTGAGCATTGAGACTACATAGTATGCATTTATGGGAGGAAAGAAATTTGAATTGCATATTGCCAAGAGGTAGGGTTACTGCTTGAGGGCTAAGAGTGTGCAATGCGGAGTTCAGGAAGGTTGGATGAGGATAGGTTGTGCAGTCAGGAAATTTTCTAGATTTAACTAAGTGTGGGATCTACAAATTCAACGTGAATAGTAACAAGACTTGACTATGATCATACAGTTAGAATAGTTGACGACAAAGCATAGATCACCCAGAACACATGAACAACATACTTCCCTATGGGCAACAACTTTGTGATGACTTACGCCAAGTGTGACACCAAATAAAAACTTTGCGACGAGTGTGATGACACTAGTGTGATAATGCTTGAAACTTTGGAAATGAATGCAACACATGTTTTCATGGTAATACCAACTCATTTACACAAATATTACCCCTCGAAACCACCAAAATAAGATTTTTCACAACATGCGACACTTGACATGAAAAAAGACGACACTTTGATATTCTTATAAATGGGACCAAAAGACTTAGAGAAAAGACATGCAATAATTATTAATGCTTGCGACAACAGTATGCAAGGTCAAAGTAGCATCCAAAATTTGGGTGTAGGCCAAAATTTTGGAGGGTGTTGTAGCAGTGGCAATAGGTTGATGGACATTTATCTTAGAGTGGGCTTGAGTATGAATTGTGTGAGAAGAGACTTTGATTCAGTATTATATAGAGATTTTTGTTATCATTTGTGCATAGGAGATTGTATGGTCATATTTGTATTCAGTAATTGAGGATAATGTTATATGCGGGTCTAGTTTGAAAATTGGATGAGATGTGGCCTACAGGAATTGAGTTGTAGGTGGATCCAGTGTGAAATATTTTGAAACAAGGTATCCAAAGTGTCTGAGGGTTGTAGCCTTGAGTAAGCCATTAGAGGAAATTTAATCCTGAAAGTGGCTTCCTCAGTAAAAATAATAAAATAATGGTTAAAATAATAAAACAAGAATTATGAATTTTGGGGGGAAAAGAAGAAAATTACTCTTTTTTATTGTATTTTTGGCTTATCTCCTTATTGGTTAACTCAAATTTCTAGTGTAGACACTCATTGGATGCAGAATAGAATTCCACGTCCAACGAGTACCCATTATGCATACTTTTGAGAAGACCCAAAATGATAAAAATTGAAGATATATTAAAACAATATGTTGAACACGTTTTTTTAATGTATCTTCAATTTTTATCAATGCGAGTCTTCTCAAAGGTATGCATAACAGGTACCCGTTGGATGTGGAATTTAATTTTGCATCCAACAAATGTCTGCAATTGAAATTTGAGTAAACCTATAAGGAGATAAGCTAAAAATACAATTTAAAAAGGTAGTTTTTCTTCTTTTCCATCCAAAATATTTACATGTACCTCTTTTTAAATTTAAAGGATTTTGATTGGTTTACATATTATGACATGGAAATTATATGAAAATGTCATGGGCACTTTTAGTCTGAAATTTCCTCTGCTGGGATTGGTAGCTTCCTTTTGGTGGTGGTCGAAGTACTTTCTCAGGGAGCAATAATTTTATTTCACTTGTAGCTACAAAAACAATAAGAGGTGGTAGCCTCCAATAGGTAAGAGCTTGCCAACTGGTGGAAGTTTGTTCCAATGTGTTGGGGCATTTATTTAAAGAGACCGGCCAAGAGGAAGCACTAGCAACAACATTAGCAACAGAACCTATCATCCTTAAACCATCCTTGTAATCACTACCCTACTATGATCTATTGAACCATGAAGTAATAATGAAGAAGAAGTGATCCAGAGTGTATCATACCACTCTCGACTAACTAAGATTAGTCCTTGATCATAGATCAAGTTTTTGAACACCATGCATCTTATTCATAGGGATTACGACAACACATGATGCGTCCATCGATAGTGCTATGGTCTTTAACTAGCTTTTCCCAAATCATTGGCTAGATGAGAGGTACTTCCTTTGAGTCGCAGACTTTATGGGTAGGATGTGTGTCAGGGCAACAATAGGATAAGGTGAACCATTCATCCTACTCATATGCCATAGGATAAGGTGAACCACTCATCCTATGCATATGTCAATCATAGGGGAAGGTGAACCACTCACCCTGTATCTAGCACACCACTAGGGGAATGTGAACCACTCACCCTATGGTCACTCATATCCAACACCAAGAATTACCCCACACACCCAGGAGCTCCCAGAGCTCTATGTTCAACTCATACGAGACCCTCATAAGAGGGTCATTCCACGAATCCAAGTATTTCTTGGAAGGTTAAGAATTTGACCTTCCCAAGAGGCTTCATGAGCATATCTGCAACTTACTCATCTCTCCTAATGTGTTGGAACCTAATTGCTCCTCGTTGTACCATATCCTGGACAAAGTGGTACCTAATATCAATGTTCTTAGAGTGGTTGTCGAACACGATATTCTCTGATAGACAAATCCCACTTTGGTTTTCGTAGAAGATTGTTATGAAACCAGCTCAAGAAAAGATAGAAAAGATAGATCAACACCTTAGAATTCAGCCTCTTCGAGGGGGCAACCTCCTTTACATTACATAAATGAACAATTCTTGGATGATACAAATGACAAAACCTCCTTTCTATATATAAGAGTCTAAGGAGTCACAATATAATCCAGTCGACCTAACAATGATAATATAAAGCCACAAAAATAACAATAGAGGGATTCTATGGGGCACAAAAATAACAATATGGGGGTAATAGGGGCACAACAATATAAATAAGGGGTATAACTACAATAGTAATGGGGTAATCACTAGTATTATAGGGACCCAACATGCCCCTCTACTTCAAAAAAGTGTTGTCCTCAACGCTTGAGTAGTTCTGGATACTTCTGCATAAAATTCTCATCCTCCCATGTGGAATCTTCAGTGGATAAGTTCTTCCACTTGATAAGATACTCTGAAATTGATCGATTTCGTAGCTGTCGAGTTCTTGTTTCTGTGACTGCTTCCGGTTCCAATATAATTTTTCCTTCCTCGTCAAGTTCTAGAAATATTGTTTGAATTGGGAGCTTGTCACCTATAACCTTCTTTAAACATGAAACATGGAAAACTGGGTGCAATCGAGAAGCTGCAAGAAGCTCCAATTTGTATGCCATAGTACCAATCTTTTGCAACACCTTGTACGGACCATAATACTTTGGTGATAATTTATTATCCTTCTTAGCTTGCTTTAGGGACATTTGCTTATATGGTTGTAGCCGTAGGAATACCCAATCACCTACATCAAAACTTCTTTCACTGCGATGTTGATCTGCCTGTTGTTTCATTCTATTTTGTGCCAACACGAGGTTATCCTTTAAGAGTTGGAGGACTTGTTGTTGATGTTCGATGTGATGTTCCACTGCCTGAACCTTAGAATTTTCTCTTAAATATGATGTGATGGATGGTGGTTGATACCCATAAAGTGCCATAAATGGGGTCATTTTTGTTGTTGTATGGAAGGAAGTGTTATACCACCATTCAGCCAGAGGCAACCATTTGACCCATTGTGTCTGTTTATCAGATACAAAGCAACGAAGATATCCTTCCAAAAATTTGTTTACTATCTCAGTTTGCCCATCAGATTGAGGATGATAAGATGAGCTATGAGCTAACTGAGTACCAAGACAAGAAAATAATTCTGTCCAAAAATTTCCAGTGAAAATGGGATCTCTGTCACTTACAATAATCTTTGGGTTTCCATGTAGCTTTTGAACTGTTTCCATAAATGCAGTAGAAACTGTACTGGCTTTAAATGGATGTGATAATGCACAAAAGTGTGCATACTTGGTAAGTCTGTCAACTACCACCATGATGACACTCTTTCCCTCAGACTTGGGTAAACCTGTGATAAAATCCATTGAAACCTCCTCCCAACGTTGGCTTGGAATGGATAAAGGTTGTAATAGACCTGGTGTCTTAATTGTTTCAACTTTATTTTGCTGGCAAACCAAACATTCCGCCACAAACTTTTGAATATCTGATTTAAGGCCATCCCAAAAAAATTCCTTCTTAACCCTGTGGTAAGTTTTTAAAAATCCTGAGTGCCCTCCTAAGGGAGAAGTGTGCAATTCCATAAGAATCTTTTGTTTTAGCTGGGAATTTTACAGAGGTATAAGCGATCTTTGTACCATAACGAATCATTTTTCCAGCTAAATGTATCAGAAGTACTGGAATCTTGTTGTAGCTTTCGAATAAGTGCCCACACTTCTTCGTCATTCTTCCATTCCTCCCTTGCTTCGTTTATCCAATCTGGTTGGATAATAGAAATGGCACACAACAATGCTTCCACATCCTCATCCTTTCTTGAGAGTGCATCTGCCACCACATTTTGCTTCCCTTTTTTGTAGATGATTTCAAAGTCATAACCCAACATCTTTGTGACCCACTTTTGTTGCTCTTCAGAGGATAATCTTTGTTCTAAAAAGTATTTAAGGCTATCATGATCCATTTTTACCTTGAAGTGTCTTCCCATTAGGTAGGGTCGCCATTTCTTAAGTGCATGGAGTATTGCCAACATTTCCTTCTCATAAATAGCTTTGCTTAAAAACTTTCCCTTGATTGGACGACTTTCAAAAGCAATGGGTCTTTCATCTTGCATTAGAACAGCACCAATTCCATTTCCTGAAGCATCACATTCCACAATAAAGGTTTTTGTGAAGTCCGGTGTAGCTAAGACCGTGCTTGGCACATTGCCTCTTTAAGATGTTCAAAGGCCTTTGTTGCTTCCGGAGTCCATGAAAATGAATCTTTCTTCAATAATGTTGTTAGAGGTGCTGCTATTCTCCCATAATTCTTAACAAACTTGCGATAATACCCTGTCAACCCAAGAAATCCTCGCAGATGCTTTATGGATGTGGGGATTTTCCATTCCTTAATGGCTTTAATTTTGCTAGGGTCTACCTTAACTCCTTCATGAGATACAATATGACCCAAATATTCCACCTCCTGGACTCCAAAGAAACATTTGGATCTTTTTGCATATAATTGTTTCTCCTCCAATAGTTGTAGCACCCTGTCAACATGTTCAACATGATCCTTCCAAGACTTGCTGTAGATTAGTATATCATCAAAAAATACTAACACAAATTTTCTAAGGAATGGTTTGAAAATTGAATTCATCAAACCTTGAAATGTTGAAGGTGCATTGGTAAGGCCAAAAGGCATGACCAAAAATTCATAATGACCCTCATGAGTTCTAAATGTCGTTTTCAGAATGTCTTCAATCTTCATTCTGATTTGATGATATCCCGAACGAAGATCCAACTTGGTGAAGTAAATTGATCCATGCAATTCATCCAGTAATTCATCAATAACAGGAATGGGGAACTTATCTTTAATAGTGAGCTTGTTGAGCTCCCTATAATCCGGACACATGCGCCATGATCCATCCTTCTTGTGCACCAATACTACTGGAGTTGAGAAAGAACTTTGACTTGGTTGAATTATACCAGCCTCTAGCATTTCTGCAACCATACGTTCAATTTCACTTTTTTGGGCATAGGGATATCTGTACGGCCTGATGTTTGGAGGAACACTTCCTGGAATCAGATGAATAGCATGATCATGATCACACATAGGTGGGAGACCTTTGGGAGTCTCAAATACCTTGGAATGATTGTCCAGGACATTTTGGAGATCTGGAGAAATAGATGATTCCAATGTGGAAACATCTAGCGAACATAATTGTGCAATTACACCTCTTTGCTCCTTTTTAAGAAGCTTAGTCATGCCATTAGAGCTGATTATCTTTTCTGGTTTCCCTGCAATACCCCTTAATTCAACTTCCTTTCCTTCCGTAGAAAATTTGATGAAAAGTTCTTGAAAATTAAAAGCTATTGTACCCAAGGATTGTAGCCATTGGACTCCTAGTACAACATCAGCACCTCCCATTGGAATGGAAAGCATTGGGCTAGTCAATACATATTCTCCCATGGATAGCTTGATATTATGGCACTTTCCAGAGCAATTTATTGTTCCTCCATTTGCAATCATCACTTGACACTCTGGTGCTGGATATAGGAAGCAATTCAATTCTTTTGCTACCCTACAATGAATAAAATTGTGGGTGCTTCCTGAATCAATCAACACTATTACCTTTTTCTTCTTGATTTGTCCTTCTATCTTGATGGTTTGAGGAGTGGTAATTCCCGCCAATGCATTACAAGATATGGTCGGATTTATTTGTTCTTCATCTAGGCTTTGTTCCTGGAGTATATCTTCTTCTTTTGACCTTTCTTGCTCTTTTTCTTCTTCCTCTTCACAATCTATGTAGAATAATTTCTTCTCAGCACACTTATGACCTTTAGTGTATTTGCTATCACAACTGTAACAAAGCCCTTTTGCTCTTTTTTCTTCCAATTGTTGTGGTGTCAACCTTATAGGTTGTGGAAGACTAGGGGCAACAACACTTCCGTCTTTATAGTTGTGAGTGGTATGCTTCCTGGTTGCCATAATTTTGCTTTCCATTTTTCTTGCTAACCTGAATGCCTTCTCTAATGAATCAGGTTCCCAAAGGCGAACATCATGTTGGATATTATCCTTTAAAGACCCTATGAACACATCAATCCTATGCTCCTCTGGAATATCTTTTACCCTTATGTTCAATTTTTGGAACTCCTCAATGTGCTCCATTACTGAACCCTTTTGTTTGAGACTTATCAATTGGCTAAAAAAAGTGTTTATTTTTGTATCTTCATAATGTGCTATCAATTCTTCCGTAAAAATTGCCCAAGTGATAAATTGTTTACGAGAGCAAAGCCATTGATACCATACAAACTTATTTGGTTCCAAATATACAGTTGCCATATGTACCTTTTGTGCGTTTTGCACATTATTGAGATCGAAGAATTGCTCCATCTGTAATATCCATGTGGCGGGATCCTTGCCATCAAACTTCCTCATATCGATTTTGGAATATGGTGATTCTTCGATCCAACATTAGCATCTATGGAATCATGATTAACATTTCTTTTGTTCTCATCATGAGTTTCCTTTACTACCTTTTCACCATTAGTGACCCTTTCTTGTAGCAACTTCTTCAATTCTTCCATGTCTGTCTTCAAATCTATCTTCAAATCTGCCATCGAATCCTCCATCTTAGCTTCCATGCCCTTTATCTTAGATTCCACGCCATTTATCTTAGATTCCACGCCACTTATCTTAGCTTCTGTTAGCTTTTGTGAGCGTGACATTTGTTGCACTTGTTCTTGTAATTTTGATATATCATGTAGCATTTCTTCCTCTTCTTCATGAGTCATGCTAGAGCTTTCAGGTTCCTTACTAGGTGTTTGCATTTTCTTTCCTCGGGGCATCAGTTACCGATAATAATGCTTTACTATGCCCTTTGAATTCCGTTAAACCAAGCTTACACAAAAATTTAAAAAAAATCTACACACCTTTCTTCACTTTATAGAAGCCTGATATTGAATCTGATGTATCTCTGTAATTTAGGATCATCCAGTTCTGAAATTGCTACCTGTAGTAGCCTTCTATGTCCTCTTTCCAATGCCACAAGTCTGAGCCAAATTGGATTCTCCAAGGAAGAGTTATGTGAAATCTCCCACAATGACTTGCATTTAGACTGGTTCAGTAGAGTGAACTTGTACGACGTTCCACGAGTCACTGTTTCAACCTTTGAATCTGAAACACACACAAAAGAAACTACAGTCTGTCCTCTTTTTGTACCTTCTTACAAAATTTCAATCCGATCCCCAGAGAGAAAGTTATGATGATTTTCCCCAGGTCACCTGTTTTGAATGTAATTCAGGAGTCTGCAAAAAGACCAACTTCCTCAGATCATATCTCTGCAAATATAGCGCGAAAAGCTCTGAAATTTGGACCCAAGGTTTAGCGTGATTTCTTCTCAAATGGGTTTTTTTTGCGACTTCTGAAACGTCACAGAAAAAATTTATAGCAAAAATTCCACGATGACCTGTTTGGAGCAGCGAAACCCTACAATCGAAAGCTCTGATACCAAATGTTATGAAACCAGCTCAAGAAAAGATAGAAAAGATAGATCAACGCCTTAGAATTCAGCCTCTTCGAGGGGGCAACCTCCTTTACATTACATAAATGAACAATTCTTGGATGATACAAATGACAAAACCTCCTTTCTATATATAGGAGTCTAAGGAGTCACAATATAATCCAGCCGACCTAACAATAATAATATAAAGCCACAAAAATAACAATAGAGGGATTCTATGGGGCACAGAAATAAAAATATGGGGGTAATAGGGGCACAACAATATAAATAAGCGGTATAACTACAATAGTAATGGGGTAATCACTAGTATTATAGGGACCCAACAAAGATCATGGTGGTATTTAGCATGAGCTCAAATAGCTCACTCAAGAGCTTTCTCAACCAAACTGCTTCAAAATAGGCCATACTCGTAGTAATGTATTTGGCCTCGATGATGCTTAGTGCAATTGGTTTCTGCTTTCTCCTCATCCACAATATAGAAGCAGACACCAAAGAGAGGAAGCACCCATACGTGCTCTTGTGATCCACCACACTGCCATCCCAGTCAACATATGTAAATGCATGTAATCTCAAATCCTCGATAGTTTATCTTAGTTCATCATGGATTGTGCCTTCGAGATATCTCAAAAGATTCTTGGAAGAAATCTAATCAATGTGATGAGGCTCAACCATATATTGACTCAAAGTGTTCACAACGAAGCATATGTTAGGACGAGAGTTGATAAAGAAGATCAATGCCCCTACAAGTTGACGATACTCGTTAGGGTTTTGCAATTTGGGCACAACAACACTTCCACATAGCTTCTTAAAGTTCAGTTCCATCAGAGTAGTCATAGACTTGCATTCCACCATCCCACATCTCTCAAGTAGCCTCACAATATATTTTCCCTGAGAAAAGAAAATATCACTTGGCTTTTCCATACCTCCAACCCTAGGAAATAATGCATCTGTCGTAGGTCCTTCATCTCGAACTTGGAAGCCAACTCCCTCTTTCATTGATGAATGAGAGGGTCATCACCTATCATAAAGAGATCATCCACATAAAGGAACAGAATGAGAGGGCTATCCTTTTCAACCTTGAAGTAAAGGTTTGGGTCAGCATCACTTCTCATAAATCCTAGCTTCATAAGATAGTTATCGATCCTCTCATACCAACCTATAGGGGCTTTCTTTAACCCATAGAGGGCTTTCTTCAACCTTCATACGTGTGTCTCATGATCTTGAACCTCGAACCCCTCAAGTTTTTCCACATATAATTCCTCCTTAAGCGAACCATTCAAGAAGGAAGTTTTGACACTCTGTAGCGAAGTGGCCAAACTTATTATAATTGAAGCACCTTCCTTTTCTTCCTTCCTTGAATCCTGGGTTGAACCCTTTTCCTTGATTCCTTGGACCAACGTTGTTTCATCTTTAAGAATGATAGGAGAAGGCAGTATGATTGTTTCCATTTGAGGGCTTGTCTCTTTCCATCATCCTTGTTTCTTCTTGAGTGAATCTGGCCAATAGTTCGTCAAATCCTGGAATATTGTCATTGTTGAGGATGGTAATTTTGAATACATTCCGTTCTCTTGTAAGGCCTCCAAGTGCAATAAGAGTGAGCTCCATGTGACCAATGACTTCTCTAATAGATAGGAGATCATACTTGATCTCAGTGATCCTCATGAAGTAGGATTGGATGGATTCTCCTCTATCCATATTGATGTCTTTCAACTTGTTCTTAGGAAAGAGAATTTGATTTTCATTGTTCACTTTGAACATCCCAACCAGCCTTTCATACATCTCCTTAAATTATTCCAAATCAGAAATATATGCAACCAAATGCTTATGCATAGAATCAACAATAATGTTCTTAGCTTTTACCTCACCTTTCTTGTACTTGCTTTGAGCGGTAGTGAATGCATTTGAAGGAGGCTCTATTGTTCTTCCTTTGACATAGCCCATGGAATCATTCTCTTCCAAGGACAAATCCAAAGTCGTCTTCCATGCATGGTGGTCAGACTTGTCCTTAATCTTGTCCTCAGATTTGAAGAAAGATGTATTCATCACTAGGACTAGTTCCAAGTCCTAGTCCAACAACTTCCCTTAGTGATTGTTTTGCCTCACCCTTGCTTGGGCTTTGTCTTCACCTCAAATCTAATACCATGTTAATTTTAGATAACAATGGTATGTTATATGCTTAAGACAATTTACTTCAATTTTCCTTTAGCAATCCAATGACAAATTCCAATTATATCAATTAGCAATCACATTAACTTATAAACCTTGATAGTAAATGAAGATAGAACATAAAACCATATGCAAAAAACAAGACAGGAAAAGAGGACACAAGATTTGGGGGATGCCAGGGACAAACCCCAATGTGGGGAACCCTTTGATCAAATATTCTTATTATTCTTCAATATTTCAGTCCAAGGAGAGAGTACAAATATCATAAATACAAGGCTAAAACAAATCTATCAAATCAACAGTCAAGTTAGCCGTAACTAGAAAGTCAATGGTGGTAAAATCTACCCCAAAATATCCTCAAAACAACAGTCTAATTCGGTCTTACAGGAGATTCAAATTCAACCCAAATCCTCCAGTGAAACCCATTCAAAGGAGAGAGAAAATACTGCTGCAATTTTATGTCATCAAACCTGAAGTCATCGCTGGTCAAACTATCCCAAAATTCTTGATTTCTATGCCAATAAATGCACCTCCAAAAATCAAATTTCTGGCCCAAAAATCGAGGTCAAAACTAATCAAATCACCCCTAGTCAATGCTTCTAAAATTTGGCCTATTTGACCCATAATAACTTTACCTTCTAACACACGTATGAAGGAGAGAGAGAGAGAAAGAGATCAACCATATGTGCAAAGAAAGATAGATATGCCTCCAAGATGTATGAACAAAGATAGAGACGATGATGTGATGAGATGATGTCGAAATGAGGAAAAGGTCACCCCTATTTATACAATTCATTAAGGGTGAGGAGACCCATCTATTGGGATTCATGAGCCTACATTTGATTGTGGCCGACCTTGACAATTTGTCCATTAGAGAAATAGATTCATAATTCCATTTTTGCTTGTCATAATGAGATGATCTTTATATCAAAATTGTACCTCCCTGAAAGAGGAATCCAATGCAATAATCATCTCCATCATATGAGCTTTACTAAGGTGGAAGTTGGCACTAGTTTCGAATTTTAACAATACTGCTATTGGGATCATCATGTGTTAGTTGTATGTCATTATGGTTCTTTAAAATTTTTGTATATGCGCATGTTAAAGCAGTCTCTCTGTTACCGCATGTATGGTTTATTGTGATTTTACTTCCTTGTAGAATGGTTCAATGTTCTATGCTCTTGATTCTCTATTATGATTCTCCCTGATACTAGATTTCAAGCCCCATCTAACTAAGGTTGTGACACACCTCAGATGAGAGTCCTTACTCATTTTGGGTAAGGTGAAAATTTTGACATTGTACTAGACTATAACGGAGCCTTGTTGGTCCCTGTGCCCAAACCCAGGGTCTTGATCCTATTTCTATTTCTATGCCAACAACTCCCAGGACCTGAAATTTCATAAGGGAGTTTGGAATATGGTATAGTGGATATTTAAGAAAGAATTGAAAAACTGGTGGGATGAGCAAGTAGACCATTTTATTTCTCAGCAAGCTCAACTCTGTCGATAAACTATTGGGAAGCTGAAGGAAATAATTCTATATTCAGAGTTGGCTAGCGATAAGTACGAGATCTTCTGGTGCAAGTTCTCAGAAGAACTTTAAAATTGGTTGTGTATATTGCATGTGAATGGAAATTCCAGTGGAAAAAACCCATCTCGTCAGACCTGGACTCAAGTGGATCTCACTGTGCTACATCATCTTGATATAGATATAACAATAGTGGTAGATTTATGGGTACAAACCACGCTGGAGGGGTATATTATTGAGTTTGCAGCAGAAACTCATTAGTATTTTTCAAAAGCTGAAGTTGTGTTCTAATTGGGGTTGCAAGGGAAGCTATTGAAAGAGGTTACTCTATGGATTAAGGTTTTAATGGTGGAAGAGGGATTTTTGGTGTTATAGAACCCAAGCATGGAAGTGTAAAGAACTGGTACAGGGGGAAGGACCTAAAGGGTGGGATGTTATCGAGCAGGGAACTATGAGAATGTCATGAAGATGGATGCACATGAATTCTGAAAGGCCAGGGATCTAAGAGCGCAAAGGAGAGTGCATATAGTGGAGAAATGATGGGAAAGGGTGATGCAGGCAATTAAAAGGCGACAAGAGGGATTTAACCAAGCGAGAGCGGTGTTAAGAGATTGGGAAGAGGAAGAAATTATGGAAGTAAGTTCAGTGGGAATGGAAAATACAGTCGCAACCGCAGTGGGTCTGGAAGGTGATAGGGACCCACCCTCGCGAGTGGAAATGTAGACAATGGATGGAAAGGGGAACCTAGGCTGAGAGGGAAGCCTGGAAGATGACCTAAATTCTGTTATAAGGAGATTATTTGCTGAAGATGATGCCTCCAAAGGAATCAACGATATGCCTCCCCGAAGCTTAGGTAGTGTCTCCCCCAACCTTCCCCTGGTACTCTATCACGATCCTAACAAATCATATCTAAGTTAATCAAAACTATAAGAGTTTGCATTGTGCATACTAATTACAAAGGTAGTGGTAGTAGCAGTGGAATTAATAGTATTGGTATGAGTCTGTAAGGATCAATACAACATGGGTTGAAAGAATTTGTACTCTTACCATGGACTTAGTAAAAAATGGTAGGATCATTCACAAGGTATCTTGAGCTGTCTGGTAAAGGGAGCGACAACGTAAAACAATATTGGTATCTATGACAACCATATGGAGGGCCCACCAAACACCAAATTATTTGAAGTTAATCAAATTTCATACCTCTCTCAAAGAAATGGCCTTGAGATGGTTCATAAAGAGATAGGAGTTACATTAGAATCCAACTATGGATGATGTTAAAAGAGAATTGTTACAAGAATTTAAAATTCCCTAGACAAATAAGTAAGGGTTGTTGGAGTTATGGGAAACAAAACAACGGGAGAGAGAGACTGCATGGGAGTTGATGCACATATTTAAGGACAATTGGTAAACTAAGCTACTCGATAGATCCAAATCATCAAAGGGATTGGTTTATCAAAGCATTATTGCCTCTCTCCCGTAGACCATTGATGCAATAGAAAATTGATGCACTACAAGATGCTCTCGGGTAAGAAACTAAAATTGAAGCTATGGCAGGATACCCACAAGAGTACTAGGGGGGGAGTGACACCACATGATCCATCCATTTTGGGCCTACAACATCAAATTACAAATCTAATAGGAAATTTGAAGGATCTGCAATCGGCTTTCCTAACACAACCAAATGTATGGTGTACAATGTGCTTAGTGGAAGCTCACATTGCTATAGAATGTCCAAGGTTGTGGGGCGCAAATACCATATCTACACTAGTAGGAACAACTGGTCTACAACCACAATAGGAGTCACACAAATAGGATCATATGGTTTATACCTCGGGTGCAACCAATCAGACTACCTTGAGGTATGCATGGGGTATGGATAACCCCCTCCTCTGTGCTCGATACTGCAAAAATACTCCAATGTTCCAAATAATAGTTACTATGAATTTTGTTCTTCCATAACTCACCATACCAACCATTTTAGGGCACTGGATGCTCTAGTTGATCGGTTAGACCAATCAACCATCGGAGTCAACGAGACTCCTCAAGGGTGAGGAGAAGGAGGAACAAGGAGCAGAAGAATAGGGGGCAGAGTTTCAGTTCATTGTTAGAACTGTGACTAATATGGGCATGTTGCATGGGATTTCCCACTATCGAGAATACCATGGTGCTCTTAATGCACGGTCAACGTGCATGCAACAGAGCACTATCCATAAATGATTGCAAGATGGGAAGAGTGGAATTGTTAGAGGGGATAAATTTTAATTAATGTAGATCCAAGGTTGCCATAGGCACCCCCCCCCCCCCCCCCCCCCCCCCCCCCGAAATATCAATATATTCACACGAGGAGGAGAAATGTCTCAAGTTGATCTTGGAGCCATATACCAACCCACAAATATAAGAAAAGCCTCCCAAAGTTCTCATATGACCCTGAGCAACATAAGTAGAATTAAAAGGAAGCCACAAACATTTTCAACAATTGGATAAGAGGTGGAGGGTCATAGAAGGAGTAGACAAAACCTATTAAAGCTAAGAGCCCAAACCTAATACATTCCACAGTTTGACCTATCGAAGAATGGTTCATATTAGTTTTGCAAATCATGAATGACGACCAGATGTTGGTGTAGTTGCGGAAATTTCTAAAAGCAACCATCCCAGAAGAGGTGGTTGAGGGATGAGTCATTTCTACTAACCTACTTGAAAGACACTCTAGGAGGGTATGGAGGAAGAAAAAGAGAACGAGAAGAGAGTTTTGGATTGATTCTTAGGTGGTGGGGTTTTAGATTAAGGAAACTATGTTGGATCTAAGCTCACATGTTAACATTTTTCCAAGGAAGACATGGGAAGCCCTAGGAAAACCTTAGTTGAAGTTTTCACCAATCCTGTTGCGAATGGAAAATCAATACTTTATCATTTCGATTAGGTGACTGGAAGACGTGGAATGGGACATAGTGAGGGTAAAGACCCGTGTGTATTTTTAAGTAATAGACATCATGGGGGACAAAAATCCCTACCTAGCATTGCTTAGGATAGACTAGGCCTTTGAGAACTAAGCCATAATACACTTGAAGAAGGAATTGATGACTTTTGAGATAGAAGGGGTTAGGGTGATTCAACCTCTATACTCCATATCAAGGACTGAGATTCACAAAACCAACGGATGACAAATAACAACCAAGATTGTTGGATCAACTTTATAGATTAACAACAGTAAGAAGGGAGGACTACATCAATCCAATGAATGAAGGGTCTATCATCTAGCAGAGCATTCAGAGTTTGAGGGTTGGCTCAGAATTCACGTTGGATGATTGCTAGCAAGGTGGATATGAAATCAATACTAGACATTGTGCCACAATTTATCGAATCAATTTCATTGGCACTGAGGTATGAGAGTTCCCTTTCATTAATGGTGTAGATTCAGTAAATTCATTTATCAACAAGATTGATGCAATTGTTATTGAAGAACACAAAGTACATCTACTAAATGTTACATTACAAGAGAAACCAACAAGGTTGTGGGGAGTTCACCGCAGCTACCTTCAAGAATGAGAGAAGATCAAAATAGCCATGGAAGTAAGATTCAGACAAGAAAGGGAGTACCCTCAATATTTTGTCAAATGTAGGGGGATTTTGACCCCTGACAACATTTGCAAAGTTGTAAGGAAAGATGGAATTGGGAAGGGGTTCCAAAGGATATATGGGTGCATGGTTTTATACACATCCTGGGAACCTTTCCAAAAGATTGGTATGTACAAAGATAAATAAGGAGATAAACTGGAGATTGGGATAGTTTGGCTAATCATCTTTTCAGTAGCTTTTCTTTCTTAGATAATGACAAGAGGCTGATTGACGCATTGCAAGTTGTAAAGCTAATTCTTCTCACAACAATAAAACTAATGGAGGGGTTCATAGATTAGAATACTTTAGAGCATATTTATGAGCTCAGACATCACACAATAGTAACCTGTGGGAAGGTGGACAGAGAGACAAATGAGGATGATCTTGAGGAATTACGACATTTGTCATTCCACAAAACTGAAGGGGAAAGGGACATCAAGGATGGGCCTGTAATCAATGCTCTACACTTACTTGCATTGAAGTTGTGGAAACATAACATCGAGACTGATGACAAACCAAAGTTAGCCTAAATTTGATATTATTAGGATGAGCATAATACAAAGGAGATTTTCAACCTCCTAAGAGAACATGAAGACTTGTTCCTTTCACCCGTCGCAGAACTAAAGGGGATAAAGGGAGATCTAGGGGAGATGGAAATCATGATAAAACAAAATGAAAAGTGAGTAAAGCATCGACCATACAGACTAAACCCAAGGGTTAAGGAGAAAGTGAAAAAAGTGATAGATAAGATGCTTGCAATAGGGCTTATATTTCCAGTGGATGAGGTAGAGTGGGTGAGTCTAATTGTGATTAAAAACAAGGAAGAAGCTACAAAGATAAGGGTATGTGTGGAATACCACGGTATGAAAAACACTTGTGTTTATGATCCATTTCCTACACCATTTAGTGCTGAATTTCTAGATAATGTAATGGGGAATGAAGCCTATGCTTTTACAGATGGATTATTTGGTGATCACCAAGTCAGCATCATAAAGGAGGATAAGGAATAAGAAGAAAACTACATTTACCATGGAATGGGGATCCTATGCCTATCATGTTATGTCATTCAGCCTCACGGATGCACATATGGTGTTCTCAATAATTGTGATTTCCATCATTAGACATTACATCCATAGGTTCCTAGAAGTGTATATGGATGACTAGATGATCTATAGTCTGCTAAAAAAACACTCTAGTCTTCCTAGAATCATGTTCGATCGATGTAGATAACTACAGATCTTGATAAATTTGAAGAAGTGCATATTTTCAATCCCTTTTGGCACGCTTTTGAGCCACATAGTTTGCAAAGAAGGATTGTGTGTAGATTTCTAATTAATGTTGTGGAGATCGTGAATATGGACCCACCCACAAGTGTAAAATAACTCAGATCCACCTTTGGACATACCAGGTACTATACGAGGTTTATCTGCAACTATGCCTCAATTACTGCACCTATGGAGAAACTATTGAGGAAGGATGAATGATTCATGTGGTCGGAAGAATGTCAGGATGCACTCAACATACTGAAAGAAAAAATAATAAGTGTGCTAATCTTGGTCTGCCCCAACTGGAACAAACAGTTCCATGTCCACATTGATGCATCAGGCATTGCTATCGGTGGTGTTCTAGTTCAGCTGGGGGAAGGGAACCTCAACCACCCAATTTATTTTTCCAGTAAAAACTTATCCACTATAGAAAATAACTATACCACAACTGAGTGGGAGGCATTGTTGTTGGTATATTCGGTTCAAAACATCATAAACTATTTGCTGGGAGGCCCATTCAAGTTTTTTACTGACCATTCTACTTTGAAATATTTAGTGAACAAGCCTATACTTGAAGGAAGAATTTGTAGGTGGCTTTTGTTATTCTAGGAATTCACATTTGAAGTAATTGTGTAGCTTGACTCGTTGAATGTGGGATATGATCACATCTCATGGCTAGAATAAGGAGAAAGTGGAGGATCCCTTGATGATCGACTACCTGATGTTAATCTATTCTGGATTGAAACAGTACCAAATTACTTAGAAGACATTTCATTCTTTTTAGCTATAAGTAAATGTATGGAAGAATACACCACCACACAAAGCAGACATATGGTCATCTGAGTTGTCGATTATCAATTGATTGTGGGGAAACTATATAAATTGGGACTTGATCAGGTGTTGTGGAAACATTTGCTTCATAATGAGAGAGATGATGTACTACGGGAATTTCATTCAGGACCTATGGGTGGACATGTTGGAGGAAAGGCTACCATAAGGAAAGTATGGAAAGTAGGACTATGGTGGCCGACGGTTTTCAAAGATGTGAAGGAATATGCCATAGGTTGTGATGTTTTCCAAAGGGTTGGGAGGCCATCACACCATGATGAACTACCATTGCAACCCGTACGTGCACTGCAGATATTTGAGAAATGGGTGGTCGACTTTATATTACCTATAAATCTGTCAGTGTGTCGCTCTCATGCCAGATATATAATCATTGCAACAAAGTACCTCACCAGATTGGAAGAGGCAACACCATTTAAGGACTATACTATGGATATTGTCACCAGATTCATATTTGAGAACATCATATCTAGATTTCGGTGCCCCATGAGTCTCACCAGTGATAAGCGGGGCCACTTCATAAATGAAACAATTTTCTCCTTACTTGAAAACTTCATGATACAACACCACAGGAGAAACCTGTATCACCCTCAGGCTAATGGTACCATAGAGGCCTTCAACAAGATATTGGAGAAGGGTTTGACCAAAATATGTTCAGCCAAGCAGGATGATTGGGATGTGAGAGTTCGAGTGACTCTATGGTCATATGACACAACTGTTAAATGTTTACACAAGCATACAACTTCTAGCTTGTGTATGGACAAGAGGTTGTGGTACTGACTGGATTTTCTATTCCTAGCCTTTTCATATATTAAGCCACTCATACAAAAGAGGAGGATTCAATTCAAAAGAGGCTAAACGAGCTTTCAGAGCTCGATGAGGCTAGGTTTATGGCATATATCCATAAAATGGTCAAAAATAAAAGGCAGAAGGCATGGCATGAAAATCATATCAAGCGAAAATTATTCACAATAGGAGGACATGTTCTTCTATATGATAAAAAATTCTTGAAGTTTCTTGGATAGTTGTATATGAATTGGTTAGGGTTGTTTTTTCTTACAAAAGCAAAGGAGTCAAGAGATGTTAAGCTCGTGAAACTGGATGGGGTATCTCTTCCATGTTGGGTGAACGATACATAACTAAAACCCTTCTACAAATCAAACAATGTAACATAGAATTGATTGAATCTCTGACATGAGACCATAGGTAGGCGTAGGTAGGAGTAGGTAGGAGTCATTTAGTTGGGTCGTCACTAGTTGTGTCATTTTTTTCCTAGTGAGTCATTTCTTTACATTTCAAAATAAAAATTCCTACAGGTCTCTTCGAGTTATGGATTTTCTACCACCCTACCACAACTGATTGAGTTCGGGAGGAGTTACACGTGTTAAGAGTCATTTCTATAATAATTAGAAAATAATTTTAGTGTCATACCAGATTTCCATTAAATCTTTCCCATTATAGCAATAATCAATTCCTAAGTATATTCTATCATGACAACATCATTACCCATCATCTCCAACTTTTCTTTTTCATTATTGCGTCATCCGAGTTAGGTCCAACTCATTCCAGTGCCCAAATCTGGGGAAAAAATTGAGGTGAAATCTTGATTTGTGTTATTTAAAATGTTTTAGTTTTTTTACTCTATATATGGATCAACATCTTAAAATACCTCTAGAGAACTTCGATTGTGTAGGGGTTGCCCATCAAACTTGCGATTTCAGTAAATTCCTACCAAATTTTAGAGAAATTAGACCGAAACTTCCAAAATATCTTACTAAAAACAACTCTATAAAAAATGATCATAAAAAAATTAATAATTTATTAAATAGTTTATCTTTTTAATAAATTTTATGGGAACATATTTTTCAATATTTTTTAATTTATATAAATATTTTAAATTTTATTGATAACTTTTTAAAATTCAATTTATATCTTTTAATATTTTTCTAACTATTTGAAAAAAAAAGTTATATTCATATGCTAATTTCTATAAAACACCCATTCCAAATCAACTTCAATATATATTCAAACATACAGATGCAAATCAAAATTCAAAATTCAAAATTGTTTCTCCAAAGGTCTCCTCATAATATCAACCACAATACAAATATCTTTATAAGTCAACTTGGTGGATGCAAAAAGCCATTTACTTGGATTATAAGTTATTAGAAATATTCATGTGATTTTGACTTTTATGAACTATTGGTGGCATTTTCTTGAAGTGTGATTTAGATTTATAATATGATATTATGTAGGTTTATGATATAATTTGATCATACTACATATAATAAATATAATTTATTCATAAAAATCAAGTTATTTTATATATAATAAAGTAAATTTAAAATTCAAAAAAATAATGTTCTAAATTTAATTTAATTTTTTAATATCATAATAATTTTATAATATAATTAATAAATTAATATATAAGCGCGCTTGGTTAGGGTTTCAGGGTTCCATGACTCTTCCTTGACAAAACTGTTACAACAAAAACCAAACGAAGGCTTGCAACTTGATTGAGATGGTGGCTGACATAGTGCTGAGTGGTATGACAGGGGGGAGAGATCCCCTCCTACAGGAATGTTGCAGCAGACAAATCAAGCCAACACGATGCCACAGATGGAAATGGGGGAAAGGTAAAGGGATCCCGATTTTGGGAGCTAAATGGCAGATAGGCTTGGGTGGAAGGTGTTTGCCAAGAGCTGCAAAAAAACATAGATTTGTCATCCTGAACAATAAGCTGGAAGAGTATCGAAGGTACATGAAGGACCATGCCCTCATCTGCAAATCTATAGGGGAATGGCCGAGAGAGAAAGAATTGATAAAATGGGTCCAACAATAATGGCAACCAAAAGGGCACATAGATCTCAAGCTGGGAGCAAAGGGATTCTTCATAGTGATCTTCTCAAATCTGGAAGAAAAAGAGAGGATTTTTGAAGACTTACCATACTTCTTTAACAATGTTGGCCTCTTCATCAGGCATTGCTACAGCCCTGACTAGGAGAAGCTTCTGGCTGCCCCAATATAGGTTTAGCTATTTGGCTTACTAATGGACTTCTGGGATCCAGAGATACTAGAAGGCATTGGAAACTTGATCGGCACCATTTTCAAGGTAGAAAACTTGACAAGAAAGGTTGATACACCTCCTATGCAAGACTTTGTGTCTAAATGAATATAACGAAACCAATTCCATATTACATAGAGCTAGAGTACCATGGTGAGGTATTGCCACAACCGATTGACTATGAGCACATCCCGTTCCGGTGCCATAGATGCCACGTATATGGCCATTTATTCTGGGCATGCCCCCTTAATTCGATAGTCAATCACTCAGTGGATGAAAGGGATGGGGACGTGATGGCAATGCAGAAGGAGACAGGTATAAAGAGGTGCAAAGGAGGAAAATAACCACAAGACAGCCCGGGAACCACAAAGCAAAGCAGGCAGAGAAGGAGCAAAGGTCGTAGAACCAATTTTCGGTCTTACAGGAAGAGGACATGGGGATGGACATGGGCAACAACTCATAGGAAAAAGAAATTCAAGAAGACAAGGGAATATAGGGCAAAAAAAATAAGGAAATGGCGATTGAGGTTGAGCAAGGATGAGAGGACAACATTCAAATGTTAGAAACCCTAATGGAGATTGACAACCAAAAAGACGACCTAAGTGTGGAAGAACCAGTCATGAAGCGGCTATTACAGGAATGAAGATATTTGGATGAAATATTCATCCCGGAAGATCAGAAGCAACTCTATAAAGGGACCTTCCAACAATATATAGACAAGTAGGGCTCAATGATCACAATCCAACCTGAACATTTAGGGGCCCAAGCCAACCAAGGACAAGAGGTGAGAACACAAGGAAAAGGGGGAAAAAGGAGGTAGGATAATGATGAATGAATCCATACAAATGGTCAGGGAATTACTGGTGAACTCAAGTACAGTAGTGTCATTGTTGGATGTTTTCCACAAACCGATAAAACTGTTAAAATGATTATTACAACCTGGAACATTAGAGGCCTCAATAGCATAGGCAAATAGAGGTACCTTAAGGAGAGGTTGAAAAAGGATAAGCCAAGAATTATGATAATACAGGAAACTAAAAGCAATGAAAGAATGTTAAAAGAAATAATGGAACACTTCATGCTAGAATACCAAGTCATGGCCGACGATGAAAATGGGAATGCAGGAGGATTGATGATCCTCTGGAATCTAGCAAAAGTTCTGTTCGAAGAATTCGTAAGCATACTAAGAATTATCACAGGAAAATTTCAGAATCTAGGATCTAGTGAATGGGCTCTACTTTAAGGGGTGTATGGACCTCATCTCCCAAGAGAAAGAGGAGCCTTCCTTCAAAAGTTTAGCGACATGAGAAAGTTATACCCAGATGATCTATGGGTAGTAGGGGGAGGACTTCAATATGATCACAACCCTAGGGGAGAAAAGGGAGGAATGAGAAGAGTAGATGCAGATATGGAAGCCTTCAATGAAACCATTACAAATTTACCCCTAGTGGATATAGACACAATTAATGGGATTCATACTTGGAATAACAGAAGAGGATGGGTGCACCAAATAGCATGCTACCTATACAGATTCCTAATCTCAGAACAACTGATGAGCAAATACATCTTCATAGAAGCATCAATACTCTCTTGTATGGGGTCGGACCACTGGCCGATCCACCTCGAAGTGGATCTAAAATATAGGCCCAAGAACAGGCCCTTTAGGTTCAAATTTTTCTAGCTCAGGGACCCTAATATCCTTAAAAAGATGGAGAAATGGTGGACACAAAGTGTTTAACATGGCAGGAACAGGATGCATACCTTCCAACTGAAGCTACAAGAACTAAAAAAGAATCTTAGAAAGTGAAATAAGGAGGAGTTAAGACATATTATCAAAGATCAAATTGAATTTAGTAAGCATATTGCGGTCGTCCAACAAAAAATGATACAAGAATGAAGGTTAGAATACCTGGTGTAGGAGGAAGGATTACTGATCAATAAGATAGAGGAAATCAGACAATAGGAGGAAATCCTGTGGAAGAAAAAATTGTGGGTTCAGTGGTTGAGGGAAGGAGAATGAAACATGAGATTCTTCCATAAAGCTATGGTGCATCATCGACAACATAATCATATTTAATCTCTTAATGATGCAGAAGGACAATGCAAAATACAACATGAAGAAATGGAAGGACTTCTTGTAAACCATTTCAAAGACCTGTTCACGGAGAACTCTAACAACAAAACGAAATCCAACCAAAGAATCATGTAGCACATCCCCAAGATGACAATGAATGACTAGAATATGTCCCTGATGCGAGCTATCTCCAAAGAAGAAGTAGAAGAAATAGTAAAAGGACTGCAGAAGAATAAAGCCCCTGGCCTAGACGAATTCACTGTTGAGTTCTACCAAGCAACCTGGCCATTCATGGGACAGGAAATCTTGGAGGTCATGGAGGAATCAAGATGTAATCAAAAATGTATGTCCAAGCCTCAATAGTTTATCTTAATTTGATAATTTATTAAATAGTTTATCTTTTTTATCGGAACATATTTTTCAATATTTTTTAATTTATATAAATATTTTAAATTTTATTGATAACTTTTTTAAATTCAATTTATAATTTTTAATATTTTTCTAATTATTTGAAAAAAAATGCTATATTCATATGCTAATTTCTAAAAACACCCATTCCAAATCGACTTCAATATATATTCAAACATACAGATGCAAATCAAAATTCAAAATTCAAAATTGTTTCTTCAAAGGTCTCCTCATAATATCAACCACAATAAATATCTTTATAAGTCAACTTGGTGGATGCAAAAAGCCATTTACTTGGATTATAAGTTATTAAACATATTCAAGTGATTTTGACTTTTATGAACTATTGGTGGCATTTTCTTGAAATGTGATTTAGGTTTATAATATGATATTATGTAGGTTTATGATATAATTTGATCATACTACATATAATAAATATAATTTATTCATAAAAATCAAGTTATTTTATATATAATAAAGTAAATTTAAAATTTATAAAAATAATGTTCTAAATTTAATTTAATTTTTTAATTTCATAATAATTTGATAATATAATTAATAAATTAATATATAAGCACGCTAGGTTAGGGTTTCAGGGTTCCATGACCTTGCCTTGACAAAACTGTTACAACAAAAACCAAACAGAGGCCTGCAACTTGATTGAGATGGTGGCTGACATAGTGCTGAGTGGTACGACGGGGGGGAGAGATCCCCTCCTACAGGAATGTTGCAGCAGACAAATCAAGCCAACACGATGCCACAGATGGAAATGGGGGAAAGGTAAAGGGATCACGATTTTGGGAGCTAAATGGAAAACAAGCTTGGGTGGAAGGTGTCTGCCAAGAGCTGCAAAAAAACTTAGATTTGTCATCCTGAACAATAAGCTGGAAGAGTATCGAAGGTACATGAAAGACCATGCCCTCATCTGCAAATTTATAGGGGCATGGCTGAGAGAGAAAGAATTGATAAAATGGATCCAACAACAATGGCAACCAAAAGGGCACATAGATCTCATGCTAGGAGCAAAGGGATTATTCATAGTGATGTTCTCAAATCTAGAAGAAAAAGAGAGGATTTTTGAAGACTTACCATACTTCTTTAACAATGTCGGCCTCTTCATCAGGCATTGCTACAACCCTGACTAGGAGAAGCTTCTGGTTGCCCTAATATGGGTTCAGCTATTTGGCTTACCAATGGAATTCTGGCATCCAGAGATACTAGAAGGCATTGGAAACTTGATCGGCACCTTTGTCAAGGTAGAAAACTCGACAAGGAAAGGTCGATACAACTCCTATGCAAGACTCTGTGTCTAAATTAATATAACGAAACCACTTCCATATTACATAGAGCTAGAGTACCATGATGAGGTATGGCCACAACCGATTGACTATGAGCAAATCTCATTCTGGTGCCATAGATGCCATGAATATGGCCATTTATTCTGGGCATGCCCCCTTAATTCGATAGTCAATCACTCAGTGCATGAAAGGGATGGGGACCTGATGGCAAAGCCGAAGGAGGCAGGTATAAAGAGGTGCAAAGGAGGAAAATAACCCCAGGACAGCCTGGGAACCACAAAGCAAACCAAGCAGAGAAGGAGCAAAGGTCGCAGAACTGATTTTCGGTCTTACAGGAAGAGGACATGGGGATGGACATGGGCAACAACTCACAGGAAAAAGAAAGTCAAGAAGACAAGGGAATAGAGGGCAAAAAAAATAAGGAAATGGCGATTGAGGTTGAGAAAGGATGAGAGGACAACATGCAAATGTTAGAAACCCTAATGGAGATTGACAACCAAAAAGACGACCTAAGTGTGGAAGAACCAGTCATGAAGCGACTATTACAGGAATGAAGATATTTGGATGAAATATTCATCCCAGAAGATCAGAAGAAACTCTATAAAGGGACCTTCCAACAATATATAGACAAGTAGGGCTCAGTGATCATAATCCAACTTGAACATTTAGGGGCCCAAGCCAACCAAGGAAAAGAGGCGGGAACACAAGGAAAAGGCCGAAAAAGGAGGTAGGAGAATGATGAATGAATCCATACAAATGGTCAGGGAATTACTGGTGAACTCAAGTACAGTAGTGTCATTGTTGGATGTTTTCCACCAACCGATAAAACTGTTAAAATGATTATTACAACCTGGAACATTAGAGGCCTCAATAGCATAGGAAAATAGAGGTACCTTAAGAAGAGGTTGAAAAAGGATAAGCCAAGAATTACGATAATACAGGAAACTAAAATCAATGAAAGAATGTTAAAATAAATAATGGAACACTTCAAGCCAGAATACCAAGTTATGGCTGACGATGAAAATGGGAATGCAGGAGGATTGATGATCCTCTGGAATCCATCAAAATTTCTGTTCGAAGACTTCGTAAGCATACTAAGAATTATCACAGGAAAATTTCAGAATCTAGGATCCAGTGAATGGGCTCTACTTTCAGGGGTGTATGGACCTCATCTCCGAGGAGAAAGAGGAGCCTTCCTTCAAAAGTTTAGCGACATGAGAAAGTTATACCCAGATGATCTATGGGTAGTGGGGGGAGGACTTCAATATGATCATAACCCTAGCGGAGAAAAGGGAGGAATGAGAACAGCAGATGTAGATATGAAAGCCTTCATCGAAACCATTACAAATTTACCCCTAGTGGATATAGACACAAATATTGGGATTCATACATGGAATAACAGAAGAGGAGGGGTGCACCAAATAGCATGCTACCTATATAGATTCCTAATCTCAGAACAACTAATGAGCAAAGACATCTTCATAGAAGCATCGATACTCTCTTGTATGGGGTCGGACCACTAGACGATCCACCTAGAAGTGGATCTAAAATATAGGCCCGAGAAGAGGCCCTTTAGGTTCAAATCTTTGTAGCTCAGGGACCCTGATATCCTTAAAAAAATGGAGGAATGGTGGACACAAAGTGTTCAACACGGCAGGAACAGGATGCATACCTTCCAACTGAAGCTAAAAGAACTAAAAAATAAGCTTAGAAAGTGGAATAAGGAGGAGTTCAGACATATTATCAAAGATCAAATTGAATTTAGTAAGAATATTGCGGTCGTCCAAAGAAAAATGATACAAGAAGGAAGGTTAGAATAGTTGGTGTAGGAGGAAGGATTACTGATCAATAAGATAGAGGAAATAAGAGAATAGGAGAAAATCTTGTGGAAGAAAAAATTGTGGGTTCAGTGGTTGAGGGAAGGAGAATGAAACATGAGATTCTTCCATAAAGCTATGGTGCATCATCGACAACATAATCATATTTACTCTCTTAATGATGCAGAAGGACAATGCAAGATGTAATAAAAAATGTATGTCCAAGCCTCAATAGTTTATCTTAATTAAATAATTTATTAAATAGTTTTATCTTTTTAATAAATTTTATGGGAACATATTTTTCAATATTTTTAAATTTATATAAATATTTTAAATTTTATTGATAACTTTTTTAAATTCAATTTATATTTTTTAATATTTTTCTAATTATTTGAAAAGAAATGTTATATTCATATGCTAATTTCTATAAAACACCCATTCCAAATCGACTTCAATATATATTCAAACATATAGATGCAAATCAAAATTCAAAATTCAAAATTGTTTCTCCAAAGGTCTCCTCATAATATCAACCACAATACAAATATCTTTATAAGTCAACTTGGTGGATGCAAAAAGCCATTTACTTGGATTATAAGTTATTAGACATATTCAAGTGATTTTGACTTTTATGAACTATTGGTGGCATTTTCTTGAAGTGTGATTTAGATTTATAATAGGATATTATGTAGGTTTATGATATAATTTGATCATACTACATATAATAAATATAATTTATTCATAAAAATCAAGTTATTTTATATATAATAAAGTAAATTTAAAATTTATAAAAATAATGTTCTAAATTTAATTTAATTTTTTAATTTCTTAATAATTTTATAATATAATTAATAAATTAATATATAAGCACACTAGGTTAGGGTTTCATGTTTCCATGAACTTTCCTTGACAAAATTGTTACAACAAAAACGAAATGGAGGCCTCCAACATGATTGAGATGGTGGCTGAGATAGTGCTAAGTGGTACGACAGGGGGGCGAGATCCCCTCCTACAAGAATGTTGCAACAGATGAATCAAGCCAACACGGTGCCACAGATGGAAATGGAGGAAAAGGTAAAGGGATCCCGATTTTGGGAGCTAAATGGCAGATAGGCTTGGGTGGAAGGTGTCTGCCAAGAGCTGCAAAAGAACTTAGATTTGTCATCCTAAACAATAAGCTGGAGGAGTATCGAAGGTACATGAAGGACCATGCCCTCATCTGCAAATTTATAGGGGCATGGCCGAGAGAGAAAGAATTGATAAAATGGAACCAACAACAATGGCAGCCAAAAGGGCACATAGATCTCAAGGTGGGAGCAAAGGGATTCTTCATAGTGATCTTCTCAAATCTAGAAGAAAAAGAGAGGATTTTTGAAGACTTACCATACTTCTTTAACAATGTCGGCCTCTTTATCAAACATTGCTACAACCCTGACTAGGAGAAACTTCTGGCTGCCCCAATATGGGTTCATCTATTTGGCTTACAATGGACTTATGGGATCCAGAGATACTAGAAGGCATTGGAAACTTGATCGACACCTTTGTCAAGGTAGAAAACTCGACAAGGAAAGGTCGATACACCTCCTATGCAGGACTCTGTGTCTAAATGAATATAACAAAACCACTTCCATATTACATAGAGCTAGAGTACCATGATGAGGTATGGCCACAACCGATTGACTATGAACACATCCCGTTCCGGTGCCATAGATGCCACGAATATGGCCATTTATTCTGGGCATGCCCCCTTAATTCGATAGTCAATCGCTCAGTGGATGAAAGGGATGGGGACCTAATGGCAAAGCAGAAGGAGATAGGTATAAAGAGGTGCAAAGGCGGAAAATAACCCCAGGATAGCCCGGGAACCACAAAGGAAACCAATCAGAGAAGGAGCAAAGGTCACAGAACTGATTTTCGGTCTTACAGGAAGAGGACATGGGGATGGACATGGGCAACAACTCACAGGAAAAAGAAAGTCAAGAAGACAAGGGAATAGAGGGCAAAAAAAATAAGGAAATGGCGATTGAGGTTGAGCAAGGATGAGAGGACAACATGCAAATGTTAGAAACCCTAATGGAGATTGACAACCAAAAAGACGACCTAAGTGCGGAAGAACCAGTCATGAAGCATCTATTACAGGAATGAAGATATTTGGATGAAATATTCATCATAATGAAGGTCAGAATACCTGGTGTAGGAGGAATGGTTACTGTTTAATAAGATAGAGGAAATAAGACAATAAGAGGAAATCCTGTGGAAGAAAAAATTGTGGGTTCAGTGGTTGAGGGAAGGAGAATGAAACATGAGATTCTTCCATAAAGCTATGGTGCATCATCGACAACATAATAATATTTACTCTCTTAATGATGTAGAAGGACAATGAAAAATACAACATGAAGAAATGGAAGGACTTCATGTAAACCATTTCAAAGACCTGTTCACGGAGAACTCTAACAACAAAACGAAATCCAACCAAAGAATCATGTAGCACATCCCCATGCTGATAATGAATGACCAGAATATGTCCCTGATGTGAGCTATCTCCAAAGAAGAAGTAGAAGAAATAGTAAAAGGATTGCAGAAGAATAAAGCCCCTAGCCTAGACGAATTCACTGTTGAGTTCTACCAAGCAACTTGGCCATTCATGGGACAGGACATCTTGGAGGTCATGGAGGAATCAAGATGTAATCAAAAATTTATGCCCAAGCCTCAATTATACTTTTATTGCTTTTATTCCTATGTCTTCTAAGTCTGATGATCCTCAAGGGTTTAGGCCAATTGCCTTGTGTAATGTTATCTACAAGATTATTGAAACTCTAATTGTCAAACACCTGAAACCCCTTCTTCCCAGTCTCATTTATATAGAAAAAATAGGCTTTGTAGAAGGTCATCAAATCCTCGATGGCTTCATTTCGTCCCAAGATGTAGTCCACTTCCTTAAGTCCCAAAAGATCTCGGGCATGTTGATAAAGTTGGATCTATCCAAAGCTTATGATAGACTTAGTTAGGGATACCTTTTGAGCACTCTTAAAGCCTATGGCTTTGCCCATTGATGGATCAGCTGGATCTTAGCCATGATATCCTCCCCAGTTTTTTCCATATTGCTAGTTGGAACCCCCACTATTAACTTCAACCCATCCCAAGGGGTGAGACAGGGGGACCTGATCTCACCCTTCTTGTTCATCCTAGTAGCGGACAGGCTAGGACGATATATAAAGCAGAAGGTCCTCACCTCCTAACTCCAAGGGCTAAGAATATGGGGAAATGACATTTCTATCACCCACCAACAATCTGTGGATGACATTATTCTCTTTTGTCAAGCCACCCTGAGGGAAGCCCAAAGCATAATAAATATCCCTAACACCTTCATGGAAGCCTCGGGAACCAAGATTAATTACGAAAAATCTTGCATTTTCTTTTTCAACACCCAAGGAAATGTTAAGCCCTACCTCACTAGAATCCTTGGGTTCAGCACTGGCAGCTTGCCGTCCAAATACCTAGGTATGTCGCTCTTAGATAACCCTCTAAGAAATAATTGTTGGCAAAACATACTTCAAAAGTTACAAGACAAACTCAATTGTTGGACCTTCAGATCTCTAAATATTGCGGGTAGAACAGTCTTCCTCAAAGAAGTTCTCAAGTCAATCCCTATATACCAACTATCTAGAATGGCGGCCCCAAAATGAGAATGTACCAAGATCGTAGACATTTAAAAAAAATTCCTATGGGGAGGAGCACAACAGATCAAGAAATGGACATTGGTGTCATGGCAGGGTCTAATTAAGAGGAAAGAGGAAGACGAACTAGGTCTCAAAGACCCATACCTCCTGAACCAAACCATGGGAGCCAAACTTTGGTGGCGGTGGATGGGCAGGGGAGCAGATCTATGGAAACAAATATGGACTTGTAAGTACAACATGCCTGTGAGAATTGAAGATATCCTCAGGTGTGAAGACCCTCTTAAGGGTTCTACAGTTTGGAATTTGGCAGCCCGGAATAGACACCTTATCCAACATCATGCCTTCTGGGAGGTTCGCAATGGCAAAACAACTCGATTCTAGATGGAATCATAGCAGAAAAGAGGGAAAATGGTGGAAAGACAAGAAATCAAGGAAATATATTAGTAGACTAGGGATATCAATATGCAAGTGGTGAAACAGTATTGGAAGCAAGAGTAGGGTGAGGGAAGCCGGAGAAGATGGAAGACAAGAGAGGACTGGGAACAGGTGGTTGATACAGATCAATGGGACAACCTAGATAAAGAACTAACGACAAGGTAGATAATGATCTGTCAAGACTTGGACATTTTGAGATGGGGCTACACTACCAAAGGAACCTTCACCATAAGTGAAGCCTATGATATCCAAGCCCGACAAGAATAGGAAGGACAAGACATCATATGGAAAATGATCTGGAAAGGGGGATGGTGACCAAAGGTAACCCACTTCCATTGGATGGTCAGTTAAGGATGCATATTGACCCGGGATCAGTTATAGAAAAGAGGCTTTTAGGGGCCCTCCTTCTGTTGGTTATGCCACCAAAACGGGGAAGACACAGAACATATCCTCAACAACTGCCCATTTGAAGAATAGAAATGTAGACAAATGAAAGGAGTTTTTAAAAGGATGGACAGAGATGAAAACAATATCAAAGGAACAATCCCACTATGGCAAACCCATATCTATTCTAGCCCAGTAGTAAATAGGGCTTGGAACCTAGGCCTAGGATTCACCCTATGGACCATATGGAAGGAGTGGAACCATAGAATTTTCAATCACAAAACAACCTCGCAGGAAAACGTTTGGGAAGGTATTGTCTATAACATAAGGGAAACAATCTTGGCAGAACCATGGCATAAAGAGGACTGGAAAATAACGCCCCTAGAAGCCTGAATATTACAAAAGCTAAACCTATCACCGAGGATGATTGACAACAAAGCATGGAAGACAAGCAACGTGGGCATGAACTCTGGGTCCCATTTTACCCCTCCGGAAGAAGGGTTCATAAAACTTAACTTTAATGGAGCCTCCAAATGTAACTCGGGAGAGGCAGGCCTTGGGGGCCTCTTTAGAGACTCCCATGCTAACACCCGTCTCATCTATGCAGAAAGATGTGGTGGGATTTCTAGTAACAGCGAGGCAGAGTTTGCTGCAGTTTGACAGGGCCTCCTAATATCTATCAGAATGGGGTACAGAAACCTGGAAGTGGAAGGGAAATTAAGCTTGGTAATCAATACAGTGGAAAAATTAAACAATGACACTAAGTGGGACAAACTTAGCCAGAGTTGGAGGATTGCAAGACTGGTCCAGGAGATAGGAGAAATCATCTGCAAATTTGACTTTATATAGGTCAAACATGTCTGGAGAGATGGAAACAAAGAGGCCAATTTCCTGTCTCACTGGGGGTGTAACCATTAGCAGGATTGGATGGAAAAGCAATGGCTAGTTCGACCAAGGGACACAGCTTTGGAAATCTTGGAGGAAATTCTAGAACAAGATCTTAGGCAAAGCCAGGAGAGCTAAAGCCACGCAATCCAAGCTCCAGATTGGGATGAGAGATGGTGTCAGAGGCGATAGGATTCAATGTGATATGGATTGTACACAGACAATAACTACCATTGTCCTCGACATGCTCAAGGCAGAAGGTGCAGTGTCCTTAGCCATGAATGCATGGTCAATGGGCTGGCAAGGTGCTAGAGGAAGGAATAAGTCAGGGTGGTGGAGATGGTTATGGCATTTGATGAGCCGGAAAAAAGAAAATTTTAGTGGATACAGAAGGCGAATGAGAGCTAAAGAGGGGCAAAGGCACCTTGGTTGTGGAATAGCAACGATTCCCTGGGCATCACTGAATAAAATATGGCTCTAGCAAAGAGAGGGCGTGGTTGTGGAAATAGGGGCCCGGCCCATTAGGCAATCAAGAGGCTGAGCATGACTGAAGGCTGCAGGGGCCGTAAGCCTATCAAACACCTCATAGCAAAGGCAACAACGGCATACCAGGATGAAACAGATGAAGGAATTCAAAAGCTGATCAATGACTGGGAAGCGGAGATAAAACAAGAAAGTGAACTAGAGGAGGAGATAGACGACTCGAGGACGATGGTCCCTGATCCAGGGAATACCCAAGGTAGAATTATGCATTTCAAACACACCCTGTACTTGTACTTCTTGATGAAAATTATGCTTGGTAAAGCGATGGAACAAATCTCTGTGGGGATGGTAGTCATAATGTAAGGCTTGCCCAGTTATAAAAAAGACATGGAGAAAATCCTCTTTCAGTTGCACAAACAGGACATCAGGATGGATCTTATTGACCGTCACATCCCTTGCATTGTGGAGCTGTATGGAATGCCAGGGGAAACTGCTGAAGATCCTGCTCTTGTAGCCTCTGTCTCTAATGAGCAAAATGGGAAGAAAGACTAGATTCCTCTTGCTTAGTTTTTGTTTATGCGGGTAGGTTTTAAATTTCCTGTTGCATATGTTAGTTATTACAGTGATGCAGTGTTTGGACATGAGACTAAGACTTATCTAGCTTTGCTAGAAAGACTCACAAAAATTTGTTTTTGAATGGCGTATAATGCTGACTAGTGGCCAACAAACTTGGTTTCCCTTCGGGGCAAGTTGAGGCCACCCGATCAATTTGTGTGGTGTAAATTTTCCTAATATATAGTAGAAAATGGATGGACCTACCAAGATTTACAAAAAATAAATTAATTAATATATAAAAATAATTCATTCAATACAAAGATGACATTTTTTTTTTCAAAGGTGACATTCTTAAGTTTTATATAATTCTATTTTATATTGTTTTTATTTATGTGAATTATATGTGTAGATATCTATTTTTAATATAAAATTTATTTGTATAAAAATGGTAATATTGATAATTTTTATAACTTAATTTGAGTTAAAATAATTTTTTGATTTTATGAAGTATGTGTAGTCTTAATGTTATGTAATTTAGTGAGTTATAGTGTTTTTTAATAAAATTGTACATATATATTTTTATTTATAATGAAATCACATTTAATTTTACAATTATTATATTATATTTGGAATAATAATGAATTTGGAATGAACATGATCATGTTGGACACAAGAATGGTAAGTCTCTTTTATTAATAAGATGTGTAAACTATTTGTCACTAAGAAACCAAATCTTATATACCTAATGTTATTTTCAGATACTATGAAATTCAAGATTAAAAGTGTTAGTTACATTACAACATATTTAGATAAGTCAATCCAAATTTACTCAAAATTTATGTAAGTTAATTTAATTTTGAAAAAATTATGTGCATAATTAAATTTGAGTGGAAATTATAATAATAACTGTTATATATTATCTCCTGATTAGGATGCGGGTCGTCAGTTAGGACAACCTAGGTGCAGCCATGCGTAGTACCCAAACACTTATTACTGTCATCCCCAACATGCTCAAGGTAGGGGGTGTAGTGTCCTTTGGCATGAATGCCTGTTGGGGAAGTGGGCAAGGTGGCGGGATAGGAAATAAAGATGGGTGGTACAGTAGGAGACGTCATTCGATGTGCAACATGGGGGTGAAAGACTGTGGAAAAGGGTGGTGATACAAAGCAGTGGAAGGTCGATGGAACGAGAGGAATCTCGGTTGTGGACGGACACATGTAGAAACTGGGTATGTAGTTTGACTTTGCCTCATCATTGAATCTATGTTCTGGTTTGGTTATGTTGGGGGCAAAGGAGGGGAAAGAGTCTGAATATATGGGGAATATAATGTTGTTGGTGGCAATGGGGGAAGAAATTTCTTGCCATGGCCTCATTTTGTGTCTATACCTTCTCCCAAATCGGTAAAAACCATGACTGTGGGGGGGGGGGGGGGGGGGGGGGTAAAAGCTTCTGCAAGGCTATCAAGTTTTGCGATCTATAGCTAAGGCCGGGGGAAAACTGGATAGAGGCACCACAATTCATGAGGGGTCAGGGTTTGTAGAGGGTGGCAAGGGGAAGGTGATGGCAGGGGACTCGGGTTGCAACCACTAGTGTAGTCTGTAAAGAAACCACTAGGGTAGCAAGAAATTTCATGGGATTAATGGCAAGGCTAGGAATCCTGAGTGGAAAACTAGTTGGAGGGACCTGAGAGGCAAAGCCATTTCTCTTTGGGTTGAGGGAGCAAGGATATGGAACCACCATAGGTGTACTGTTAGAATCAAAGAGGGCCTATGGGCTCGGCTTGAGACGGGGCTAGATGACCTACATACAATCCATAGTAAGGGGGAAGGGAACAATGGCGGGCCACAAGGTAAGGTTCAGAGACCTCCCATCTAGGATCTACGAGCTTTGGCCCACCCCTGCACATATGTGGTGAGAAATGGAGAGGAAAAACATGAACACCAAGGTGGTGTATTACGAAAATTCTGAATTTGAATCTAACTTTTTCTGGGTGTTAATAGTGTTCTCGAAAATAGATCATGGCCCGTGCTACAAGAGGATGTGGGCACGACAGGAGAGGCCCAACCCCTTGGACAGATAAGGGGCCGAGCATGTCGGAAACTCACAGGGGACAAAAATCAGTAGAGAACCTCATCAGTGAAGCAGTAAAGGCTTACCGTGAGGGGAAGAATGCTAGCATTCAAAAATTTCTCGAAGAATGGGAAGAGGAGGTAAAGGAAGGAAGTGAGATGGAGGAAGAGACGGATAACTTGAGGACTCTTGTTCCGGATCCATGGAACACGCGAGGGAGAATCACAAAATCCAAGCAAACACTCTACTTGTACTAGTTAATGAAGATTCTACTCAGCAAGGTGATTGAGGAGATATATGTGGGTATGGCGATGACAGTTGTGGGAATGCCGAATTATAAGAAGGACATGGAGAAAATTCTCTTCCAGCTGTACAAACAGGATATCAAGATGGACAGAATTGACCCCCACATCCCTTGCATCTTGGAGTTGTATGGCATGACAGGGGCATCAATTGAGGATCCAACTCCTGTCACATCTGCCTTAGAGGAATAGAAGAATAGACTCATCCCCATGCATAATTTTGGTCTATGTGGTTATATTTTAATTTTTATGTTGCAAATGTGAGTTTTTACAATTATGTAGTGGTTGGACATGAGATAGAGACGTATCTAGCCTCGCTGTAAAGATTGAAACAATATTGTTTTTTGATGGCTTACAACCTCCACTATTGACCAAGAGACTTGGTTTCCCCTCGATGAAAGTTGAGGCCACTTGGTTAATCTGTGTGGTGTAAACTTGCTCATTATATAATAGAAAATGGAATGGACATGCTATATTTGTGCATACTATATAACATTGTATTTATAAGAATGTCTGAAAATTTATTTAAGGACTATTACATTGCCTTGTTTATGATAATGTTAGAAGTAGCCCCTATTAAACGACACAAAGATTATATATCTAAGATGTTTATTATATATTACATTAATTAAAATTAATATAATCTTTATCACATAATTTAATAGTAATGACATGAATTCTTTATAAATACAAATGATCTTAATATTATTAACACAGTTTTCATATATTTTTTTATTTTTTTATAGGTATAGTTTTACTCAAAAGATTGTACAGGGTATTTATTTTCTTCTATTCCCTCAAAAATATTTACTGAGATGACATCATCATATTTAATATTGTTGTTCTTTTAAATTGATTTTGTTAATACATTTTTTGTTTTGAGGTCTCATTTTTTACTTCAAATTTCCCTATATAACCAATTTTTTAGAAGCAAAATATTGATTAATTTGAATGAACCCAAACATTGACTAGGAAATCATTTATCCATTAACTAAAGAAAATCAACATTTTAGGTCAAACAAGCCATTATTTTTTTCATATTAAACTTTTCTTAAGGCTTTATCTTTTTTGGTAATTTCTAAAATGGAAATTTGCAAGTGTAAGGTAACATCTATTGGTTTTCATATTAATCTATAAATTTAAGTAAATTGCTAATATTAAAATAAATGTTTATCAAACCACATTAGATTCATCAAAAAAAAGTCACAAGTCATTTTAATAAAAGAAACACCATAACATATTTCTCAAAGCTACTTACATTACATAAAGTACAAATTTATGATCATAAATCTAAATAGTATTATCAATGATAAAACACTTTAACAAAATGTAATGAAATTTTATTACAAGAATTAATAATCTTTAAAAAAATGGCAAATGCTCATTTATACATATAACACCATTTTGAACATATATAGAAAGAATTCCTTTATAGTTCACTTATTTGAATGAGTTTATTTGTAAATATTAAGTTCACAACCAACACTATCATTGTATAAATGATACCTCTTTGTATATTGGTAGCAGTATGGTGTGATTTTCATATAAGAATGTATATCTACTTAAAAAATATTATTTTTTTGTAAATTAGTAGAAATATAGTGTGATTTTTCTTATAATATTACTAATATAAATAATATTTATCTACTCTAAATTCTTAAAATGATATAAAATATTAAAATAATTTTTCTTTTCAAAATAACATTTTATCATTAGTCATATCAAAATTCAAAATATATATATATATACACACGTAAATTCTAAATATTTTTAATCTAATGTGTCTATCACACTCTTTTTACCATTGTTAAAACTAAATTTAGCACTTTTGCTAAACTAACCCTCGAAACATTGTTAGATGAATAATCTCAATTTCCACCATTAAATGACTTAAATATTTATCTTTTCACCTTTAAATAACTTAAATATTTTTCTAAGGAATCATGGATATATTTGCAAATGTGACTTATCATCATCAATTTTGAATAAGGGATAATTGTGGCAAAGTATTGTGATATTAATTTATAAATAGTTGTATAAAATATTTCTAATTAATTTTATTTTATATAAAAAAAATTAGTAAAATTATATAAATTAAATGATTGGTAAAAATAAATAGAAATCAAAATATTTACTTCATAATATATTTTACATTGGTAATATTTAAAAAAAAACATTAAAGTTATGTGAGTTGTAATTTTATTATTATTATAGGTATGTCTAGATTAGAATAGGGCTTCTACAATTTTAATTTAATTATCAATAATTATTATGTGGATGGTGAAGATTTAATGTCCATACACAAATTGTAGGTTTATAGATATTTCCAAGATAGTTATGCCTTTTTTTTCTCTTTTAATTAAATTCATTAATTAAAGAAATGTCATATGAACAAGTGCCATGTGAAACCAATCATGATTTTTTGGCATGTGGTACTCATAAGCCATGATATTATCATTTTGTATAGTAACAAAATCAATTTACAAATTAAGAATTTCCATGGTAAAGTAAGAATAAATCTCCATGGATAAAAATCTTGTTCCATGTTCTTTCAAATGTATATATGCATAACTTATTTATGAATTCTTTTTATAATATTAATAATAAATTTATTATTTAATTATCTTTATGAATTTTTTAATTTTAAAAATGTGAAATGTATTATCAAGTAAACGCTTTCATGTTTATTATGGATTGATACTTATTGGCATTTACTAACTATTTAATTTATAGGGTTGGGCTCATTATAAAAGTAATCAATATATGAGTTAAACATATATAGTTTTTAAAAAACATGTAACAAGATTTTTAATTAGTGAGATTCTCTTCCATTTTACCAGGTACATACTATGCTACAATATAATGGGTCAATACCATGTTTTACTAATACCATATGCACAAAAAAATGATAACTAGTTCTCATATGACACATATTCACACCACATTTATTTTAATTAATCAATTTAATTAAAATGGTATATACTTTTTGCATAAATCTAAAAATTTACTGTGTAATTACTACTAAGATTATTCTATAGAGGTTAGATTCATATCATTCAATTAATAATAATATATATATATAATATATATATATATATATATATATATATATATATATATATATATATATATATATATATATATATTATTTTTTTTTTATTTATTTATTATTTATTTATTTATTTTTTATTTTTTTTGCTGAGTAAAGACTATTTTTATTAAAAAAGATAAAAATATTTACAGAGAGGTCTAGACCTTTGAGGGGGCCGAAGCCAGCCCTCCACCAAAGAAACTTAAACATATAGCTTTCTTCAATCACCTTACATAATTGAAAGACTTTGAAGCAAGAATTGAGGAATGCTAAAAGACAAAAAAGCTAACCAGACCTATAGTTGACATAACAGCTCCAGTGGCAGCTCTGCGTTTGCTGAGAGACAATCTTTTGAAGCCACCATTACAAAAAGAATCAAAAACCAGGCTAGCTAGGCCATAATTGTTTCTGAACTGAAGACTATAGCGATTCGTGCTTATACCAAAAGCAGTGCCAGAGGCATGAGCAGATGTAACAAAAACCATATATGCATAACCTGAGAACGACAGATCATAGACGAGAATGATGACAGAGCCTTTGAATCAGAATTCGTTAATCATGAGTATGAGAGTCGGTCGCGTCCTTATTTACCTGGCTAGGAGAGCCAATCCATGTGACCATTTTATTATCTTCAGCTTCCAGAACACCACCATCTGGAGGAATTACTAGATTCAGAATGCCTTCTGTAAAATGCACCGGTTCACAAGCAAGTACTTGATCCTGAGAAGACGCTGGCTGGGGTTGAGGGGCTTCCGGGATTTCACCTTCGTTCTGCATATTATCAGCGTTGAGCACTACCCCAGCAATCTCACCCTGAAATCTGCTTCCATTCTGAGACTGAGACTGAGACATGGAAATGTTGTCCGAACTGCTGGGCACATCTTCCTCCTACTCCTGAACTTAAAACGGGTGGTCTGAAAGGAACTGTTCAGAGAAGGCCGAGAATGATCAGAAGGCGGGGAGGACAGGGTGGCAAAGGCTAAAGGAGTGATGTTCTGAGGAGAAAAATGAGATACAGGGCCTCGATTGCCAGCATTACCACCACGACGTGAGACTCCGCGACGTCGAACCATGGCTAGATGAACAGGGAGCTTAGGAAGGGAAGATGACCAGAGCTGGAGGGGAGAGGACCACGCGCACGTTGAACAAGCCAAACTGAAGAACCAGAGGAGCTTCCAGACAACCTGAACAGAGCAGGGGTACGGAAAAAATAACGAGCAAAGGGAGAAGGAGCCTAGAATGTCACTTGTAGAAACCAGAGAGCAGGCCATGATTAAATCACCTTGTAGAATTTCTCGAGCCGAATGCGCATTGAATGCCATTAACAGAGCCATAATGATGTACCTTTCAACATTCATATTAGATGTTGCGGGAATGTGTAAGCTGCGTCCACCGTCCAGGTGCCAGGACAGCTGCCTTCTCTGCATGCATCTCATCAATGTCGATTAATAACACCCGCATCTGGGTATCATTCAATTAATAATTATTAATAATTAAATTAAAATTTTAAAATTCATATTCCTAAATCAAAATAATTATATTTTTTATTATAAAACTAATATCAATTGTTTAATGAATTTTAAAATTGACCATTATAAACTATAATACTTTCATTTTTAGACAAACCAAAAACCTTATACTTTTATATGTTTAATACAAATATGTAATAGTTTTGGCCCATTTATATCTACATAATAGATTATATGATTAAATGTATATATGAAATACATTTTTTATATTCATACCTAATAAATTAAATATGAGAAAAATAAACATTTTAGGTGACACACCATATTTAACGGGTAATGATAATGTAATAATTCCATATATATTATATTGGGAACAATATATCTAAAATTAATCTAACACTTTTAATTTTCTTAGAACAAATCTACAATATTACTGAATGATAATAACATAAATTTGTTTTACTTTCTCTATATTACTACATTGATATTAGTGTAAATTATATATTTACACAATTTATTATAAAAGTAATTTTGTTAATTATAATTATATAAACATATCTATAATATAATTTAATTAAATTTTACTAAAATCTTAATACTAAAACTATAATGAAAATTATATATATATATATATATAGATAGATAGATATATATTTACATTACATATATATATATAAAAGCATAGTTAGATGATTATTAGATATGATTATTTAACAAATGGTTTAAAAATATAATTAACTTAATTTTCCACAACATTCACATAAAATGATTTTGAAAGAATTATAAACCCATATTAATATTATACTTATTAATTAGAGAAAAATAAAGTTAAATAAAGTTTTAATGGGTCATTTAAAATATATATGTGTGTGTATTCTTACAAGTACCTAGGAATTGATATTCATCACAAGCTCAACTGGAACCATAGCATTGAGAAAAGGATTAATGGGGGGTGGAAAGCTTACTTTGGTCTTGAAAATAATTGTAAAATAGCAAACCTTGTAAAGTGGGATAAAAAGAAGTTCCTCTTTGAAACTTTAGTCACTCCCGTTATCTTATATGGCTGTGAGGTTTGGGGTTGCAGCATCTCCAGAGAATCATGGAGAAAGATTGAGCAAATCCGGAAGCGTTTTATAACTTATAACCTGAAAATTAAAAGTAATACACCCTATCCTATTCTCCTTATAGAAGCAGGTCTTTCCCCTATTGAGAGCCTAGCTATGCTTAGGTTTCTGTTGTACAAGCACAAAATCAGTAACATAGACGATCATAGACTTCCTAAGCTAGCTTTAAATTCTAGCCAAAACCACCTAAGGCTCAATCGAGGGTGGCATAAAGACACAAGGGCCTCGTTAAACTATTGGGAGATCAATGAAAATGATGCATTGCGAAACATAAATAACATTAAAGATATTGTTACTTCTAAGTTCAAAGAAAAAATGTGGTGTGAGAAAGACTTAGCGGCTAAAAGAAAATTAAGTTATTATAAGAAGGTCATCAACCCCACCCTAGAAGATCAAAAGTATCTCTCTATTTTAACTAGCTCAAAGAAGAAAATTAATATAGCAAAGATTAGAACGAATTCTCATGAGCTCCATAGTGAAACAGGTCGTTGGGCAGTTCCTAAAACACCATGGATGGAAAGGATCTGCCATATATGTGAGAATAGGAACATTGAGGATGAAAACCACTTCCTCTTAGAGTGCCCCGCGTATAACCACATTCGATCTCAGTTTCACAATCTTTGTTACAATACTGACCTTCCTAGCCTTTTACAATGTCAAAATTATAGTGAGCTCGGGAGGCTTCTCTCCAAGCTTTTTGAGCATAGGAATAAAATCTTAAATCAAAATAGATAATTTGTTTCTTTAGGTCCAATAGACCATTATTTGGTCTGAGCGGACGTTAACCATCATCATCATCATCATATATATGATATATTTGATTGTGTTGTTAAGAAAAAAATTCATATACCAATAAAAGAAAAATACTATACTCACTTTATTTTATAGGGAAAAGTTAATTATTTTGTTATTTTTATAATTAATTTTAATATATTTTTATATCTAATATAATTTATATATATTTTAGATATTTTAAAATAATTATTTTTTATAATATTATGTATTGATATAATTAAAAATCAAAATTATTTATATAAAAAAACTAAATGTGTGTTAAAATATTTTTAATTAATAATTAATTTAACTTTTTATACTAAACTTTATAATTTTCATATTATAAATATTTAAAAATATATATAATATACCAACCTGCCAATATTTTTTTTAAGAAATCAAACATGTATGAGAGCTATAATAAAATAGGGAAAAATCCTAACATTTTACGAATTAACTGAATATACTTTAAATAATTCTAAACGTAAATGCTAACAAAATCTAAACCAATAATCTTCACCAAATTTAACTAATTAAATAACAATATTTAAATAGTAAATTAATATAGTATAACTATATTCCATGATTGATTGTAATGTCTTTATTTTATACGTACAAAGTACCTCTCTGTCACATGTGGATATATTTTCCTGTCTTTTATGTTGATTATGAGCCTTTAAAAGTGACGCTCATTTTTAGTCCTTTTTATGATAGTTGTTACAAAAGGTAGTGTTTTTTTTAATAGTAGAGTGTGAAAGAGGTTACGAATAAATTAAATTATAAAAGGAAAATGATATTTTTATTTTAATATTTTAAATATTTATAATATCTAATAAATATTTATATAGTTTAATTTTTAAATAAAATATTTATTAAATATAATTTGATCATTATTTTATTAAAAGGGTTAATTATAACTTAAATTTTTTCATAGCAATTGAATTGGTAATATATATATATATATATATATATAAAATAAGTTGGGATTTAGTCAAAATTTTTATCAATCAAGTGATATTATAACTTGTAGTTAAATTAAATAAATAATTGAATTATTTATTCTAATAAATGTATTTTATGTTTTTTGTTCCTGAGTTTTTGTTTATTTCTAGTTTTACTCTCTAAGATGCTTTTTATAATTCCTTCCTCTCATGTCTTAGCCTTATTCTTTGGATTAGGAGAGATGTCAACTAAGTGATTTAGAATTCTATTTAAGTTATTATTTCAAAGATTTTTCTTTGGATTTGTTAAGTTTTGTTGTTAATAATGAATTTTTCTAGAGCCTTCACGTGAGAACAATTTTAACCTACAATGGTCATTCTCACCCTCAACTCCTCCCCATAAAATGTGAGTCAATAACCTCATAAAGACTAAACCTCACACAAACTAACCAATATACATATCATAGTTAAAATTTCATTCAATATTATATCTTACAAAGGAGTAACTTAGAAGAGAATAATTCAAAGTTTCTAATTTAGTATGTTACAAAGTCTTTTGATTGTTCTAGATATTGAGTGACTGAATTTTCTAAAAGACATTCAAACAATTTTATTTTTTTGTGAGACAAGATTTATCTTTCTTTTATGAAATAAATAGATGGATTGATTTTGGTTAAGGTACTATAAATTGTCCTTCATAAACTAATTTAAAAATTGAAAAAACTTTTTGATTTTAGTCTAATAATTATATATCTAAATTGTTTTTTTTTTTTCTAAGTTAGTTTAATTTATTAATATAAAACAAAAATGTACACAGATGACCAAGCCTCAGCAGAGTATAACAGTGTTTTAGAGTATATCTAGACTGCCCCACTATTGGGGAAACCAATCCACAGAGACAAAAACCACATGGGATATTAGTCCTTAAGCCCGGAAACACAACAAAAACCAGTGAAGTTTTACCATGACAAAAAGAGCCCCACAATTTCCAATAGAACTAACATAACAAAAAAGGCTAGAGAGATGACACCTAGCAACCACGTCACATCATTCAAATGCATTCACGATGGGTTCCTCAACAATTGGACATGCCCATTCATTTTCCTCCATCATCGAGGCTGTGTGGCCCACTTCCATTCATTTCGAGTTCCACCTCAGGAGCGCGTGGCACAGAGCTACCACCCTCACCCTGTTAACTTCCACCAATGCTCTTGCCATGCAGAGCAAAATTACCTTCGTCCACCACATTCTTTTGTGTGTCTGGGCCATTTCTGCAATTGGGAATCTCCTCTTGCTGCACTTCAGAATTATCCTCCTCGGTAACAAGCTGCTCATTGTCTTCCGTGAAAAGGATGGTGATTGTAGCAGTAATTACTGGCGTGTTTAGGGCGTTGCGAGATCTAAATTGGGTTGAGTGGGGAGGGGGATGAGGGGGCAAAGGAAAACCATCCGAGTGAACCGCAAAATTTCCGTGACTTGCAAGCATGACCTCGTCCGCTACGAGTAATGGAATATCTTCCCAAACCATGGCTCTTGGGGTGATACAGTTCACGGGAAGGAGAGGAGGCAGTAGGCTCAAGATTCCGCTTAGTGTGAGGGCAGGAACTACCTCCCCGCCTCCTCTTCGACTTCTCATTAGATGTTGGAATTTCTAGCTGAATGTTAGAGGGAACAATGACACTGGGATTGAGAAGGGGAGTAGAGTCATGCTTGGAGATGGTTAAATGGCAAAAACATGAATGGGAATGGTGATGCCCATTTCCAATTAAGCAGCAGCCCAGTAACTGTCCTGGAGCTGGGCTCACAAGCTTGGAGCGGGCAATTACAATGGAGCAGGGGAGAGGGAGAGACAATGAGCCAAGGGGAATCCATTTCTGAGCAGTTAATAACTCTTTCTTGTTTCGAGCCTACATTAAATGCAAAGTGCTGTCTATTAAGAGATGTGTTCATGGGGAGAGGCGCCATCTGCCAAGTGGCTGCCGTTCTTCATGTTTTCCATAATAATCTAAATTGTTTTTTAATTTGGTTAGCCTATAACCATTCATTTTCTTTAACTAATTTATAAATCTTTCAAAATTAAATTTAGTTTTCTATTTTTTAATTTAATAATTTTTCAACAATAATTTGGAAAAAAATCCAATAAATTTTCAGCAATAATTTAGAAAAATTACATATTATATTATAAATAAAAATATTTATAAATTTACATCCACATACTCACATATAAATACAAATCCAATTTCAATTAAGAACTGCCAATGAAATTTCCGACCTTGTTTCCATTTGCTGCAGAGGTCTCTTCATGAATTATTACATTGGACGCCATCATAAATTGTGTTGGTCACGTGGTTAAATGCGACTTATACCTGTCATCTAGTTATATGCAGGTTCAAATGAATACAAAAAAAATTCAAAAGCTTTCCAACTTTGTTTCCCATTTGCCCCCAGGGTCTCTCCAAAAATGATTGCGGTTGAGGCGAAGGGGGTACCATGTTTGTCTTGTAGTTATATGTGGTTTAGATGGAATTAAACATCTAACATAAATAATTATGGTTGATCCATCATAGATTGTGAAAGGAGTAGTAGGACTACTATGTTTGTCATGTAGTTATATGTGGTCCACATGGAGTTAGACTTTGCCACAACAAATCTTAAATAATTCAAGTCAATTCAACATCTTACATATATGGAAAAAATTAACATCCAATGAGGGTTACCGACATGGTTAAAGATGAAAAGGGTCAACCAGTAGTGGGTTGAAACCATGTTTTCTTCTTTCATAGGCCCAATCCATCCTCATATATTATGCACAACCCGACAGAATTGACTTCATCAATTATCTGAAAAAAGGCATGTCTGGGAACTTTCAATATATGTAAAGGGTGGTCTGGATCTGGATGAGGTGGACCATTCTATATTAGGTATAAGACAAATTAGGTCTAGGCGACTTCCCCATGGTGGTGGGGCCAAGCAGCAAGCTCGTTAGTGGGTTCTCATATCAAACATTGACTTGATAAAGTAGAGTAATTATTATGCACAGAAGAATCCAACAACACTGAATCTCTACTCTAGCAAGTTCTTCGTCCGATCTAGCTGCACCGACTACACCAATAGCTCTCTTCACATGTGCGACTTTGATCCCCACATGTCTCTCACATGTGCGACCTTGATCCCCACGTCTCTCACCGGTACCCCAGATTCTGTCTATATATATCCCCAGAGTCTATCGATTTATTCATTCCAAGGTAACGCAAAACATTTGTATCTGCAATGCACTGCATGGCTTCTGGAAAGAGGATTCAATGTTGTCTGTTATTATTTGTCTTGCTGTGTCTTGTGGGATGCAAGGAGGCAAAGAGAAAGGGCCCCCGTCCGGCTTTATTATTCGGTATGCTCAGATACAGTGAATACCACACATTGAGAATAAAAATAATCAACAAACTAAATTTGTGTTGTTCACCCTATGTTATTTCTTTACTTAACTGACTGGTTGTTCCAGATTCTTTCCCTGAGGAGGCGAATGAAAAAGGAACATTCATACCAGGCGTTGTTGGCGTTGCTGAATCCCAGTCAGTACCATTAGAGGTGCACGGGCTCATTTAATTCATAACTATATGTTACAATATTTCTATATTGTTTAATCTGGTAGGGAAATTTAATAGATGAATTATCACGTTAGTATATTGTATTATTATTAAACTGGTTTGTCAATGACTTTCAATGGGATATTTGTTTCCACAAAATTAATAATTATATAAAGTTAGAGTAAGTTTATTTTCATGGCAGAGTTTGGGAATATTTTGGAATTCCTAAGACAATAATTATATCAATTTAAAGGATAATAATCATATTAATTTAGTTTAAAATGGTAGATTTTGGGAATATTTTGGAATCTGAAAGATAGTAGTTAGATTAAAATTCTAAAAATATCCAAAATCCAAAAAAATAATTTGACCCACTAGTATTTAAGCAGCAGAATTTTTTTTATATATAAACTATATCTGTATAGCTTGTAACAGACTGAGTTGAGATTTTTATTTTGGTAGGAAAAGAAATATATATATAAATTGTGTGTGTTATTCTTGCAGGAAGCTGAATTAGGAGAAGAGGGCAGATTACTTTTGGGCAGCACACAGGACTACGAACCCCCGGGTTCCAATAAGGACCATGACAAAGGCCACCATCCCTAGCGAAATGGAGACTCATTACAGCAAGCAATTAATGAAAATCAAGGAAAAATCTGAAGCACTTGAATGTACTTAGGGTATTAGGGTAGGAAAAATCTGAAGCACTTGAATATATGTAAATGTCTTAGGAAATAACTGCGTAGAATTATATTGTAGTTTGTCAGCTTCAGCTTCAGCGTCACGCCACTCTACTCAGTTACAGCATTGTCAATAATAACACTATTCTCGTTTGCTTCAAATGGGCTTAATATTGTACCATAAAAATTGTGTGATCTCTCATGAATACATCTCATAAACTTCCAAGATTTAGAGTGGGAAGAAATTTTTTCAATAAATTTGCATACGAGTGATTACCAGTCCAATTTTTCATCTCGTAAAGAAAATACAACAGCAGCATGAAAAAAGTGTTTAAATAGATTTATTGGATAACATACCGGAAAGTTTATATTGGTCGAATGGTCGAAACATGTTATAATTATATCTCGTTGAAAATTTTAAGCCCAACACGTTACAAAAATCGTAAAACTATGTGACCTGCAATTAATTATTATGATGAGTCATGGCTATGATTATTGTATTCGCCCTGCTTCACTGGAAAGATTTAACTATGAATAGTAATTAAATTGTTTTAACATATATTAGAATTCATCGTCAAATGTAATCAGGTTGTTTTAAATAATAGATTCAATATGAGGATTGGAAACTACTGGTAATATGAGGGTTGGAAACTATTGGTTCTTGATCCACGTGAATCACAGACTTAGACCGATTGGCGCATTAGGGTTTCATAAGTGGCATCCCCCAGATGGCGGATTAGGGTTTCCGAAGGTCCACCGAACTGCGCGAAGTATAATCGTGTCGGCGCTAGGGTATGCTCGAGCTGCGTGTACCTACTACGACCCTACGGTGCATCTGAGGCAAATGGCCACAGGACCCCAGAGGGTGCCAGAGACTGAGGGCACCTTCATCGAATTCTCTCGAATGCTTCCGCTGAGAAATCTATTCATCTTGGGGCAACGATTTAACTATTTCATTAACGCGGAGGCTCAACGATCTTAACTGCTCATCACAACGAGTGATCCGTTCAACCAATGAAACCAATGTCTATTCCCAGCCCCTTTAAAGTGAACATTTTTGTGGAAATTGAAGACGTACCTGGTCATGGATCCACATATTAAAATTAACCCTATATTAAAAAAGAAAATCTTTTACCATCTATTACTGCAAGGTAAATACACATCTATTTATTTCAGTCGAGCTATAGACATTACACTTGTCATTATATAATTATGCAATCTGCTGATACATTAACGTGTTACAGCTTGACCGTAGCCTTGCTTTAATTTCGTTCCTTTTTTCGAAAGTTTCTGAGTTAGATCGGATGGTTCTCAAATATTCTCGGATACGTCCGTACTAAGGATATACAGTCCTATTGAGTCGCTCAGGATCTATCTTTATCTGTCCTATCGACTAAAGTTGTAATATACATGTTAATGTTTTTGAGTTTATTCATCAAGTTTTAATGCTGCACTGATCCCGCCCTCTGGTCTTCATTAATGTTGAGGTTACTGCAGGCTGTTGTGGCGGCCTAGGTAATAGGTCCGACCTTTCCGAATCTTCAATGCAGACTGGCGCCTCTGCGATCCTTAGACGCTTGACCCCATCTACATCCTCCAGACTTTGGCATCGATCCGAATTGGATAAAATCTTTGGGTCCTTTTGCCTGAAATGGCTTGGCGATCTTTGCTCATTGTTTCTCTCTTCTGAAAGAGGTCTTCCAACAGCTCTGGAAGAGGGTTTCTGTCTACAGTTGACGCTGATCCTTTGTAGAGTGTTGGAGTGGTTGGGTGCCAGGGCCATCCTTCCCTGCCATGGCCGTCCTTGTTGTTGCTTTGTAGGTCATCCTGTGTTCTCTGGCTCAGCATTTCAACAGCGCTGCGCTTATTCATATGCATTTGGTTTTTACATAAACAGATCCTAATCTGTGGTCTCCTCGTGGTCCCGAGGAAGTGGTTTGCAGGTGGAGTGGACTCCTGGATGAAGTGTTGATCGAACCCTTGTCCCTCTTGGAGAGTTTCAAGCTAAAAGCCCAACCCCTTTATCGGTATTTGAACTAGTTCTCAGTTTTCCTAAATCAGGGTTTTTCTGCTCATAAAAATCATCTTTTAGAGAATGTAATGGGTCTTAGCATATTTGTTATTTACTTGCAGTCTTGTCTCTTTATTTTGAATGGAGGATTAGCCAACCCTAAATGGTATATGTAATGGAATTTGGGTGAATATTGGGTGGCCGAGGATGAGGCCTCTTGATTTCAATTCGAAATCGCTCGGCCCTGTCAAGTTGTTGATTTCAATTCGAAATGGCTAGGCCTTGGCTGTCAAGTTCTAGAAGTCAGTCTATAGGTTTGGTACTGAACTTTTTAACATATTCAGATGTTTAAATCGGGTTATTATTGTTCATAACCCTGCAGGGATTTTACATGATTATACAATGTTCTCTTTTTAAGTAGCCTTTGAACTCTTTGTTCACTCTGGCTATAGCATATTATTTTGTTTTTGTTTCGGCCTATTGAGGCATGAATTTTAATATGCAAATGGATTAGTAGAAATGTCTATCAAGCCTTCTGAGTTTGATATTGTTTCCGCACTGTGATTGCTCTCTGTATTTAGAGTGTTTTATTCAGTTATTTCCCTTTTCCTCTAGCATTACCCAGAATGAACTAAGAAGGGGTTTTTGCAGATTATGTGGCTCGTTTTGCTTTTCCCCTTACTCAAGGGTTTCACTGCTATCTAGAATTGTACTTATGTTTATATGAGGTTTTTGTGTATGAGGGTTAAGGTACAACAAAGAATGCATAAGGTTGGTCTTACTATCAGGGTTTGTTCTTTTTAACCAGAGTTTTGTGTTAATATTCATAGGAAGAATGATTCTAGGAAATTATAATCTTGGACTTGTAAGTCTTTGCTCTTGATTATGTCAGGGTTTTTATTACAGAAATTTAAGGTTTTAATAGCTTACTCTCTAATGCTAGCATAATTTCTATTATCTTTGGAAACTTGTTTTCCTTTCTTAATGCTAGAGTTCACCTCTGTTATTTGATTATTAATATTCTTTTAAGAGGTTCTTTCTTTTTATTTGTAGCTATAACAAATTCATAATTATCATTCTATTTGTCTATTTTTTTTAAAAGAGTTTTTTCATACTAGTCATCTCTTTTTCAAGCTATTCATGGCATTCTCTACATTCTAATAACATGTGACCTGTAGATATAATATCTATGAAGTTATTTATGCTTTCCTTCATGTTAATAGCTATATATATATACATTCAGAAAAATACTAGCTTTTCTAGATTTATGGTGCAACTAAAACTTGCTTCTCAACAATATGCCTTCCAACCTTGAGATTACTTATGTTGTAGTCTCCCCTGCTCGTGTACCCATGAAGTTTTTCCTATTATTTCTTGGTAGAGATCTTTAATATCTTTGACAACTATTTAGTTCAAACTAGAGGTACCAACATGACCTCTCAACACATATTTTCTATTTTCTTGTCTCCATGATCTCAATACCCCTATCCTCTTGATTCTTATTGAGTAAATACTCAAAAAATTAGTTCCTAATCACTTAGCAAGTAAAACAATATTTACAAGTAACTCCTAATTGAGTTATCCATAAGAATTTCAAAAATAATTTTATAATTAAAATAACATCAAATTGTTTGGTTTGTAGTAAATTAAATATTTATATAATTTAGGGATGTCACATACCTCTTAACTTATTAGTCCCTGCCTTGAGCATGACTATAGGGATCCGTAGATCATTGACTCCCAATTAAACTTATTAGTCCCTACCTTGAGCATGACTATAGGGATCCGTAGATCATTGACTCGCAATTAATTGAGTCCTCGACTCAATTTTCTTTTGGGCTTAATCATTTTTTATCCAAACTTTTATATGGTTATTTTCATTCATCCAAATATTAACTAAAGTTTTCAGTAGTTTTAGGGTTAGAAAGAATGGACCTCTTATTGCAGGCTTATCTTATGCAATGAAAATGTTGTGACAATCTATATTTTATCCAAAGTCTGGGTTATATTCACTTGCACAAAGATTTTTTATATCCAATGTCCTTTTTAGCACTAGTGTGGCATGCTATTCATGCGAAATGTTGGAGACTTGTCATTCCACGTGTACCTTGATTTTTGTTGGAAAGGCGGAGGAGACAAAACATAAATTCACACATAAAGCACAACTTCTGCTCTTCTATTGATCACTCAAAACATTATTCTTACAGTGAACCCAATGAAGGGTATTTAAGATTTTCCACTTGCCTAAAATATGTTAACATGCAACCACATACTAAAAGTCGTCTATTACTTAACTCGATTTTACTCAACGCTCAAATGTTCAATCACTCAATCACTAAGTGACTGTCTATGTTTAGCCAACTCCACATGTGGAAGTAATTATAATTTTGAACACTCCCCCTTAATTACAACCGTATGACTCAACATAACTCAACTTGACTTAAGTATCACATAAACATGCGTGCTAGTCTATGTCTCACCTAGGCTTTTAACGACTCAAGAATTTTACAAATTTGCATTTTCTTTTTCTCTACTTCTAGATTCTATATCCTCAAAATTGCTTTATTCTTTGTTGAATTTTCTTGCTATAGGCTTTATTCACTTGTGGCTCCAACAATTTTTCTTTGATTTGTTTTGAACTTTTTCTGAAAAACCATTGGATCCTCTGTTCTACAACTTTTTCTTCAAATATTCGTTCAACCATGGATTACTGCCAAAACATTGCATCTTCGAACTGTCTTCTTTGCTTTGCTTCTTGTGCTTTATATTCATGAGTTTGACTCGCTTCAATTTGCCCTATTGTTTTCTGAATCCATTCTTCAATGAGCTTCAAATATGCATGAAACTTATTAACAACCTTGCTTTCAACTTCTGCTCACATGCTATTTTAAACATCTACATATTCAAAAACAATGTTAAAAAAAACTTTCTTATGAGTCTCTTTAGTGAGAGCCTCCTGCTCTACATCTGCCTTATTTTCAACTGCATGGAGGTTGTCTTTCACTATTATGATGTTAGTGGATATTTTCATCAAAAACTCTTTAATCACTTTATCTTTTTCTTGATCATCAACTCATGCTAGATGACATACTGCTTCATGAGGAGTTCCAACTCCTTCATATCTTACTCCTACATTGACAACTTCAACTTTCAATGTTTCATCAAACATTGCCCTTACCATATTGTCACAATTGATCCCTGTTTCGAAAAAAAAAAAACCACACATATCATCAACATAACGATCATCCACACTATGGGGGGATAACCGAGCATGCATGTGCTCATTGTCAATTTTATTGACAATTTCAACTTCATCAAATCCATCACTTACGGCTTGATTCACGAATTCACATATATAACTTTGCAATCATCATCCACATGTGTCTCATCACAGTGGGATTCACTGTCATCTGTGTCATCCACATTATAGTGGAGTCCTTGAGCATTTATTTGCTCTTGATTTGTTTCACACAACCTCTTCTCTCTTTGCAATCTTTGTTGCATTTTCTTTATCCATATGCATGCTTGCATAATGGGTTTCAATTTTATGGTCTTGACAACCTTCATCCACTTTTGAGTGGGGTTCTCCAAGCTCTGTTTTCCTATGAGAGTCTTGCTCATATACCCTCAGATCTACACCTGACTTCTTTGCTTGTGACATAACCTGTTGTTGCATGTCACTCTCCTTTGTGCCAAACTCCACTTCCAACATCTTCAGTGATTCCTTGGAAATTGTAGCTTTTTCTACTTTGCACAAAAACTTCTCATCCGATTCATATTTTATAAAATTCAATGCTAAAACATCACATACTGCATCATATGGGTTATTAGATTCATACTCAATTAACTCTTTAGCTTTAAGAAAATTTAGCATCTCGATAACCCAATGATCAAAATATTCACCTGTAAACATAGGAGGTGGTAGAAGATCAAAGCTACACTAATCACCCTTGATTTATTCTATCTTCTACTAGACTTCTAAGTTCCTCGGGTATGGTGTGAACCTCTCTAACCATGGCAACAATCTCTACCACTTCTTTCAATTCCTTTTCTTAGTCTTCTTCAATCGTGCTTTGTGACCCATCACTGTTGTCATTCCTTTTTTTATAGCTGCTTTGATGATTTCATGAGGTTGTCTTCCATATCGCCCATGGAAAAAAAATATAATTTTCAATATGTGCCTCTTAAGGCAACAATCTTCACCCAAAAATTATCATGCTTAAAAAAACACCAAAAAAATTCACTAATAGATGAACTTTAGCAAAGCTCTAAATTCTCTTGCCCATAAAAGCGTTTTTTATTTTTTATTAATTCTCTTTCAATTAAAAAAATCTTCGACGCTTAAAAAAAAACCTGTATACCAAATACCTTTGGTTTTTTAAGTTAAAAAAATTTCCAAAAAAAAATCTGCCATATATCCTTCGACCTTTTAAAATCACGACTCTTTTAACATTCCTCCACTATTAAAAAAAAAAAATTCGAACATCATCAACTCTATATGCAATATGTCTCCAAATAATTTTGTTTTAATACTTTTCAACACTTCATAAAACTGGGCATTTTAAATTTAAAAAAATAATGATGTCACTCATGACCGTGCTTTGACTTTCCAGAAAACGAATTACGCTTCCAAAAGCTTCAACAGATTGATGGTGTTGCTGCTTTGACTTCCCAAAAAACAAATTACTTCTGAATTCTTCAACAAAATGATGGTGCTGGTTCACAACGGCTGTATTATTGCACCGAATCCTCTGCCTCACGGTTGCACGAGAGGGTCTCCAAACTGGAAGCTCCTTAAACACTTAGCGGCTGTACCTTTCTTACAGATTGACGCTGGCAGCGAATTTGCGCTCTCACGATGACTCTGCACACTGACTTATTGCTCACCTAGTGCGGTGGGGGAAAAACTTTCAATTTTTTTCCTTCTTTTTATCACTTGCATGGTGGAGCTTGACAAGTTGCAGTTGTAGATTTTATATCTTTTTAGATCTAGTTTGACCTCAGTTTTCATACCAATTTTTTGGAAAGGAAGAGGAGACAAAACAAATAATTCACACATAAAACACGAGTTGTTGCTCTTCTATTGATCACACAAAACATAATACCTACAATGAACCCGGTGAAGGGTATTTAACATTTTCTAACTAATGACTTGCCTAAAATATCTCGAGATGCATTCACATGCGACCACACACTAAAAGGCGTCTATCACTTTATTTCACTTGATTCAACTCTCAAACACTCAATCCTCAACAGTCACTTAACTGACTCTCTAATTTTAGCTAACTGCACATGCGGGAGTAATTACTATTTCTAATACTCCCCCTTAACTATGACTGTATGACTCAACATAACTCAACTATGTCTGCTAGGCTTACAATATGAATTGACTCAATTATCACTCAAACATGTCCCCTGGTCTATGGTAAGAGAATTTAGGTGATGGGACCAACCCAACACTTTATACACATCGTAAAGGGAATGATTGATAATGTTTATTTGGTTCATTTAATCACACGGTAATGGCAACAAAGCAATTCGGATATTTTGGATTTTGGTTGATGTGCATTTAATTGTGTAATAATGTAAGGTACTTGCCTCGATATTTGTGCTTCCCACTCGAAGAACAGAGTTAAAAAGACCAAGACGAAGAACTAATAGAAGTTAGAAGAGGGAGAGCCTACGAGACAAAACCGAGGTGTGTGACACCAAACCCTCCAACAACAAACCCTCACACTTGCACAGCCGAGAATACACAGGTGTTAGCGATATCTTGCAATAGAACTGGAATTATAGAGCTGGAAAGAACAACTAAATCGTTAAGAATGCCAACAGATACCTAAGGGTTCGCAATGAGGCCAGAAACCAGCGTTCCATTGACAACGCTGATGGACTGAGGAGAACAAGGAGCGATCCAGGTCAAGAACCGCGGAAGGAGGCTCATAAGTTGAAAACAGAGAAGGATAGATTACCTGTGCATGCTGGAGATGGATGAAAGCCATCGAGCCGAGCCTGAAAGTAAATAGACGTTAAGTTTCCAAACCAGATGAGAAATATCAGTGCATGAGTTAACATACGGCAGCCTAAAAGCCCACGGCAGAAAGAAACCGAACACAACAGAGGTCTTACCCAGGCAACTATAGGAGGAATCACAACCAACTATGAACCAAGGAATAAGGACCAATACAGTCATAGCAACAAGCCACCAGAAGCATAACCAGGACCTGCAGCATAGATGCCCACAGAACCTTGCAGAACTCTGAGGAGGAAACCCTCGATAAACAAAAACAAATGACCGAGAATACCAACGAGTGAAGGGAACAAGCAAAGAGTTGAGCACGAAGCGCAAACATCCACGCAAGTACCTTCCATTATTACACAATTAAATGCACATCAACTGAAATCCAAAATATCTAAATTTCTTTATTGCCATTATCGTGTGATTAAATCAACCAAATAAACATTATCAATGATTCCCTTTACGACGAGTGTATAAAGTGTTGGGTTGGTCCCATCAAAGTGGTATCACAGCAGGTTAAATTGATTGAAGATATGGAAGTAGGAAGACGAGGTCATGGTAGAGGAAGGATTGAGAGAGGAGATTCAAATTCTAGCTGCCCGTTTGGAGGCAGCGGAGGCGGCGAGAAGAAGAGACCTAGAGATAGGTGATGAGAGTGAAGAGGAACCCGAATCAGCAACAGATGGACTAGAAGGTGAGAGCCCAGAAGTGAGATTGTTGAGATCTGTTTTAGTAGCAAGTAGTAAACCCAAACCAGAACTCCCAACCTATGACGGCAATCTGTCTATTGAGGTTTTATTGGATTGGATCAACGCGATGGATAAGTATTTCGAGTGCGAGGAAATTAGCGAAGACCGCAGGGTGAGGTTCTCTACGACAAAATTGAAGGGACACGCAGCCCTATGGTGGGATAATGTCCAGAACGAGAGGAAAAGAATGAACAAGCTACCGATTAGAACTTGGTCAAGGATGGTGGCCAAGTTAAAGGGTAGATTTCTGCCAAAGGACTATCAGATTGCACTGCACAGACAGGTCCAAAATCTGAAATAGAAAGGATTGATGGTAAGGGAGTACACGGAGGAGTTCTATCGAGTGAATTTGCGAGCCGGATATACAGAGGATACTGCAAAAAGAACAGCGAGGTATGTGAATGGGTTAAGATTAGAAATTTTGGATGAAATCAACATTTTATCCCCAAAGAACACTGAAGAAGCGTATCAGAGTGCGATGAAAGTTGAAGAAAAAATTACTAGAAGGCCGAATGCCCGGAGAGGACGAGGAGCTGGCAGGGGAAAAGGCCAGTCATATGGCAAAGGACGGACTGCTAGTAATAATGAGGAAGGTAGCAGTTCCAGAGCTTCTGGATTAGCGGATAGAGGTGAGAGTGCAAGAGGTGGTAGGTCATCACAGCAAGGCTGAGGAAATTGCCGAGGAAGAGGGGCTGGTTACCAATGTTATAGGTGTCATAAATGGGGACACAGATCGTTTGAATGTCTGGAAGCAGAACAAGCTGGACATCAGGGTGCATATGTTTCATAACCGGAAGGGGTAGTGGCACCTCCCCAAGAAGCAGAAAATGCTCCAGAGACAGGGGAAGCTTTAGTGCTGCACAAGGTGTTGTTAAATCCAGTCAAGGAGGTCACTAAACAGACACAACGAAAGGCTTTATTTAGAACAATTTGTAAGTCACGAGGTAAGTGATGTAAATTAATTATTGACAGCGGTAGTACTGATAATTTAGTGTCCATAGAGATGGTAGAAAAGCTGGAGTTGAAGCATTTGAAACATCCTAACCCTTACAGAGTTTCATGGCTACAAAAGGGCCATCAGTTGCTAGTGGATGAATAGTGCGAGGTGGAGTTTCAAATAGGCAGATATAAGGACAAAGTTATTTGTGACATCATGCCAATGGATGTATGTCACATACTACTAGCTAGGCCTTGTTTGTACGACAGGAAAGTGGTACACGATGGATTGACAAAGTGTTATAAATTTGTTAAGGATGGAATCAAGCATACGCTTGTGCCCATCAAGGAAGAAGGGGTAGTAGAGACAAGTGAACCAAGAGCATTGTTGGTTAGTGGAAAACAGTTTTTGAAACAAATTGAGGACAGTGAAATGGGTTACACAGTAGTAAAGAAAGCAAGGATAGTATTGTTGCATACGGAGGTATGAGATTTACCTATGGAAATCCAGGAGATGTTGCAGGCGTTTACAGATATAGTGGTAGATGACTTGCCAGACAAATTACCCCCCAAAAGGAGCATAAGTCATCATATTGACTTCATACCCAGAGCCAGTTTGCTGAACAAAGCGGCATACCGAATGAGCCCCAAGGACAATGAAGAGATTAGAAAGCAGGTGAAATAGTTGTTAGACAAGGGATTGATAAGAGAAAGCTTGAGCCCTTATGCAGTCTAAATGGTTCTCACCCCAAGAAGGGAGGAGAGTGGAGGATGTGCACCGACTCAAGGGCCATCAACAAGATCACCATCCGGTATAGGTTTCCACTACCAAGGCTGGATGACATGATGGATTTTTTAAGCGGGGCAACGTATTTCTCTAAAATAGACTTGAAGAGCGGGTACCATCAAATTTGGATACAGGGGGACAAATGGAAGACAACTTTTAAGACGAATGAGGGGCTGTACAAATGGATAGTCATGCCCTTTGGACTAAGCAATGCACTCAATACATTTATGAGGCTGATGAATGAGATGTTGAAGGAGTACATCAGGAAATTTGTGATCGTATACCTGGACGACATACTAATTTTCAGCAGGACAAGGGAAGAACACCTTCAACATGTGCGTAAGGTGCTGGAAAAATTACAGCAGAGTAAACTGCTAATAAACTTGAAGAAATGTACTTTTCTGCAAAAGGAATTGGTATATTTGGGCTTTGTAATAGCAGAGAATGAACTGAAGATGGATCCGGAGAAGGTGGCGGCGATAGTTAATTGGCCATCTCCGAAAAATTTATTCGAGGTACGTAGCTTTCATGGGCTAGCGAGTTTTTACAGGAAATTCATAAAGAATTTTAGCGAAATTTGTGCACCAATGTTGGACACCATTAAAAAGGCTAGTCAACATTTTTGATGGATAGATGCAGCAGAGAGGAGTTTCGAGTTGTTAAAGAAGAAGATTACTGAGAAGCCGATCCTAATATTGCCAGATTTCAAGAAGTTATTTTAGGTTCGTTGTGATGCTAGCGGGACATCAATTGGATCTGTACTCAGTCAGGAGGATAAGCCTGTAGTGTTTTTCAGTGAGAAGCTAAATGAAAGTCGACAGAAATACTCATCGTATAATAAGGAATTCTATGCAGTTATATAGGCATTAAAACACTGGAGGCATTATCTGTTGGGAAACGAATTTGTGTTATTCTCAGATAATTCTGCACTATAGTATGTAATGCAACAGCACGAGTTGAACCAAAAACACGCCAAATGGGTGGAGTATTTGCAGAGCTTCAACTTCATATTGAAGCACATTAGCGGACAAGTCAACAAGGTGGCGGATGCACTAAGTAGGAGAGCTTTACTTTTGCAAGAAAGTACTGTGCAAGTGTTGGGTTTTGAGAACTTAAAAGACTTATACCAGATGGATACAGATTTTAAGGAAGGCTACGAGGTGTGTCAAAATCCCTTGGTGAGAGATAATAGTCCATGGTTGGACTACAACATACAGGAGAAACTGTTGTTTAAGGCAGGACAGCTGTGCATACCTAACTGCTCAATGAGGGAGAATATTATTCGAGAGAAGCATAGTGGAGGTTTGGCCAGACATTTTGGCATGGACAAGACACTCGAGCAGCTCAGACATTTCTACTTTTGGCCAAAGATGAGGAGGGATGTGCAGCAATTTGTGGCCAGATGTAAAGTGTGCCAGTTGGTGAAGGGTCACAGTCAAAACACGGGACTGTACACACTGTTACCTGTTCTAGGCAGACCGTGAGATTCAGTCAGCTTGGATTTCATCCTAGGTCTACCTAAGACATAAAGAGGTTACGACTCAGTGATGGTAGTAGTGGACAGGTTGTCCAAAATGGCGCATTTCATTCCTTGCAGGAAAGCGAGTGATGCCACCCACGTGACCCACTTGTTTTTCACAGAGATTGTCACATTACATGGGTTGCCTAAGTCCATTCTGTTGGACAGGGATGTGAATTTTACAGGACACTTTTGGCGAACCCCGTGGAAGAAAATGGATACACAGCTAAGTTACAGTTCTACTTATCATCTGCAAACGGACGGACAAACAGAAGTTGTAAACAAGAGTTTAGGGAATCTGCTACGAAGTTTGGTTGGAGAGAATTCGCGGATGTGGGATCGAGTGTTGGTGCAGGCAGAATTCACTTATAATGATTCACCTAACTGTAGCACAGGCTTCAACCCTTTTCAAATCCTGTACGGCATGCATCCTCGCGGAGTGCATGAACTACGAGATCTTGGACTGCAAGAAAGGCGAAGTGTAGATGGAGAAGATTTTGCTAACGAAATGAGGGATTTGCATGAACAGGTAAAAATCAAATTACAGGACAACAGTATAAAGTATAAACAACAAGCAGATTTGAAGATAAGGGAAGTACAGTTTAATGTAGGAGACGAAGTCCTCGTGCATTTCCTCAAGGAACGCTTCCCTAAAGGTACGTACAATAAATTGAAGTACAAGAAGATAGGACCCTGCAAAGTCCTTTGGAAATTTTCAGCAAATGCCTATGAGATCTAATTGCCACCCAAAATAGGCATTTCGCCTATCTTTAATGTAGCACACCTGTTTCCCTACACGGTTGACCTAGAAGAGAAGGAAGAAGATGGAACCACGCGACCCACTCGGAACACCCATGACAGAGGAGAAGCTTGGAAGAGAAAGATGCCTTACGTTCAACCTCCCAAGATCGGGAGCATTCTCGACACTTAGGTGGCTAAAAGAACTCTGCGAAAGGAATATTGACAATACCTAGTCAAGGGGAAGAACCGTCCTATTGAGGACAGTTCGTGGCTTGATGCCAGGCAGATTGAACAGACAGGTTCTTTAGTCAAGAAGCTCATGGACTGGATCCATGATTTCTTTTTGCCTCGGGATCCTGATGCAGGAGCATCCAGCTCACCATGACCGAGTGAAGTCTCTGCTAGGTCAAAGAAAGTTGAATTTACTTTTACTGGTATTTTTGTTGTTTGACAGGAAAGTAGGTAGGACTTTTATTATTATTTCATTTTATGTTAGTTAAGGGTAGTTGAATAGTTATAGTCATGTTGATCTATTGTTAACAAGTCATGATTATCCTTTTATTTTAAAAAGAAAAAGACAAATGTACTTGAAGAGAAAATCTTGTCATAATATGAAACGAATGACTAGTAACCAAATAACTGTAAAGGTTTGTAATTGAAAAGAAACTGTACAGTTTCATTAACTGGAACAGAGAAGCTATAAATGTAACATGACAAAATCATGGAGGGGTTCAGTCCAATACCTCTCGCACTCAATTAAGAAATAACAACAGAGAAATCAAAGTTCTGTCCATCTATATACCTATTGTGAGTTATTATGTTTTTCGATTTATGAATGCTTGAATACACAACTAACCATTCAAAAATTCTTAAAAAAAAAAATTCCTTACGTTTCTGGAGGGAAAGAACTAGTGTATACAGCGAGACCAAAGAGCAGACTCAATACAAGGGTTTGAAATTCATTGAAGCAGATAACGGAAGTAAACCAGGACTTCATACAGGACAAACACCTACAGACCGAGTGACAGTTTCCACATTATAATTCAAGAGACAACCATAGTACATTTCCAGCAAAGTTACAGGGTTTGTATAAAATTATACATTATACTTCAGGCAAAACCGAAGGCGCATGACAATAGTTCTAACCATGAAATTCCGAGAAAACAAATAGCATATATCACCAGGTAATTCAAATCCAATATCATTACATTTTCCCGGAAGCATTTCTTTCCAAATATTCCAAAGTCCAGTGTATTAAACATTTCACAACAGAACTATAAGGCCCAAGCTGTGTATGTTCAAACCCCGAGCCATAAACCCTAGGCGAGGGTTTCAACCAAAAATATTCAAACACGACATAAATACACATACCCTAGACGATAAACCCTAGGTGAGGGTTTAGGAAGGAGCCGCAATTACAAACAAGGAATTTCAGTGATTATACAGTGGAAACCAGAGTTCCGATGAAATAGAGCATCTCTCATAGTGAGCATTTGACAAACCCTTCTCACTCAAAGAACAGAGTTAAAAAGACCAAGATGAAGAGCTAACAGAAGTTAGAAGAGGCAAAACCTACTAGAAAAAACCGATGTGTGTGACAGCAAACCCTCCAACATAAAACCCTAATGCCTGCCAAGCCGAGAATACACAGGTGTTAGTGATATCTTGCAATAGAAGTGGAATTATAGAGCTGGAAAGAACAGCTAAACCGTTAAGAATGCCAACTATTACCTGAGGGTTCGTAGTGAGGCCAGAGACTAGCATTTCGGTGACAGCACCGACGGACTGAGGAGAACAAGTAGTGATCTGGGTTAGGAACCGCAGAAGGAGGCTCATATGTTGAAAACAGAGAAGGATAGATTACCTGTGTGCGTCGGAGATGGAAGAAAGCCATCGAGCCGAGCCTGAAAGTAAATAGATGTTAAGTTGCCAAAATGGACGAGAAATATCAGTGCATGAGTTAACATACGGCGGCCTGAAAGCCCACGACAAAAAGAAACCAAACACAACAGAGGTATTACCCATGAAACTACAGGACGAATCACAACTAGCTACAAACCAAGGAACAAGGACCAATATAGTCATAGCAACGAGCCACTAGAAGCATAACCAGGACTTGTAGCATAGCTGCCCATGGAACCTCGCAGAACTCCGAGGAGGAAACCATCGACAGAAAAAACAAATGACCGAGAATACCAACGAGTGATGGGAACAAGCAAAGAGTTGAGTGGGACACACAAACATCTAGGTGAGTACCTTACATTATTACACAATTAAATGCACATCAACCAAAATCCAAAATATCTGAATTGCTTTGTTGCCATTACCGTGTGATTAAATCAACAAAATAAACATTATCAATCATTCCCTTTACGATGAGTGTATAAAGTTTTGGGTTGGTCCCATCATTAGGGCTTTGCTAAAGTTCAACTATTAGTGAATTTTTTTGGTTTTTTGTCAAGCATGACAATTTTTAGGTGAAGATTGTTGCCTTACAGGGCGCATATTGAAAATTATATATTTTTTCGAGGGCGATATGGAAGACAACCTCATGTAATCATCAAAGAAGCTATAAGAAAAGTAATGACAACAGTAATGGGTCGCAAAGCGTGATTGAATAAGACTAAGAAAAGGAATCGAAAAGAAGAGGTAGAGATTTTTCCACTGTTAGAGAGGTTCAGGCTGCAGCCGAGGAACTGAGAAGTCTAGCGGAAGACAAAGAAGAAATCGAGGGTGATTTGTGTATCTTTGATCCGCTACCACCTCCTATGTTTACAACTGAATATTTTGATCATTGGGTTATCAATATGCTAACTTTTCTTAGAGCTAAAGAGATAATTGAGTATGAATCTAATAACCTTGCTCGGTTACCAATTTGTTGGAAAGGCGGAGGAGACAAAGCATAAATTCACACATAAAAACCAAGTTGTTGCTATTCTATTGATCACACAAAACAATTTTTTGGTATAACTAAGATGGGTAGGCTAAAAAAACTTAAATAAAATCTTATGCTGCAAACAATATGAAAGGTAAAATTTTGTAGAAGGGAAGCTAGCATAATTTATTCTAGTTTGATAGCTTCACTCGCTTGGTTTCTATGTTTAAATAGATATCCTTTGCATTTAAGTGGTTCCTTTTCATTCACTGGAGTATACCATCAAATTGGGGACCAGTAAGAAGTCATGCGAAGGCGGTCTGGAAAGGTAGGTTGGTTAGGTTTCCCAGCTAAGTTTTTTTTCAAGTTAATGTGTGTAGGCATCCATAACAATTCATAAGCTTGTTGCCCGTTGATGCTCAGCGCAGCATGGGCACCACCTACAACATCCAACATCCAAAATTGTTGCCCGTTGATGCTCACCATAGCATGGGCACCACCTACAACATCCAACATCCAACATTCCCACCACTGTAAAGCTTCCCTCTTCTGCCGCAAGCATACACCAAAAATGGTTGAATCAATCTCCCTCTACAACCCTTGCAGGTATGCATTCATTTGTCTCAGATTAAACATTTATGCTCTTTCCAAATAGAGCAAATATTTCAATTGATTTTGAAGAGGCAAATTCTAACTACCTAGAGCTTGGCATCCACTGATGTTTGGGTAATTAACCTTACATTGTGTTTTTCTCTCTTTCATTTATAAGCATTCTCAGGAGCCACATATAGCTTTAGGTCTTGAGTAACCAAGAGCCAATTGAATAACACTATTGTGTACACTTTCTTCTTACAACCAATTTGGGTAATTAACCTTACATTGTGTTTTTCTCAATTTCATTTATAAGCATTCTCAGGAGCCACATATACCTTCAGGTCTTGAGTAACCAAGAGCCAATTGAATAACACGATTATGTACACTGTCTTCTTACAACCAATTAGCAAAATATGTAGAGTATAAATGTAAAACGTTTAGCCTTTGCTAGCGTAAATCAAGTTATACAATATTTAGGGAGTTTTCAAAAGAAAAACTTTAAATGCAGGAAAATTAGCAAAATATGCGGTGTATAGCATCTGCCTCCATAAATCATGATAGTCTCAGGTTTTATTTAAAAGAAAAGACTCTAAACAGTCTAATAATTAGCAAATTATTCGAAGAATGCAATTAAAGTGTTTATATTCTTTGTTTTTCCCCTGACTGCATCTGGGACTTTCTGTGCAAATTCTATGTGAAAGATTCTCCATTATAACATTCATCGTGGAAATGGAAGAAATCTTGTTTCTTTTTTGTCTGTCAGAGTTCAAGTGGCTAGGCGCGGACACTTCTAAGAAGGAAAGCTAGATGCTGGAGTTGATGCACAATAAGAAGGTTATTTATTTTTCCTGGTGTCGATGACTTAAAATGGCAGAAGTGCTCTATTTTTGTTAAAGAAGTCCAGATTTGGCTAATCTTTCTAATTGCACTTATATTAGCCGTATGTTGTCAGTATTATCTTATCTTCAATGTAGAATTCTTTAGCAATAGCTTAGCAGGGCCAAAATATGCATTCATAGTAATTCATACTAGAAAAATGGATTTGTAATAATTCAGGCCAATTGACTTACTACAAATAACCGTCGATACGTTGCGTTGTTTCCCACAGGTTCTTGAGTCATCCAGTTCTTGAGTCTCCTCCACTGATAGAGCAACTGTAATTTACTAATTTCGTTTGCATCCTTTTTGCATTAGGATTTAAGTTATATTGTAAGACATTAGGATTTAAGCTATATTGTAAGACTTAAATTTAGAAAGGAGCTCGAGTCTCCATATTAAGAAAGGGGCGCATAACACTCACGATCACATCACATGTTTCAAGAAATTGGTTGCCTTAAATAGCCTTCCATTATCCACTGTAGTAGATCTGCATTTAACTTTGAATCTCAACATCCTATGACTATTTTAAACACCAATCTTATAATCTCTCTCCAGGGCTTTAGGGCTTTGTTAGATTTGCATTTAACTTTGAATCTCAACATCCTATGACTGTTTTAAACACCAATCTTATAATCTCTCTCTAAGGCTTTGTTAAATGCTTTGTGGACACTACATATGATTATACATGGATTGATACAGATCCCTGCCCCAAAAATTTGATCATTTTCCTATTTAAAAATCTTTTAAATATTGGTAGAATGTCCAATTGAAGTTATAAAAAAATGACACTTTAATCTTGTCAGAACATTCTAATTCCAAAATGCATAAATGATTATATGAATCCCTATTTCTCCTCCATGTCTGTTGCAGAACAACACTTCAGAAGGTGACATTGGCATGGAAAGTGCTTCTGCATTCTTGCATTTGGATAATCTTATACTAACCCAAAAGTGGAACCCAACAACCTTCCCTGAGCACTAAAAAATGGCAAAAGACCATGTGAAGTAGGCTTACTACAGGGTCAAAATAGAAGGAAAATCAATCGAATCCAAGCTCGGATAAAATCCCTCGAACTAACAGCCCTCAGACCATCTCAAAAAATGTTTCATCAAATTGTTCTACTGCATAAATAAGAAAAATTCCAATTTTTGGGACCTAAACCTTGGTCATTCTTGCTATCATCTCATATCACCTAATCAAGGTGAGGGGCTGGAAAACATCCTCGCTATCAGCTCATATCCAACAAGAATGCATGCATGGTGCCAAGTGTTCTATTATTTGATTTGCATGTTATTTCATATTATACATTTAATTCATTTAAAAAATACTCATAAAAAATAACGATTCAATATCTATACATACACTCATATTTTCCATGCATTACACGTGTAACCCAGATATTATAGGAAGCTTGAAAGACAAGTACCTCCTCTACCACTTTTTATTAATTTATTCATTCGGTTCTGTGAGTAATATATAATATACTTCCTTGCAATTCACCTTGTTTATACTCGACTTTACTTTTTTTTACATTGTTTCAAACTCATACTAAGTTTCAGCAAGCCGACCTCAAGCAGAGGAAGGTAAATTGACGGTACAGACAAGAAACTGCCCTAGATCCTACAATGTTGAAATGAAGATCATACATCAACCCCTCGATCAATCCAGCATGGCACGGGTCACAACAATGGGGATTACCTGCAAGAGCTACTGCCCCCCGCGAGAGCTACTTCCCCATACTGGGAAGGAAAATTCAGTTTTGCTTCCTCTATATAATTTGGATGTCATTGAAGTACCTTGCTTGCGAGAGCTAGTTCTCTGCATCAAGAAGGAAACTTTGTTTTTGCTGCCCTTATATAATTTAGATGGCATTGAAGTATATTGCTTATGTTGCTTGGGTATACAATCTTATTATGTGGGCATGTCGGTGGGACTACCACTTACACAATTTCCCTTGTTAGGAATAAAAATTAGCCCATCAATCAATTAACTGATTGAATTTTTTTTTTCTTTGTTCTTTCTAATTAGTTTGAGCCTAGACCAAGTAGTAACTCTAATATTGGATGGAAAAACTATCTCCCCACGAATAAAATATTATCACCAAAACTATGTCAAAGTAAACTAAGAGTTGTTACAAGGATTGCTAACTTACAAAAACAAGTTAACCATTACTTGAGGTCTACGTGGATAGGGGGGAGGGTTTCTATAGGAGCAGATTGAGGCTCCCATTAATATCGAGTTTAGGAAATCTCAAAGTCTAAGAGGGGTGTATGATGTGTTATTAATATCGGGTTAAGGAAATCTTAGGGTCTAAGAAGGGTGTGTCACTTGTTATTAGAGTTGGAAATGGAAGAGGAGAGCTTGTAATATTGGCCGTTATCCGGCTAAAGGGCCAACCTAGAAGACCAGATTCTATATATGCATGGAACGAAGCACATGTGGGTGTAAAGAGGATAGGTGAGTGAGTTGGTACAAGGCATATCAATGTTGACATTTGGGTGGAATTCAAGCTAGAGGTGACATTTGGGTGGAATTTGAGTTAGAGCTAAGGAGTAAGGTTATGATAAGTTGCAAGACATGATGAAGAGGGTTTTACAAATACATGATGAATAAGGGTTTTGTACATCTACAAGGGAAATGAGTACTTACTCTATTATACAAAGGTAGAAATATCAATGACTTAACCTTGGTTGCATGCAGGAAATTTGGCTTTTCATTTTGTAATTATCAATTAAAATAGAAGAAGTTGTTCTTCAAGAATTTTGGATTTTACTACTTTTTGAGTATAGAGGTTAATAAGAGGGTTACATGTCATTTTGTCCCGATATTTGTTTCTTTTAAAGTAAACATTTTTTTTTAAAATTAAAAAATAATGTTGACTATAATAAAAATAAAAAAGAATATAAATTTTGATTAATTTTAATTAAAAATATTATAAAAATATAGTGTCACTAAAAATGTGTTGTTGATATTGATATTACAACTTAGTATGAAGGGGATATGTTAAAAATATTTTTCTCTCAATTTCAGTTATAAATAAAACATATGTAACACAATTTATATCAATTTTAAAAGAGAATAAGAAAAAAAAAACAATTGATATTACTTAGATTTCATTATTCTAATAGGCACATTTTATAGTGGGGTGAGGAAGATGTGTAATTAGCTCAACCAAGAGTTGACACATGCCCCTTTCAGAATAAAAAGTAAATATTTTAAATTAATAAACAACAACCATTATAAAAAACAAATGTATATATTTGGTCCGTTTTAATTAAAAGTATTATAGAACAAAATCCCACTCCAAAAAATAAATAATATATATTTTGGTTTTAGATATTACAATCCAATATGAAGGAGATATAATAAAATATAAATAAAATATTTGTATTGCCATGTGAAATCACATAATTTTATGTCACTTTTAAAAGATATAAAAATTAAAAAATACAAAAAAAGGGATATTACTTATATTTTTATATTTCAATACAAAACATAAATAAACTATTTGAATACCCATCTTAAGTAATTATATGAACTTTTGATAAAACATAAACACACACACATTAAATGAAATAAAATATTTCAATGCCCATCTTAACTACAAATTTTCAATATCTACAATCTAAATATTATAGATGGTTTAAAACAAATTATATTTTATGGTTTTAAAATTTCAAGTATCTCTATTTTACATTTTGGCCATTTTTTAAGTGTTAATTTTGAATCTAGCAAATATTTGTTGGAGTGGAATGTTTAATCTTTGTAGTTTACATAATCCAAGTACACAAGGGGATTTTTTGTAGTTTACAAAATCTAGGTACACAAGGGGATTTTCAAGGTGTTCAATCCATTTATGCATTCAAAAATGTAACTACACATGGTGTATATGTGTGTGTAATTAGGTAGATCGATCGTAACCATGACCTATATCAAATATTTGGAAGTTAAAATATTTTAAGTTTCACACTTTAAAAATGTTTTTTGCCTAAAGAGGTTTGATTTCTCTCAACACTTATAGATCCATGGTTAAGATGGATCTATACCAGTTTCACTATAGTTAAAGCATGGAGATGAGGGTATCCTTCTTTGGAAAGAGAAATAAAACCTATGAAACAAAAATGTACCGAGAAACTATAGAAGCAATAAAACTAAACTTAGGGTGATGTAATGGAATTGTGGGAGAATGGGTAATTGTCCACAAGCTTCTAGCTAGAATATGAATGGTGATTGGCTTAAGTGGTGCACCAAGACACATTTAAAACTTCCTCTCATTTTGACTCCAACTAAAAGCTAATTACTTTTGGTTTTCAAAATAGTGGCTAAGTTAAACCAAGTCTTCGCTTAGTAGATGGAAGTGGGGTTTCAAAAATTTACTTTGGAATAAATTACTTGTTGACTTTGATGTGAAAATTACACAAATTTCTCCAACTAAAAGATAGTTACTTTGGGTATTCAAAATAATGGCTAAGATAAACCAAGCCTTGTCTTAGTATATGGAAGTGGGGTTTTAAAAATTTACTTTTGAATAAATTACATGTTGACTTTGATGTGAAAACTACACAAGTTGATATCCTTCTAGCATGGATATGCATGGGGGCTTTAGTCTCCCTCTTGTTTTATACTAAAGGATATATTTGAAGTGATAGGGAATGATCTAGGCTAGGTAATTATTTAGGTTGATACTATGAAGTAGAATACATCTTTCATAATAGAAGGTACTATGGAATGGAAAGAATATTAGTGGGAAAATAGAAAAATAAAGGATTGTCGTAGGAAATTGCCATTAAGCATAGAACATAATCTTATCAACTCAATTTGTACTATGAAGGCATTCCCTTTAATTGTGGAATTCCAATAGATATGGAAATTTAGCTATAGAATACTCATACCCTTATCAGAGGAAGTTATGGTTGTAGAAATCCAACCAAAAGTGCTAGAAATGAAACTAGCAAAACAACCTATCATTTATCTCAGAATAAAAGTGTTAGTGGAAATCATCTAGTTATCCCATTGGAATTAGAGTAGTCATTGGCATTATATGCTTATAAGAATCAAAGTTTGGATGTTTCTAGGGAAAAAAAAATCTACAAGCTATCTTCCATGAAGTCACTTCAAAATCCATCTCCTTGTAGAAGAAAGTCCACTAAAAAGTTTGTTTTAGGATTTTGGGGGTAGAGGTAAAACCTAAAGCATTGAAATATTTTAGAGAATTCTTGTGTGGCTTATTAGGCATAGAAAAACCTATCTCCCAAACCCTCATTCATTTACCCATGTTTAAAAGTTCTCTAGTGAAAGTTGATGTCCAAGTAGGGTCATATGCATCCCCTAAGCAAGGAAACAAGGAACAAAGGCATGTAATCCTTCTAGAGATTCCACTCATTTGGAATCCTCCAAGTAAAACCTCAAATGTAGCGGTAATGGAACCCTAAAATTCCTTGGGAAAGTGGCATGCAGATTAGGGTAGTTTCAAAGGATCATGGTAGCCTCAAGGGTTTTTATTTGTGGGTGATATATTCCATTTTTTGTGAAATTACTAGAAAGGTAGCTATGAAATTTTAAAAATATATTATATTTCTTTGGTAAAGTCACCTATATATTTATAAATCTTGATAAAGCTATATTTCCATGTGAGGTGACACTAAACAAGATCAAGGCTATTTCTCCTAATTGTTTCCCTACTAGGTGAGTTTTAGGCCATGGGATAAAGTATCTAGGGTTCCACATCAAACCTAAATAAAAAAAATATGGCTAGAAATGGCTTATTTCCAAATTGGAAAAAGAGAGTAAACACCTTGTGCATGAGATGGCTATCTAATGGGGCTAGAATAGTTCTTGTTAAGTTTGTATTGGAAGAAATACTATTATATTAGACTTCATTAGATTTTATCACATGGGTTTTGAAAGGTGTACTCGAGACCATTAGGAAATTGTGAGATGAATTTATCTAGTGAAGAGAAAGGACTCATATTAGCTTTGTGGTAAAAATCGGTTGTTTAGATGCGAGTGGAGGATGGAGACTAAAAAGTCCCTTTTGTTTCTCTAAAGCATAGAGAAAAAAAAATGGGTAGATTTTACAAGGAAAAGGGTTGTTGGTCCAAATAATTAGTACAAAATATATATCCCTAGCTACATCAAAAGACTAGGCAAGAAACCCAAATAAAAAACTACATAATTCCTAAATCATTTGAAAATTTCCAATTCTAGGGTATATCACCTACTTTGTTGATCCACAACCTTAGAAGTCGTCAAAAATATTATAATCTCAAACAAATAGTGAACTTGGAGAGGTAAACACCAATGGATTCCCTCGAGGTGAAATTGACATTCAATGAAGAATTTTTTAAACTCCAGAAGGGTTATTTCAAGGTTCTAAAAGATGACCATGTTAAATTTTGGGATATGATGATTGATTTGTTTGGTGGCTCAATACCACTAGAACATATTTTTCTAAGATAGGTTACAAAGCAAGTTTAATGGTGGTGAAATATTTGTAAACTAAAGGTCCTTCAAAAAATAAAATCTTCATGTGGCTCCTTTTAAACAAAAAGATTGCTAAATGGGAGATTCTCCAAAAAATAATTAAACAAGAATATGAAAGTATAGACCATCTAATTATGACCCATTCCTTCACTAATGAAATTTTGAAAAAGCTGGAATGTATGATCGTATAGAAAAATACATTGGAAGAAAGATATGTAGAAGAAGCCTTCATATATTAGTATTTCTAAAAAACACAAAGAACATGGAAACCATTCCGCTAAACATCGTTGGTGTATATAATTTCATAGGAATTTATGAGCTTACTTAAAGGAAAGGAGACTCCCTGTCTCAATTGTGTGATCCAAAGGCTCTCCCCTAATCATACGTTGATGTAGTTTTGAAAGGGAATCCCTCTTAAGGAGGTCCAAGAGGACTTATGTGTCTCTTCTCTACACACCACATCTTCTTCAAAGTGAGAGTTAAGCTAACAATGTCTATAAACATTTTGCGCTCAAATTACTTCTTTAGCTCACCAAAAAGTATGGGATCTAAAAACTCATTTTTTATGTGATTCTTTATTAATCATAAAATGACTAGAAGAAAAGTACAATTTAGAAATTTCACATTACAAACCCTTAATGATAACATAAAATAAAAATAAAATTTTTCTAATATATCTTTACCCCATTGATACGAGGACAAAAAAATATAACACATATCCTTTCAAAAGCTAAATTGAGATTGGAAAGTAATTCATATTAATTTCATTATAAAAAATATCATTCCATATATAATATATATATATATATATATATATATATATATATATATAATTTCTTATATTTTTTATTTTTTATTATATATATATACTAAAATAAGTTTTTTCCAATTGTTAATATAATTTTTTTTAAGAAAAGAAACAACTTTTTATTTCACATAATTTCTATATATAAAAAATAAATATAAAAATATATTTTTTTAAATGATCTTTCATTTTTTATTACTATAAATATATTTGTTTATAATTTTCTATAATACAAATAAAATTAAAAAATATTTTTTTTATAAAGCATTAATTAATTTATTATATTAATACTCAAATTTCATTAAAATTAATATATTTATTTTAACCTCTTCCTTATATTTCACGTGCTTTATTATATTCTAACAATAAATTAACCTTTGATATATTACTTTTAATTTATAATCCGTTTTATATACATTATTTCCCCCTAAATATATCATTTTACAATCCTCTGTTATTCACGTTATTTCCACTAAATTGTTGTTGTAAAATTATAATGAAAAACCATTTAAATATTTATGATACTTTAATTTATAATTTTAAATAAAATAAAGCTAATGTGAATTGTTATTTAAAATTGACAAAAAAAAAAAAAAAAAAAAAATAAAAAATAAAAAAATAATATATTTTGTAAAATTATTATATATATAAATATAAATATAAAAATATTACATATATATAAAATAAATTATTCAAATAATTATTATTTTATTGAAAAGAAATCCATTCATTATTATATTAAGGAATTGAGTACCATCATATTTTATATTATTTATTAAAAATAAGATTAACTAAAAGAAATGATTTCATCACCACTTTTGTTATGAGCATTGATCATGATTTTGACCATATTAGTTGCATTGATATGATTTTGACTATAATCGTTTTATTTTTATAATTTTAATTATGAATATTGGGAAAACAATTTTAATAAGCTAAAATAAAATTTATAAAATCTTTTTACTATTTTTTTAGCTTTATCTTAATAATGATTACATTATCACTTCAAGTCTTATTCTTAAAGTATATAGGTAAGTAACAATCGATCTTATTAGTTTGGTTATCATAAGCTATGTTTCAATAATTAAGCCCTATAATATTTAATCCACTTTTTATTATTATTCAAAACGAATTATTTTATATTTTATATTTTAATTTTTTTTATTTTTATTTTATTTTTATCATGGTACTTTCTAGTGGATAAATTGGCTTGGAAGACCCATTTTATATTAGTTTGGATATTTGAGCTATGGAAACTTCTAGAGCTTCAAAAGAATATTTTGGAGATAAAAAATTGTTAGTTTAAATCTTATCCTCTTGATGTGGTTATATACACTAATTTCTTTCCAATTGTATAAACGTCACCTCAATCAAATTTTTTATGTGCAAGTTATATCTCCCATAAATTAGCCTACCTTATTGACCACCATGGTACCAAGTGGACTCCACTTTAGCTTTCATTACTAACACATGTGGAGCTAGTCACATAAAGATTTCTAAGGAGAATTTGGAGGGTCCAAAATCCTACAACTAGTGGAGGTTTGAAGCATGAAAAATCATTAAATGTAACTCTAGATGATAATCAAGTTATGTTAAATATTATATTTCTAGGAAGAGAGGGGGTTCCAATAATTTTTTATTTTTTTATTTTCTATAATTGATAAAAACAACATCTCGAATTGGGTTATTAAATCATAAAGACAAAGTAGAATATTTTAGAGAAATTATTCACACCACAATGTCCATGGAAACTCCATAGGTTTCTCTTTTTTTATTATTTCCATTTCATAACTAAGAAAAAAATAAGGGAGTATAGACATCACCTTATAGTTTGGCTTTCTAGGTCATATCTTGTGTTTATTTGTATGTAAAGTGTGTTTATTTACATGTTTCTTTCATTTTAGTTTAAGTTGTTTTCATATTTTCTAATAGTACACTAATAATATTAAATCTGAAATCTATAAATGGGGAACCACGTAGCAAGGCACACATGATGATGATTTTTAGTCATATTTGGTCTTATGCACATTCAGTGAAGTTTGGACAGGTGGCATCAAACCATGCCACAGTTAGCATGCAATTTACTTAGGCTTTAATGAGAGTTGTATAGGTTTAATTCCTTCATGATTATTGTTTCCTCTGACATTGTCTCATGATTGTATGCTATTCTCAATGTCTTACTCATGCACAATGGAACTCAACATAGTTTTTGGATTTTATTGCATAAATAATTGTGATTCCTCATCTTAGCTTCACCTACCCTTATATTTCTCACTCATAAGAAACCATACTTTGGTTAATTTCCTTGTTTTGGTTTCATTTTTTGTCTCTATGTCTCTCATATATGTTATGGGGACGTCAGCTCACCATCTCAACTTTCCTCTGTCCTATCCTCCTTCAATAGGTTGACTTTATTTGTTTACTTCCCTTTTTTATCATGTATCTATATTTATAAAACTCTAGCTTGTTTCTTAATCCTCACTGACTCCTTCCTTGTTGGCCACATCACCCCTTTACTATCATTGTATGTTTACCTTCCACTGTGTCATGGATTAAAATTGGTTAGGGTTGTCATAGTCATCATGAGTGTTAGGTCATTCACATCTCAACCAATTTCTATTAAGAATAAGCTCCATAAAAGTCTTGATGATGGATCTCGTTTGGGATTTGAAACGTCGACAAAACACGATCACTAGTGTGGATATTCCGAAATTTAGCTCAACTAGGAATTAAATTAATATTATAGAAATAAAATCCAAAATAAAGAGGTAATTTATTTAAGATTAGAACATTGAAAAAAAATGGGACAATAGGTCCCTAATACTTGTACTAGAAGGAGTTATAAGAAATATCTCAAATTATAAATCCATTTTAAAAAATATACAAATTTTAATTTTAAATATATTTTTTTAAAATCCAAAATTGAACTATAAATACATTTACTACTAGGTAAATGCCTTTCGGATTAATCACATTATTAGGATTTGGTCGGCGTTTCAAACCAATCAATGTCGTTCATCCTCATGACAAGGTGAAAAAGTCATACAATCTTCATGAATAAATAGTAAGGATGTGTGATATCCCCAAATTATGTAAATATTTTATTTACTGCAAACCAAACAATTTGATGTTATTTTAATTATCGAATTATTTTTGAAACTCTTATGCATAAGTGAATTGAAAATATTGTTTTACTTGCTAAGTGGTTAGGAAAACAATGATTGTCTTAACTGATTTCTTAAGTATTTACTCAAATAAGGATCAAGAGGATGGGGGCATCTGAGATCAAGGAAAAAGAAGAAGGAAAGTTTGTGTTGAGAGGTCAGGTAGAGTTCTGAAGCTATGTCTCATTTGGATCAAATAACTGTCAGAGAGATTAAAGATCTCGACCAAAAGATAGTGAGAAGAGTTCTTGAGTATATGAACAACTTAGGGGGAGACTAGCACAGAAATAGTCTTAATGTTGGGAGGCATATTATTGAGCAGCTAGTCTGAGATGCAGGATTAATATCGATGAGTGGTGTGAACCAGATAAGTAAAATTGTCCTACAGATAAATTTAGAAGCATATGTTAGGTGTTTTCTGAAAGTATTTACCTATATTATATATGTGTTTTGGGCTATTAGTATGAAGAAAGCATAAATAGCTACGTAGGAGTTATATCTATAGGAAACCTATAATAGGCTGTAAAGTAAGTCACGTAGCTTGAGAACTAGTAGGCTAGCATGCAAATACATGTAACAAAAGATAGACAAATAGTATGATGAATTACAGTTCCAGAATAGGAGCAGAGAAAAAGAAAGAACTCATAAGCGAATAATAAGATTTAGAGAACAGAGCTATATGCTAGCACTACGCAGAGAAAATAAAAAGCATTAATAGAATTAAGTTAAGATGCCAATATTAACGATAATTTTTCCATAGTAAAAAAAAAAACTGCCAGAATTAAGAACAAGAATTATATTATCAAGATTACATTGATTTCTAAAAATGATAAAATAATATACAAACTTTGGAATAAAATGAGGGAAAAACTCTAATAGTAAGAGAAACCTCATGCATTGAATTAGTAATGTATGCAAAAATGCATGTACAGTTCTAAGAACAAATTTTAGATTAACAACGGAATCCCTGGTGTCAGGGAAGAAGCATTAAACGATGAGACTCGTAAATTGTAAAAACCTTTACTTATATCAAATCGAATAAATACAAGAGAACCAGGAAGATACTGTTGAAACCCTCGATATATCAAATCATTTCCATTTCAAGACAAGTATCAAACGATAGTCTCCATAACAAATAAACAGCCATCACTTAATATATTTGAGTCATAATGGCAAACATAATCAACCATTATATTGCAGCCCAAGCAAACAGAGAGGTGATAGAAAACCCCTGTATAATTTCAGAAAATTCCCTAAAGGGTTTAAGTTACATTTTCCACAACTAAACCTTGGATAAGCTAATCTATAGCCTGGCTATGGAGCTTGCCCACAAGGCTAGGTTAGTTTTGATTAAAAATGAGCAAGCCTCGAACAAAGCTCTTAAGCCCCAAAAACAAATACATACACCGTCTTGGGTTGGATAACCCTTTAGGCAAATAAAAAAACACAGAGCTACAAGATTACGACCTAAATGCTCTAAACTATTCAAATCCCTTAAAATATGAAATTTAGCTATAGAGAAACTCTAACTAAATCAAGTACCTGGAACAGGAACTCGGTTCCTGGCTTAAATTTTGATGAAATAAACAAGGGCTCCATCCACCCTTCGCCTGGAAGTCTGCTCCACTTGCAATCCACACCTCTCGACCTGGAGGAGAACATAAGTTAGATTTCTGTATACATGAAACCATAAGAATATAAATAATTGTAGTTGTATCTATTAATGGAAGAATGCAACAAATTACCTGTATAAATTAAAGGCTCGCAGCATTGTTGTAACGTTGAACCATATGACACTAGGTAAGTTGGCTAGGTAAGAGCAAGAACCACCATAGTAGGTAAGGATAACCATTGCTCGGCTAAGGAACAACATCCAAGCTACATTGAAACCCTCATGCAGAGGAGGTCGAAGACATTCAATAGAGGAGAGTAACAATGAACTGAGGTAGCCAATTAATCGGAAGCAAAAGGACTCGAGAATGATACCAATCGTCGGATCGACACTAGTGCCTAATGACCATAGATAGGGTTAGGAGCCCAAGGATAGCAGAGGTGCCTCATGGCATTGAAGAATCTAGTAGGCTGGACCATCTCCCTAGGCCGCCACAACAACTAGAGTAATTTCAGATATTAATGAAGGCGAGGTGGCAGATGAAAGTAACATTAAGAATTATATAAAACTTAAGATTTTAACAATATATCCTCAACCTTAGTCGAATAGGACAGGTTGATCCAAGGTGACATTAATGCAACTGTAAATCCACAGTACTAGCAAATCCTGAGGACTTATGTATCCCATCAAATAATCTCAGAAACCTTGAATTAAATAAGGTTATGAACTCAATGCAAACATTAGAGTAACACAATTAATGTTATAACCAATGTCATAAAAATACAATGTTATACGAATGGTTATTAATTGAATTGATAATTGTGAGTTTACAACAAAGTATTGAGTATATCCATCACAGTAATAGTTGGTAACAAAAATTTTCTTTTTTTTTTTTGTTTCTTAATATATATGTCTATTTAAATATGTGGATTCATGACATGTGGTATCAAAGCGCTCAGGTTTCCAAGCTAAGACCTCTGTAATAAACAAATAACAAATTTGGTGATATGCACATAGAAAACAGGAAGCGGCCACTATGAGAAGAATTGGGAATTTACCGCTGAGGTCTGTAATAGGGACGGGGCCCACGTCATTTCGGGAAGGAAATCTTGAGGTTTGGGTACAGCTGGGAGACGATCCATGGAATACCAACCTAGATATTATGGTTACAGTACAATAATTAAAGGATGAAATGGCCCAGTTATGGGCAGATAATGAAAGACTAATACAAGAACAATAAAAAATTATGAAGAGTATACGCGATAGGCAGAATAATCAACCACTGATACCTAGCCCCAGACAAAGAAATATGACAGAAGAATAAGATTTTAGGATAGAGGAAATGGAAACTGAGGTTGGTGAGGAGAATCATGAAGAGGAATTAGATAATGTGTCCAATCACATGACACTTAAATGGAAGAAAGTGGAACTACAAAGGGAATTCAAAAAATAAAGCCTCCTCTTTTCGATGGTGAACAAGAAGAAGCAGTAGAAGCATGACTCCTAAATATGAATAAATATTTCCAGGTGTATGAGTATGACCATAATCTGAAGGCTTGCCTAGCTATTTTTTAGCTACAAGGAAATGCCACACTATTGAGATAGTTCGGGGAGTAAATGAACAAAGTATAACCTAGGAAAAATTTAAGAGATACTTCAAAAAAAATATCTTACGGAGAGATTCTATGATGAAAAATCAAAAGAATTTCATGATCTCCGATCATGCCAAATGTCCGTGGATGAGTTCGTAACAAAGTTCACGTCATTACTTTGGTATGTCGCTTACATACGTGAAGAGAAAGTAAAGGTGCATTGGTTCATCAACAGTCTACCCTTGTACATGAAAGAATGACTCAAATTTGACAATCAAAAAAAAATGGATGAAGTTATTCGTAAGGCATGGATCTACTATCAGCAAAACAAGCCAAAGGGAGACATGAGTAAGAGATGGACTAATAAAAAGGGAAGTAAATTTGTTCCCAACCAAAAATGGAATAAGGGCCTAGGCAACAAAGGACTGTATAAAGGGAAAACCAATTGGAATTTTAATAAAAATTAGTTCAAATTTAAGGTACCAGGTGAAGCTAGAACTAATGAGAAAATTGGCAGAGCTAAAGCAGAGTTAACTACTAGGCCTCCTGTACAGTGTTGGGGATGAGGAGGCCCACATTATATCAAAAACTTCCCACACCGCAAGGGAGATGACCAGATTTCACAAATACAAGAATCCTTCATGTTAGGAGAAATAGCAAGGAGTCTCCCTAAAATTAATGTCGCCCTTGAAGATCATCAGGTGGAATTTTAGCCAACAATGGTCGAATTTGAAGGTAGAATTGTTTACCAAACTGTATCTATTTTGATTGATGCTGGGGCTACCTTGAGTTATGTTAGCCCCAAGATTGTGGAACAAAGTAAATTACAAGCAATAAAGTTTAAAAATCCAAGGCTAGTACAGCTAGCCACAAGAGGCAAAAGAAGAGTCTTTGCCAAAGTCAGTAACTACCCTCTGGAATTAGCTAACCAGTCCATCCTGGTAGGTTTGAACATGTTACCCTTAAGGTCATATAACATCCTTATAGGAATGGATTGGATAGAAAAGAATTGGTCCCTTATTAACTGCAAGACCAAAACCATTAATTTCCGAAATGAGAAGGGGGAACGACAAGAAATGCAAGGTATTCATAAATCTTTCCAAATAAGACCTGTAACAGCTTCCCAATTATCAAAATGCATCAGAAATGGGTGCCAAATTTATGCCATTCAAGTAGGTTATGCTGACTCTAAAGAAAAATCTACTGCTTTAAAAAATATTCTAGTAATACAAAGCTTTCCGGATGTTTTCCCTAAAGAAATTTCGATCTACCCCCAAAAAGGACATAGATTTTACAATTGAGTTAATTCCACGGGCTACCCCAGTTTCCTGAACCCCTTACCATATGAGTATAGCAGAACTAAAAGAGTTGAAAATGCAACTACAGGAGCTGCTAGATAGAAATTATATACAGCCCAGTGTATCCCCTTGGGGAGCTCTAGTACTTTTCATTAAGAAAAAAGACAGAACATTGAGAATGTTCATGGATTACCATGAGTTAAACAAACTGACTATCAAGAATAAATATCCCATACCTCGTATACATGAGTTATTTTATCAGGTGAAGGGTGCTACCATATTCTCTAAGATTTACCATTGATTAGGCTATCACCAGATCTAGATAAAGGAAGAAGACATAGCAAAAATAACATTCAGAACTCGATATGGACATTATGAGTTCGTGGTGCTATATTTTGGGCTGACTAATGCCCCTGCAAATTTCATGTGTCTCATGAACAATATGTTCCATCAATACTTAGACGAATTTATGCTAATATTCATTGATGACATACTCATCTACTCGAGAAGAATGGAAGAACATAAGGAGCATCTTTGAATTGTTCTTCAAATCCTAAGAGAACACGAGTTGTATGCCAAAAATAGTAAGTGTGACTTCTTTAAGGAACAAATCCAGTACTTGGGACATATTATCACCAAGGATGGGATCACAGTAGATCCAGAAAAAATAAAAACTATCATCGAGTGGCCGGTACCGAAGGATGTGGTGGACATAAGATTGTTCATGGGCCTAGTTGGATATTATAGGTGATTTTTGGAAGGTTTTTCTAGGGTGTCATACCCTATTACCTCTCTACAAGATAAAGGAAATGCCTTTAGATGGACCCCTGACTATCAAATAAGCTTTGATCGGCTTAAACATCTACTCACTGCCACCCTTATTTTGAGTATTGCTGATCCTAACAAGGAATATGTAGTTTGTACAGATGCTAGCAAAGAAGGTGTAGGTGGCGTATGAATGCAAGAGGGTAGGGTTGTAGCATATGAGTCAGGGAAGCTTAAAGAATATGAACATAAATATTCCACATATGGCTTGGAATTAATAGCAGTAATTCACACCTTGAAAATGTGGCAACACTACTAATTGGGAAAGAAATTTTTGTTATTAACACATCATCATAGTCTGACAAGCTACTTCAAACATCCCACTCTAAATGCAAGGCGAGCTCGTTGGGCTGATTTCCTAAGCGAATTTGATTTTGAGATTAGACATTTTAAGGGAAAATAAAATAGGGTTGTGGATGCTTTAAGTTGGAAGGTGAATTACTTATATGAGATTTCTTTTAGTGAATCTCGAACCACCTTCTATGAGCAGATTTGTGAAACATCCATGGAAGATTTAGTTTATAAACATTTATGGCAGCAAGCAAAAATTGAAAACAATCATGAACAACAATTAGGATATGAGGTTAGTCCAAATGAATTACTGATCTATAGGAAGAGGTTATATATGCCTAACCAAAAACTACTTAAAATATTAATCTTAGATGAGTATCATAAAAGTCCTTATGTAGGGCACCAAGGATACCAGAAAATGATTTCTGCCCTTAGGAAATAATTTTTTTGGCCTCGTATGAAGAAATAATTAGCCGAGTATTTAGGATACTATCTCGAATGTAAGCAGGAAAAGGCGGAACACCAGCACCCAGTAGGTTTTCTCCACCCACTACCAATCCCTGAATGGAAGTGGGAAGCCATATCTATTGATTTTATCACCAGAATGCTTAAATCCAAAAGGCTAAATGACTCTATCATGTTGGTGGTAAATAAATTGAGAAAATATGCTCATTTCATACCAGTTCAATCAACTTACAAAGCAATGCAAATTGCAAACATTTTTATGTAGAATATTTTTAAGTTACATGGTATACCCAAAATGATCATCTCGGACCGGGATGTGAAATTTTCATTAGCCTTTTGGAAGGCCCTTTTTGGGGGATTAGGCACACAACTACACTTCAGTACTACATGCCATCCTCAAACGAATGGACAAATGGAAAGAGTAAATCAAGTAGTCGAAGACATGTTGCGAGCTTAGATAATGCAACAATCTTTTAAGTGGGAGGATTACCTGCACTTAGTGAAATTTTCCTACAACAATGGATACCCCACATGTTTATAGATGAGTCCCTTTGAAGTGTTATACGGGCGTAAGTGTAGGACACCTTTGAGTTGGAGTGTCCCAAAAGAAAAACTAATGTTGGGACTCGATATGCTCGAAGAGATCGATAAAATAGTAAAAAAAGTATGAAGCAATTTAAAAGCCACTTAAGATAGGCAAAAGAATTTTGCTGATTGGAAGAGGAGCTTTCGATAATTTCAAGTAGGAGAACATGTTTACATTTGGGTACGAACCAAGAAAAGCACCTTGCAGTGGACCGGATGTGCTAAATTAGCACCTCGATTTTGCGGGCCTTTCGAAGATCCTAGCTCGAATTGGGCTAGTAGCTTACCAACTTGCTTTACCCAGCCATATCCATGTACACAATGTCTTTCACGTTTCCTTACTTAAGAAATACATTTATGATGCTAATCACATAATCAATTGGCAGAACATACAGGTAAAGTATAATACAGGCATTTTACTTATATTAAGAGGTTTCTAATTAAAAAAAAAGGGATTGATCAATGGACTAAAGTGTTTATTTGCTTTGTATAGGTCGAACCGGAAGGCAAATTCCTAGTCGAGCCTCTGGGTATACTCCATTGGAGAAAAGTAATGCTGTGGAAATGAGTTATCACCCAGGTTAAAGTGCAAAGGTAGCACTATGGGCCAGAAGAGGCCACCTAGGAAGATGAGCAGGTTATGAAGGAAACCTTTCCAGAATTATTCTCACGAGGAAAACATCGAGACGATGTTACATCTTGGGGGGGGATGTGATATCCCCAAATTATGTAAATATTTTATTTACTGCAAACCAAACAATTTGATGTTATTTTAATTATGGAATTATTTTTGAAACTCTTATGCATAAGTGAATTGCAGTTACTTGTAAATACTGTTTTACTTGCTAAGTGGTTAGGAAAATAGTTATTGTCTTAACTAATTTCTTGAGTATTTACTCAAAGAAGGATCAATAGGATGGGGGCATCTGATATCAAGGAAAAATAAGAAAGAAGGTCTGTTCTGAGAGGTCAGGTAGAGTTCTGAAGATACATCTCGTTTGAATGAGATAGCCATCAGAGAGATTAAAAATCTCGACCAAGAGATAGTGAGAAGAGTTCCCAAGTACAGGAACAACTCGGGGGGAGGCTACCACGGAAGTTGTCTCAAGGTTGGGAGGAATATTTTTGAGCAGCTAGTCTAAGATTCAGGATTAATCTGGATGAGCTGTGTGAACCAAGTAAGTAAAATTATCCTACAGATAAATTTAGAAGCATATGTTATGTGTTTTTTGAAAGTATTTACCTATATTATATATGTGTTTTGGGCTATTAGTACGAGGAAAGGATAAATAGATAAGTAGGAGTTATATCTATAGGAAACCTATAATAGACTATAAAATAAGTCACATAGCCTAAGAACTAGTAGGCTAGCATGCAAAGGCATGCAACAAAAGATAGACAAATAGTATGATGAATTACAGTTTGAGAATAGGAGTAGAGAAAAGGAAAGAACGTAAGAGAATAATACGATTTAGATGATAGAGTTGTATGCTAGCACTAAGTAGGGAAAAGAGCAAGCATTAACAGACTTAAGTTAATATGCCAGTATTAACGATAACTTTTCCATAGTTAAAAAAAACTGCCAAAATCAAGAACAAGATTTACATTATCAAGATTACATTGATTTCCAAAAATGATTGAATAATATACAAACTTTGGAATAAAATGAGGGAAAAAACCCTATCAGTAAGAGAAACTTCATGCACTGAATCAGTAATGTATGCAAAAACACATGTATATTTCTAAGAACAAATTTTAGATAAACAACGAAATCTGTGGTGTCAGGGAAGAAGCATTAAATGACAAGACTCATAAATTGTAAAAACTCTTACTTATATCAAATTGAATAAATACAAGAGAACCAGGAATTTACTGTTCAAACCCTTGATATATCAGAGCTTTTCCAGTTCAGGACAAGTATCAAACTATAGTCTTCGTAAAAAATAAACAACCATCACTTAATATATTTGAGTCACAATGGCAAACATAATCAACCATTATATTGCATCCCAAGCAAATGGAGAGGTGACATAAAACCCTTGTATAATTTCATAAAATTCCCTGAAGGGTTTAAGTTACATTTTCCACAACTAAACCTTGGATAAACTAATCTATAGTCCAGCTATAGAGCTTGTCTGAAAGGCAAGGCTAGTTTTGATTAGAAACTAGCAAGCCTCAGCCTCGCCTCTTAAGCCCCAAAAGAAAATACATACATCATCTCAGGTTCGATAACCCTTCATGAAAACAAAAAAGACAAGACTACAAGATTACGACCTGAATGCTCTAAACTATTCAAATCCCTTAAAAGACGAAATTTAGCTGTAGAGAAACTCTAACTAAATCAAGTACCTGGAACAGGATCTGGGTTTATGGCTTAAGGTTTGACGAAGTAAACAAAAGGCTCCATCCACCCTTCGCCTCGAAGTCTGCTCCACCTGTAATCCACACCTCCCAACCTAGAGGAGAACAGAAGTTAGATTTCTATATACATGAAACCATAAGAATATAAATAATTGTAGTTGCATCTATTAATGGAAGAATGCAGAAAATTACGTGTACAATTGAAACGATCACATCATTGTTGTAACGCTGAACCAGATGACACCAGGTAAGCTGACCAGGTAAGAGAAATAACCACCATAGTAGGTAAGGAGAACCCCAGCTCGGCTAAGGAACAACATCAAAGTTAGACAGAGATCCTCATGTGGAGCAGGTCGAAGACATTCAATAGAGGAGAGTAATAATGAACAGAGGTCGCCAACTTATCGTAAACAAAAGGACCCAGGAACAATACCAACCGTTGGATCGATGCCAATGCCTAATGACTGTAGATAGGGTCTGGATCCCAAGGATAGCAAAGGTGCCTCATGACATTTAAGAGTTTGACAGGCTGGACCATCTCCCTAGACTGCCACAACAGCCAGAGTAATTTTAGATATTAATGAAGGTCAGGTGGCGGATGAAAGTAACATTAAGAATTATATAAAAAATAGGAGTTTAACAATATATCCTCAACCTTAGTCGAATAGTACAGGTTGGTCCAAGGTGACGTTAATGCAGCTGTAAATTTGCAGTACTCGCAAATCTCGAGGATTTATGTAACCCATCAAATAATCTCAGAAACCTTGAATTAAATAAGGTTATGAACTCAAGTTAAACATTAGAGTAATAGCTTTAATTTTATAACCAATGTCATAAAAATATAATGCTATATGAGTGGTTCTTAATTGAATTGATAATTGCGAGTTTATAACATAGTATTGAGTATATACATCACAGTAATAGTTGGTAAGGAAATTTTTTTTTTTTTTTTTTTCGTTTTTTAATATGTATATTTATTTAAATATGTGGATTCATGATAGGATGCATCATTTCCCTAAGTTATCAGTTGAAACTAGCCATTGGAGAATAGTCAAACAAGTAAATAATTTTTTTATTTAAAAAGGTAGATTTAATATTTTTAAATTTAATATTCTAAAATTACTTATAAATTATTAAAAAAATTTAATTTTAGTTATAAAGTAGAAGTTAGAAGTGTGGATATTGTTAAGAAAATTAATAAGGGAGGTTAAGAAAAAGTAATTAATAAAATAGTGTTATTAAATAATAATAAAGTTATAAGGTTGGTTTGAGAATAAGTTAAAAATAGTTGCTATGTAATACTAAATAATAATAATCTCAAATGTAACGAATAAGGTTAATCTAAAAGGGTTAGGGATTAATTAATATTATAAATTTAGTTATAAAATAGCATTAAGGAATAATATATGGCTAAGATTACTGATCAATAATAAGGGAGTTTATAAATAATATCAAAAACTAATAGGGTATAGATTTATATATTATAGAGGCCATATATTATTGAAGTAATTAGGAGTTTAATAATTGGTTTTAATTAAGTAAAAAGGGGGACAAAAAAGCATCAAAAGGACATAATATTCATTTCTACAGTTGACCATTTCCACCATAGGAAGCTTAGGGAGGCTATTGAGATTGAAAGGCATGCTAGGAATCTCAATGGAGATGATCGTTGGAAGTGGAGTAAAAATAGGATTCCAGGCCTTTCCTTATGATCCTCGTGTCTCTCTTTACCTCTTTATTTGTATCTTTTTCATTATATTTGTGTATAGGTATATTTTCTCAAGCTCCTCAATGCTTTATATGATGTAATTTCCCTCCTCTCTATATCTTATGTCCTTTTGATTCTTTTTTGTACCAGTTTTTACTTAATTTAAAATCAATTATTAATCTCCCAATTACTTCATTAATATATAACCTCTATAATATATAGATCTATACCTTATTAGTTTTTTATATTATTTACAAACTCCCTTATTATTGATGAGTATTCTTAGCGATATATTATTCCTTAATGCTATTGTATAACTAAACTTATAATATTAATTAATCCCTAACCCTTTTGGATTAACCTTATTCTTTATATTTAAGATTATTATTATTTAGTATTACATAGCAACTATTTTTAGCTTGTTCTCAAACCAACCTTATAACTTTATTATTATTTAATAACACTATTTTATTAATTACTTATTCTTAACCTTCCTATTAATTTTCTTAACAATATCCACACTTATAACTTCCACTTTATAACTAAAATTAATTTTTTAAAATAATCTATAACTAATTTTAGAAAATTAAATTTAAAAATATTAAATCTACCTTTTTAAATAAAAATTTTATTTACTTGTTTGACTATACCGCTAGCTAACTTCAGCCAATGATGCAATTTTACTATTTATTCATGAAGATTGTATGAATTTTTCACCTTGTCCTCAGAATGAACCACATTGGTTGGTTCTAAAGTTGACCAAATCCTAATAATGTGATTAATCTGAAAAATATTTATTACAAAAATCTTAGATCTAATATTTACTAATTTTAATAAAATTATTAAATTATTAAATTTATTTATATAATTAATAATATTTTTTTAATTACAATTTTAAAAATCTAAAATTAGTTCTAAAGTTGACCAAATCCTAATAATGTGATTAATCTAAAAAATATTTATTACAAAAATCTTAGATCTAATATTCACTAATTTTAATAAAATTATTAAATTATTAAATTTATTTATTTATAATTAATAATATTTTTTTTAATTACAATTTTAAAAATCTAAACATTAATTAGAAAAAACCTCTATTTATTTTAAATTTTATGTATTATTTTTTAAAATTTATGTAATTTTAGTTAATAATAATTTATTTATTAAAATAAATATGTATAAGGGTTATGCATTAACCAATGCAACCGAGTACAAAATAGAGTTGACGAAACCAATAGTTTCAAAATATTACCGATTAAAAAGAAAAGTAACTTTATTATATTATCGTATAGTAAAAAATATGGGACCATAATTTAAAGAGAGAAATTAAAAGTTAAGTAGACAAATTAAAAGTTAAATAGATATTGAATACAAATAAAGGAGAGAAATTAAAAGTTAATAGAAGTAGACATTGAATACAAATAAAAGAATCACATGGGTAGATTGTGAGGGGAGATATTTTATTGAAGTTTGGTTTGGTTATGTGGATGAGAAATAATTTAATTAGTTTTCATGTTATTAATGTTTTAGAGTGTTATTTGAAGTGATATAATTGTTTTATGAAATAAAGTTTGAAAATAAATTAAGTTGAATCTAGAATTTTCTTTTTATACTTTGCAATTGAAAAGATGAAATTTTGTTTTGTAGAGTTAGTGTTAAGATTTTTATTTTATTTTATTTTATTTTTTTTTCCTTTTATTTTCATTTAATTTAATATTTTTTTTATGACGCATATCTAAAAAAGAATGATGAGAGAAAATTTTCATAGTTATTTCATAATTTTTATCACATTCCTTCATTTTAGTTAGGAGAGATTTGAATTCCTTTTTAAAATAGCATAAACAATATGCATGTTCCATAGTTGAATGCTAACAAAGAGAAATAGAAAATTTTCATTCTAAAAGACCAAATATATGTGTCAACTACCACAAAGACTAGAAACATTTAAAGATAAACCAACAAGAAAGAGAATTAGAATGATTTAAGATATGTGTTATTATAGTAAAATTATTATATTATTTTTCAACATAATTAAGTGTAAGTGTATGTATCATGACGAAACACTTACTTTTTTATCTTCTTAATGGTATACCTTTCACCACTGACACTTTTCACTTTACTTCTAACATCATGTAACAACTATTAACACCTTCTAGTTGACTTAAAATTATTAATACTTTGCCTTTGACATGCAACACTTAATTTAGTGTTGACACCTAATGTTTAAAGCTTATTTTCATAACCTTACCTTAACATTATATCATTAACTCTAGACATCTTACACTTCAATTTTAACCATTCACACTTTAGCATTTATTTCTTATGGCCAATTCGTAATGTTTTTCCATTAACTTCTAAATACTAAAAAATAATTAAAACTATATTATTTTTTCTTTAATATTGACCTATAACCTTTAGTTCTTTATTCATAACTGAATTAACACTCAATTATTCACCCATAACCCCTAATTCTTAATGTTTTATCTATAAACCAAATAAAACTTTTTTTTTGGAAGCTTTATAAATATATTTACATTATTAATATTACATTAGTAACTATTTTACATTATATTAATAAATAAAATAACACATAATACATCACCCTTGAGGCTTCATACTTACCACTAACCCTAACATTAATACTTTAATATTTAAGCTTTACATTAAACAATTTATCTTTCATTATTAATAGTTAATAATTTATCATTTATTATTAATATTTTTTATTTTAACCACCACCATCATCATCATTAATAATAATGATGATATGGAATTGATAGAATTTTAATATTACCATATTATTATACACTAATAATGACGAATGGATAGATTAATATGTGGAATTGATTATTTGATTGGACAGTAATATGTGATTATGTATTATATTTTACTCATTAAATTCATTAAAGTTATTCATTAATATTAAAATATTAATTTGATGTATTATTATTATGATAATTTTTGGTTAATAATATTTAAATAGTTTTATTAGTGAATTGGTATCAGCATTTGTATAAGGTGATAATTGTTTTTGGTTAAAGAGGCATAAATAAATAAGTGTTAATGGATCATGGGTAAATCCTACATGCTAGTGGTCAAGTGCAAAGTATTAAGTGTGACGGCTAAGTGTAAAATTTGAAGCATTGGGATTTAAAGGTAAAGTATAAGTTGAGAACAATTTTAAGGATTGATTATGTATTATATGTCACTCATTAAATTGGTTTAAATTATTCATTAATATTAAAATATTAATTTGATGTATTATTATTATGATAATTTTTGGTTAATAATATTTAAATAATTTTATTAGTGGATTGGTATGGGTATTTTTATAAGTTGATAGTTGTTTTAGTTTAAACAAGCTTAAAGAAATAAGTGTTAATGGATCATGGGTAAAGCCTAAGTGTTAATGGTCATGTGCAAAGTATTAAGTGTGAAGGCTAAGTGTAAAATTTAAAGTGATGAGAGTTAAAAGGTAAAGTATGAATTGAGAACAATTTTATGAATTGATTTTAAAATTATAATTATTCAATCTTTAAAATTATTCTCAACCCATACTTTATCTTTAACTTCCAAGGCTTCAAATTTTATACTTAGCACTCACACTTAATACTTTTCACTTGACCACTAACAGGTAGGCTTTACCCATGATCCATTAACACTTAATTCTTTTTGGTTTAACCTAAAACAACTATCAGCCTATAAAAGTAGAAAAAAATCCACCATTATCACTTGTCGTTGTCAATTTACTACATCTCACCATTATCACTTGTCGTTGTCAATTTATCATTATTCTTTCTTAGGTCACGGATGTCACACGCAACATTATCTAGCCCTACATTTTCCGATATTTGCTTATGCACTACTTAGTTTTAATGAGATGTCAAATAGTATTATTACTGTGGTTATCAATTTATCATTATTCTTTCTTAGGTTATTAAGTAGTGATTACTTGTTATGTGTCAAATATGATTGTTGGGTCAAGTGTCATGCTGCTTCCATTCTAATTATCTCATATTTTCTTGATATTTAGTTTTATAAAATGTTTAGGTGATATATATAATCATAAATATATATTTATGTTTTTTTAATATTATTTATATTATATATAAATTTCATATAGAATATGTTTTATTTATTTATTTATTGTTTTGATATTATTATTATTATAAATATGTATAAGTTTTTTCCTAAATGAATTTATAATGAAGTTACCATATTCACTTATTTTAATATATTTCATTTATTATTTAATTTAATATGACAACATCAATCCCTATAATTATCATATAGTTATTTGTTCTATATATATAATTTTTACAAGTATTAAGCCTTTACATATATGATTATTTACGAAACTTAAATATGGAGTTTTGAGATATCTTGGTTAAGAATATGGATTATGATTGTTTTAATTCTTTAACATGATATGCATATTATGATTTTTTTCACAGAAAAAGTTTGTAGTTTTATTAATAAAAACAAAATTGCAATATAACAAATGTTTTAAAGAAGAAGTTTAAAGTAAATCTATATTTTGTATTTATTAATGCAAGTATTTTTTTATTATCTTTTAATGTAACATTTTCTAATGAAATCCCCTAGGGAGCTTAACTAGAAAGCCCATGAAAAGGCAAAGTATTGTGAGTTCGAGGTCCCATGTTCAAATCCCCTATTGCTTACCCATCGGCCTTGTTTTGGTGGGTAGCTTGGCCCACCTAAGGGTATAGTGGTAGAGATAGGAATCAACCCCATTTCATGCTAGTAGACCTACCTAGTTGTTGATTCCCCTAGTAAAAAAAGGTAACATTTTCTGATGCTAAAATGATCTAATGTGATGACAACTCCTCTATGCCAGGTCATAACACCTCTCATTGCAATCAAATCATAGACCTCACAAAAAAATGCACCTTGAAACAAATTATTTGGAATTACTAAGCTAACCCATTGGGCTATTATTTCCCAAGGAAAATCTTGCAAGGTCCCATCCTCTTCATAAAAATATCTAAATAGAGGAAAAATCAACCCCCAACCACAAAAATAGTTAGTAACATGGCTAGAGTCATTGAAGCCCAAACCTTAGCCAAACAAACCAAACAAAAGAGCTTACACCAAATTTTACCTTGAAAATTTCCATTTGAGCTAATTAAGCTAACCTTTTAAGATGTATTTACTCCTTAATTATGTGTGATATATTTTTTGTTATTGGTAATGTTCATATCAATTGGTATCAAATCATATGATAATATATTTTAGATCTAGTTACTTTAATGGTTTCCATATTTTATCATGACTAGATATCATTCTATTAGCCTTTGTATGGACCCTCTTCTTTCACCCATACCAAATTTCATGCCATTTGGCTTCATCCATCTTTTACCCTTAATCAATCTCACTCCAATTTTCTTGTAACAAGCAAGGAATAATATCTACTTTACTCAAAGGTGTCTACCCTAATACCCTGCAAATAAATCTACTATATTCGTAGTTAATGTTATTTTGAGTTATGGATTTTGTAAGATGCCTAATATCCTCTATGTACTTCAAGGATACTGGTAATCTTTTAACCACTTGAATTGACATTATTTTATTTCTCTATTACTACATTCTATTTTTTATTATTAACTATTTACCATATGTATGTATTATAATACACATTTATGCATTTAGTGAAACCACTAAATTATCCATAAGATCATAATTTATATTTGCAAGCTCATATAAATAGTTATAACTTAACAAAAGGGAAATTAATTCAAACCACGAAATATACCATATAATTTAGCATGATGCACAAGTATATTGATGAAATTTATTTGTCTAGAATTTTCAACCAATTAGTTACAAAAGAGGGTGTTCCACCCACCAATAAGCTCCCTATTATACTAGTAATTCTATGAATGAGGCCACCCCAAGCTAAGGCTATGAATCTGTGATGGAAAACTCTTCTTATGGCTAACTCTAACTTTTGTTTTTGAAACCTAATTCCTAGATAATGTTCAATATTTACACTCACAAAAATCCTTATCGACAAGCATCTTCCTCATCATCTTGCGCAACCTAAGGAAGGGTATCCCCTTCATTTCTCAATACTCTATTAGGTTATCTCATTTCCCTATAGGGATTCAACACAATATAGCTCGAAATATCACTAATATGATTCTAGGAATTATTAGTTATAGATAAATTTACTCAAAATTAGTTATTATAATCTTTAATTCCATAATTTTAACCTAATCCATGGCTATATGTTTCCATAATTCATTTATAGTATGCTTAGGTTTATTGAATCAAGGATAAAAATCTTAATTTCCTAAACTAAAAGATATCTTATAGGGTATTTTGAACTTCTAATAGTTTTTATTTTCGATAATTTGAATGGAGCCTAACACTTTAACTCTTGCAATTCCTTCCCCTAAATAATAGTTCACTTACATAGAAAAGGGTAAATCGTAAGTTGCATGGCATGAAAGGGCCACATATCCTTATGAAATTCAATGTACCTCCTTCATGCACTAAGCCCACTAAGGCTTAAATAAACAAAAAATAGTTAATAATCAAGGGAAATAATTAAGTTCAAAAAGATTAGGTTAAGTCACTTACTAAGTTCCATTTCCTTAGCCTACTTAAGCCCCCTTATCTTTTCCCTTTTATGGAATCATAACCTCCATTATTTTTGTCCTTATATTCTATAACCAATTATGTATATTACTATCATTCAATATATAATTACAATTTACATTTTCCAAATTATATCCATTCATCAAATAAATTCACAATACTGAATCAAGGACCAAAACTAGGGCATTATATTCCCCTCTCCTAGAATATGCACCATGTGATATTTTACATCAAAGAAATTCAAAATAAATGTTAGTATGGCTCCCACATTACATCTCAAACTCCCACATTTTGTATTTATGTCTGGTCCATTGCATATTTAGCTTCCCTATGATTCTATTTCTAAGTATACCTACCTTCTTGTATTATATACACACTAGTTGTAACTGGAAGTCTCCTTCCAATTCCACTTAAAATAGATCCTAATTAATGACATGGTTAGGGTCATGTCCATACTTTTTCAATAGTGAAACACGAAGAAAATTATGAACTTTTATGCTACTAGGAAATGAAAACATGTATGAAATATATCCTATCCTATATAACATCTCAAAAGGAAAACCATTAGGGGAATTTTGAGGTACAAAATGGCCTCTTAAGGGAAGTAATGAAATCGTAGTTAAAATAATGAAATAAGAGATAATTTTTTAAAGGAAAATAAAGAAAACTAAATTTTAGTTGTATTTTTAAATTATCTCCTTACATGTCTACTCAAATTTCAAGTGTAGGAACCATTAGATGTGGAACTAAATTTCACATCCAACGAGTACCCACTATGCATACTTTTGAGTAGACACACATTAGAAAAAAATGAAAATATATGAAATTCAGAACCACAAGTTAAGAAACACATTTTTTCATGCATTTTCATTTTTTTGTGTGGGTTTAATCAAAAGTATGCATAGTGGGTAGGCGTTGGATGCAGGATTTAGATTTTCATCCAACGAGTTCTTACACTTGACATTTGAGTAAAATTATAAGGAGATAAGCTAAAAATACAATTAAAAATTTATATACTTTTCTTCTTTTCCATAAAAAGAAATTACCACTCAGGATGACATCATCATCTTGAACCTTATTGGCCATTTTAAGTTGATTTTATCGTAATATTTTCTTAGGACCATTTTTTTGCCTCAAAATTCCTCTAATTATTATTTGGTTACAATTTTGTGCAACTCACTTTGAACAAACTTTTTTTTGGTTTCCCTTTCAAAAACACATGCTCGCCAAATTTAAATTCCCTTTGTATTCTACCTTTATCTACGTAACTATTTTTCCTATTGTGTGTTGCCTTTAAATTCTACTTTATCTTGACCATTTACTCTTCCATTTGTCTAAGAATTTTGTCCAAGTACTACTCGATATGCTAGACTATTCCAACTTACATGATTTTACACTCTATGGCATACAATGCCTCAAATGGAATAATTTTAATGAAGCTAGATATCAATTGTTGATCCGGATTTAAACAGGAACGCAATAAATTACATAGATAACCATATACACAAAGATGTAGCGGAAATAATACTTCATTTCATTAATGGAAAATACTGAAATATGCTTACAACCAGAAATGGAAATAAACTAGCTAGGGCGATGGTAGCTTATCTCTGAGAAGAGATGTGATGGCTACATGCCTCTGAACTGTGTTACAATGAGGCTCGAAGGCTTATTTATTGTTGAGAAACAATGGAAAACCCTTCACATTCCAAAACCTAACCCTAGGAGATGAAACGCCAAACTGTGGGCCCCGTTTGGGGGTAAGTTGGTACATCAACTTCCCGGGGTCGTAACTTTGGCATATGATCTCCGTTTGACACGTACAATAGCTCATTAGAAAGACCTATCCGAGCAGTATCATTGTTGGAACGGGCAACATCGGTCCATCCCATGGACCCATGTTGCCCCCGGATTCCCCAGAAAACGTCGTTTAGGGCCTCAAAACAGCTCCGGAAGTTCAGGACCCGAAAAACTGCTAAAAATAGTAAGTTGTGCTACAATTAAGGAAACTGAATATGCTGAGAAAGACAATGGTGGGGGTCCAGGTGGACTTGGCAAGTGGCCACCAATATACACCTGGATCATTCCTCCCCCCTTAGGAAGCAATGGTCCCCATTGCGTTGAGCTCCTCCATGAGATGAGGAAACTTCTGCTGAACTTGTTCCCTGGTGAGCCACTTGCCCTGCTGAAGGAGTTGGCCTGCTTTGACAACTCGATACAGTTGGATATTCTGTTGGCGAGTGTTCTTGATCTGTGTGTCGATGATCCGATCAGTTGCAGCTTGTTCCATGCAATCTGGATTTAATTCTGTGGGTTTGAGCTGTTCTGCAATGTCGGATGTGTCTAGCAATGGTGGAAAGTATGGTTGAAGGCGGTCCACATTGAACACTGGGTGCAGGCCAAGGAATGGGGGAATGCTGAGCTCAAATGCATTGTCTCCCATAGCCTTAGTAATGGTGTAAGGACCATATCGGAGTGGTCTCAATTTCCGATAGGCTCCAGTAAGGCGTTCCTTTTGCAAATGCAACCAGACTTTGTCGCCCACCTGAAACTTGTGTGGCACCCGATGTTGATCATGTCGCTGCTTGTACTTGGCATTTGATTTCTCAAGAATGTCATGGACCTGCTGGCGAATATGTTGGATGCGCTCAATGAAGCTGGTGGCCTTATCTGTTTCGGACTGGACATGAGCTGAATTCATGTGAGTAGCTGCAAGTGGCATGGCCACATCAATGGGGCATAGTGGCTGGAATCCCAAACCCACCTGAAAAGGGCTATGACCAGTGGAGCTGTGAAGAGCTCGGTTGTAGCTGTGCTGAACATAGGGGAGGCTCTCGTCCCATGTGCGTGGATGCTTTGAGTTATACATGCGCAGAATGTGCACAATCAACCTATTGAAAACCTCTGTCTGGCCATCAGTTTGAGGATGGAAGGATGTGGACTTCGTGAGTTTGGTGTCCAGCATTGACCAGAGACTGGACCAAAATGTGCTGAGAAACCGACTGTCCCGATTTGAGATGATAGACTGTGGGATCCCAAAGTGCACCCACACTCGTTCAAAGAAGAGCTTAGCAGTGGCTTCTGCTGTGATATTCTTCTTGCAGGCCACCATAATGGCCATCTTCGAGAACCTGTCGACGACCACAAAAACACAGTCATTTCCATGCTTAGTGGAAGGAAGGCCTGACATGTAATCCATGGAGATGGATTCCCAAGGTCGACTAGGGGTAGGCAACGGGGTATAGAGACTGTGCTTCTTAATGGCCGGTTTGGCAATGGCACAGGCAGTACATGATCGGATGTACTTTCCAACATCCTGTCGAAGATTCGGCCAATAGAAATAATTTTGCAGTACTGCCACTGTTTTCTCAATCCCGAAATGCCCAGCAGCCCGACTGTAGTGTGCTTCCCAAATCATCTTGGCACGCTCGCTTGAAGGAACACAAAGGTGACCGAGGTGGCATAATAGGGCATCCTGGAGGTGAAAATCTGCAACCTGCCGACCCTCCAAGAGTGTCTGGTATGTGTGGCCGAATTCTGGGTCGCTTTTGTAGAGAAGTGGCCAATCAGAAGTCTCGTGCCCACAAGAGTTGAGCACGGTGGTTAGCGCCATGATCGGTGGTCGACTAAGGCAATCTGCAACATTATTGGTGCTGCCCTTTTTATACTTGATATTCAAGTGAAACTATTGCAGGTATGTAGACCACTTCTGATGGCGATCATTCTGCAATTTCCCTTGGGTCTGTATGAACTGCAGAGGTCGGTGGTCTGTGTGGATGACCGTTTCCTTCCCCAAAATGTAATGCTTCCATTGTCGGCAGGCCTGTACAATGGAATACATCTCTTTATCATAAGTGGGGTACTTCCGGACTGTGTCTGAAAGTGTTTCACTGTGATATGCCACTGGATGTCCATGTTGAGTAAGGACGGCCCCAATAGCATAGTCAGAGGCATCTGTCTCGACCTCAAATGGTTGTTGCAAATCTGGTAACGCGAGTACTGGTGCCGTGCAGAGGTGATCCTTCAACTCCCTGAATGCCTTCTGTTGAGATTCAGACCAAAAGAATTTTGCTTTCGCCCCGCCCTTGGTGACTTGACTCAAGGGCCAAGAAATATGAGAAAACCCCAACACAAACCTGCGGTAGAAGTTGGCAAGACCTAGAAAGCTGCGGAGCTCTGTTAGAGTGGTTGGAGAGGGCCAATCCCGAATGACTTGGATCTTGGCTGGATCGACATGCACCCCCTGTTCATCAATGATGTATCCCAGATATTGAACCTGGGTCATGCCAAAAGTGCATTTCTCCAAATTGGCACATAGCTTGTGTTGCCGCAGTGTTTGGAGAACCTGTCGGATGTGGTGGAGGTGCTCTTCCCAACTCTGGCTGAAGATCATAATGTCATCCAAGTATACTACTACAAAGGAGTTGGTGAATGGCCGCAAGATGTCATCTATTAGCCTCATAAAGGTTGCAGGAGCATTCGTCAATCCGAAAGGCATGACAAACCATTCGAAGAGGCCCTCCTTGGATTTGAAGGCAGTCTTCCACACATCGGAGGGTTCGATTGGTACCTGGTGATATCCCGACTTCAGGTCGATCTTGCTGAAATATTTCGCCCCCTTTAGTTGGTCTAGGAGGTCATCAATTCGCGGGATCGGGTACCTATTACGGACAGTGATCTTGTTCAACGCCCGATAGTCATTCCAGAGTCTCCACGTCCCATCCTTCTTCTGTACCAACACGATCGGGCTCCCACAGGGTGATGAACTCGGACGGATGTGACCTTTCTGCAGGAGCTCCTGAATCTGCCTCTTGATTTCATTGTTCTCCAGAACGGAGCGCCGATAAATTGGTCCTTTGGGTAGCGGCGCACCTGGGGTCAGATCGATGGAGTGCTTGACTTGACAGTGCAGAGGAACCCCTGTCGGGGAGGTGAAGATGTCCTCGTACTCCTCCACAATCTTGTCCATCTGTAGTTGTCGTGCAGAGGGGCCCCGTTTGGAGGCCGCGGCCACTGTCTTCTTCTTTCCTTGAGGGCGTATCATCAGGAAAACAAATTTCCTGGTTTTGGAAATGATCTTACTGCATTGTTTTGCGGTAATCAAAGAGAGGGCGGCAGGTGGTGCTACCTCTGTTATCCTGAACAACTTATTTCCCAATGTAATAATAACAGCACGGGGCCTTGATTCATACACAGCATGTCGCTTCCACAAGTATGGTTGTCCTAGTAATACATCACAAACTTCGAGGGGAGCAATGTCACACAATACCTCATCCGTGAAGGGCTTGATGTTGTATGGAAGGCGACACTGCTGGCTCACGCGAAGATCTCGTCCTTGGTGAAACCACCCAATGGTGTATGGTTGTGGATGTGCTGTGGTCGGTAAGCCCAACCGCTTCACGACCTCTGCCGAAATGAGGTTCTTTTGACTCCTGCTATCAACAATGAACTGTATCGGGGAGCCCTTTACCCACATCTGGGAGTGGAAGAGACGCTCCTCCTCCTCTGGATCTTCGGGTTCATTTTTCTGGATCTTTGCGGTAGCAACAGTGGCGCTGGGGTCCGCATCAATGATCTGCTTCCCTTTTTCATACCCCTTATCGGGTTCTGACTCAGAGTCGAAACATGCATCTGATTCTGAAACCTTTAGCTCAGCCACCAGTGACTGCTTGGCCCGACACTCACTTGTGTTGTGAGTGGAGCTCTTATGGAACTCGCACAATTTTCCAGTGTCCTTTCTCGGCTTCGCAGCGCTGCTCTTTGCTTGCAGCTTCGGCTGGTTGTCTTGGGCTGTCCCGCCTTGGCTTTGTCCTTTGTTCTATGGTTTAGGGGCACCTTTCCCCTGCTTTGGATTCGCAGATCCAAAGTCTCGCTTCTTTTGTTTAAACTTCTGCTCGACCTTGACGGCATACCGGTATGCTGCGCCGAGCGAGGGGATGTTCAGGAATTGTATTTCTTCCTGGATGTACTTGTGCAGGCAGCCACGGTATTTGAGTATCAAATGTTGCTCCGAATCCTTGATACCCAACTTTGTGCGAAGGGTATGGAAAAGATTGGTGAACTCCGGCACGTCTTGGTCCCTTCCCTGCCGCAGCATGGTCCACTTTATGTATTCATCCTCATAGCTCCCGACAGGGTAGTACTGCTCCTTGATGGCATCTCGGAACGAATCCCAGGTGGGTGCGGCTGAAAATAGTGAGCCAGTACTTTCATCCTTCTACTCGCAGTAGGTTTCCCACCAGTCCTTGACGTGGGGGGCTGCTTTGAGGAGAGCAAAAACAATCTTTTCCCGACTTGAAAATTCATGAACAAAAAAATAACCCTCTAGCAGATTTAACCATTTATCTACGACATCTGCATCTATCTGACCCTCGAATATGGGGATTTCAAAATTAACTTGTACCTTAAAGGGTTTAGCTTTTCCAGAGTAGCTGCTGGAAGCCGATGCGTTGCTTCTGGGTAGCCGCTGAAGGATCTGGGCAAAGCTGTCCATCATCGCATTCCGTTGTCGCTCGAGGGCTTCTTCGAGAAAGATTTTGATGGGATCTCCTGCCCCCTCGTCTTTCTTCTCGTCCGCCATGGGAGGCCGTCGGGATTTGCGAGGCTGGTCTTGCAAAGGTTCAACCAGTTCAAGCCCTAACTCCTTATATCCCGACCTTGTTGGGGACATGCAAAGAAAAACAGAGAAAAAGCAGACCGCTCTGATACCACTGATCCGGATTTAAACAGGAACGCAATAAATTACAGAGATAACCATATACACAAAGATGCAGTGGAAATAATACTTCATTTCATTAATGGAAAATACTGAAATATGCTTACAACCAGAAATGGAAATAAACTAGCTAGGGCGATGGTAGCTTATCTCTGAGAAGAGATGTGATGGATACATGCCTCTGAACTGTGTTACAATGAGGCTCGAAGGCCTATTTATTGTTGAGAAACAATGGAAAACCCTTCACATTCCAAAACCTAACCCTAGGAGATGAAACGCCAAACTGTGGGCCCCGTTTGGGGGTAAGTTGGTACATCAACTTCCCGGGGTCGTAACTTTGGCAGATGATCTCCGTTTGACGCGTACAATAGCTCATTAGAAAGACCTATCCGAGCACTATCATTGTTGGAATGGGCAACATCGGTCCATTCCATGGACGCATGTTGCCCCCGGATTCCCCAGAAAACGCCGTTTAGGGCCTCAAAACGGCTCCGGAAGTTCAGGACACGAAAAACTGCTAAAAGTAGTAAGTTGTGCTACAATTAAGGAAACTGAAAATGCTGAGAAAGACAATGGTGGGGGTCCAGGTGGACTTGGCAGGTGGCCACCAATATCCACCTGGATCATTCCTTCCCCCTTAGGAAGCAATGGTCCCCATTGCGTTGAGCTCCTCCATGAGATGAGGAAACTTCTGCTGAACTTGTTCCCTGGTGAACCACTTGCCCTGCTGAAGGAGTTGGCCTACTTTGACAACTCGATACAGTTGGATATTCTGTTGGCGAGTGTTCTTGATCTGTGTGTCCATGATCCGATCAGTTGCAGCTTGTTCCATGCAATCTGGATTTAATTTTGTGGGTTTGAGCTGTTCTGCAATGTCGGATGTGTCTAGCAATGGTGGAAAGTATGGTTGAAGGCGGTCCACATTGAACACTGGGTGCAGGCCAAGGAATGGGGGAATGCTGAGCTCAAATGCATTGTCTCCCATAGCCTTAGTAATGGTGTAAGGACCATATCGGAGTGGTCTCAATTTCCGATAGGCTCTAGTAAGGCGTTCCTTTTGCAAATGCAACCAGACTTTGTCGCCCACCTGAAACTTGTGTGGCACCCGATGTTGATCATGTCACTGCTTGTACTTGGCATTTGATTTCTCAATAATGTCATGGACCTGCTGGCGAATATGTTGGATGCGCTCAATGAAGCTGGTGGCCTTATCTGTTTCGGACTGGACATGAGCTGAATTCATGTGAGTAGCTGTAAGTGGCATGGCCACATCAATGGGGCATAGTGGCTGGAATCCCAAACCCACCTGAAAAGGGCTATGACCAGTGGAGCTGTGAAGAGCTCGGTTGTAGCTGTGCTGAACATAGGGGAGGCTCTCGTCCCATGTGCATGGATGCTTTGAGTTATACATGCACAGAATGTGCACAATCATCCTATTGACAACCTCTGTCTGGCCATCAGTTTGAGGATGGAAGGTTGTGGACTTCGTGAGTTTGGTGTCCAGCATTGACCAGAGACTGGAACAAAATGTGCTGAGAAACTGACTGTCCCGATCTGAGATGATAGACTGTGGGATCCCAAAGTGCACCCACACTCGTTCAAAGAAGAGCTTAGTAGTGGCTTCTGCTGTGATATTCTTCTTGCAGGCCACCATAATGGCCATCTTCGAGAACCTGTCGACGACCACAAAAACACAGTCATTTCCATGCTTAGTGGAAGGAAGGCCTGACATGTAATCCATGGAGATGGATTCCCAAGGTCGACTAGGGGTAGGCAACGGGGTATAGAGGCCGTGCTTCTTAATGGCTGGTTTGGCAATGGCACAGGCAGTACATGATCGGATGTACTTTCCAACATCCTGTCGAAGATTCGGCCAATAGAAATAATTTTGCAGTACTGCCACTGTTTTCTCGATCCCGAAATGCCCAGCAGCCCGACTGTAGTGTGCTTCCCAAATCATCTTGGCACGCTCGCTTGAAGGAACACAAAGGTGACCGAGGTGGCATAATAGGGCATCCTGGAGGTGAAAATCTGCAACCTGCCGACCCTCCAAGAGTGTCTGGTATGTGTGGCCGAATTCTGGGTCGCTTTTGTAGAGAAGTGGCCAATCAGAAGTCTCGTGCCCACAAGAGTTGAGCACGGTGGTTAGCGCCATGATCGGTGGTCGACTGAGGCAATCTGCAACATTATTGGTGCTGCCCTTTTTATACTTGATATTCAAGTGAAACTATTGCAGGTATGTAGACCACTTCTGATGGCGATCATTCTGCAATTTCCCTTGGGTCTGTATGAACTGCAGAGGTCGGTGGTCTGTGTGGATGACCGTTTCCTTCCCCAAAATGTAATGCTTCCATTGTCGGCAGGTCTGTACAATGGAATACATCTCTTTATCATAAGTGGGGTACTTGCGGACTGTGTCTGAAAGTGTTTCACTGTGATATGCCACTGGATGTCCATGTTGAGTAAGGACGGCCCCAATAGCATAGTCAGAGGCATCTGTCTCGACCTAAAATGGTTGTTGCAAATCTGGTAACGCGAGCACTGGTGCCGTGCAGAGGTGATCCTTCAACTCCCTGAATGCCTTCTGTTGAGATTCAGACCAAAATAATTTTGCTTTCGCCCCGCCCTTGGTGACTTGACTCAAGGGCCAAGAAATATGAGAAAACCCCAACACAAACCTGCGGTAGAAGTTGGCAAGACCTAGAAAGCTGCGGAGCTCTGTTAGAGTGGTTGGAGAGGGCCAATCCCGAATGACTTGGATCTTGGCTGGATCGACATGCACCCCTTGTTCATCAATTATGTATCCCAAATATTGAATCTGGGTCATGCCAAAAGTGCATTTCTCAAAATTGGCACATAGCTTGTGTTGCCGCAATGTTTGGAGAACCTGTCGGATGTGGTGGAGGTGCTCTTCCCAACTCTGGCTGAAGATCAGATTGTCATCCAAGTATACTACTACAAAGGAGTTGGTGAATGGCCGCAAGATGTCATCCATTAGCCTCATAAAGGTTGCAGGAGCATTCGTTAATCCGAAAGGCATGACAAACCATTCGAAGAGGCCCTCCTTGGATTTGAAGGCAGTCTTCCACACATCGGAGGGTTCGATTGGTACCTGGTGATATCCCGACTTCAGGTCGATCTTGCTGAAATATTTCGCCCCCTTTAGTTGGTCTAGGAGGTCATCAATTCGCGGGATCGGGTACCTATTACGGACAGTGATCTTGTTCAATGCCCGATAGTCAATACAGAGTCTCCACGTCCCATCCTTCTTCTGTACCAACACGATCGGGCTCCCACAGGGCGATGAACTCGGACGGATGTGACCTTTCTGCAGGAGCTCCTGAATCTGCCTCTTGATTTCATCCTTCTCCAGAACGGAGCGCCGATAAATTGGTCCATTGGGTAGCGGCGCACCTGGGGTCAGATCGATGGAGTGCTTGACTTGACAGTGCAGAGGAACCCCTGCCGGGGAGGTGAAGATGTCCTCGTACTCCTCCACAATCTTGTCCATCTGTAGTTGTCGTGCAGAGGGGCCCCGTTTGGAGGCCGCGACCACTGTCTTCTTCTTTCCTTGAGGGCGTATCATCAGGAAAACAAATTTCCTTGTTTTGGAAATGATCTTACTGCATTGTTTTGCAGTAATCAAAGAGAGGGCGGCAGGTGGTGCTACCTCTGGTATCCTGAACAACTTATTTCCCAATGTAATAATAATAGCACGGGGCCTTGATTCATACACAGCATGTCGCTTCCACAAGTATGGTTGTCCTAGTAATACATCACAAACTTCGAGGGGAGCAATGTCACACAATACCTCATCCGTGAAGGGATTGATGTTGTATGGAAGGCGACACTGCTGGCTCACGCGAAGATCTCGTCCTTGGTGAAGCCACACAATGGTGTATGGTTGTGGATGTGTTGTGGTCGGTAAGCCCAACCGCTTCACGACCTCTGCCGAAATGAGGTTCTTTTGACTCCCGCTATCAACAATAAACTGTATCGGGGAGCCCTTTACCCACATCTGGGAGTGGAAGAGACGCTCCTCCTCCTCTGGATCTTCGGGTTCATTTTTCTGGATCTTTGCGGTAGCAACAGTGGCGCTGGGGTCTGAATCAATGATTTGCTTCCCTTTTTCATACCCCTTATTGGGTTCTGACTCAGAGTCAGAACATGCATCTGATTCTGAAACCTTTAGCTCAGCCACCAGTGACTGCTTGGCCCGACACTCACTTGTGTTGTGAGTGGAGCTCTTATGGAGCTCGCACCATTTTCCAGTGTCCTTTCTGGGCTTCGCGGCGCTGTTCTTTGCTTGCAGCTTCGGCTGGTTGTCTTGGGCTGTCCCGCCTTGGCTTTGTCCTTTATTCTGTGGTTTAGGGGCACCTTTCCCCTGCTTTGGATTCGCAGATCCAAAGTCTCGCTTCTTTTGTTTAAATTTCTGCTCGACCTTGACGGCATACCGGTATGCTGCGCCGAGCGAGGGGATGTTCAGGAATTGTATTTCTTCCTGGATGTACTTGTTGTTGGAAATAATACTGAGAGGGGGAGGGTGAATCAGTATTATCAGAACTATAAAACTTTTTCAATGCTCAAAAACATATACGCTACTTCAGTTAAGTGAACCCGCGTGTACACGCTACTGTGTCTAAAGAAACTTGCGTATATCCAGAAATCTTATGATTCAGTTAGCTTAGTCTTCAGTAAATACATCCGATCATTATTAAGCATATTAACAGTAACCAGGTGAAGAATAACAGAACAGAACATCACACAAGAGCCACACACATGAACACAAAGATATAAGGTGGAAACCCAATGTGGGTGAAAACCACCTGCTGCAAGTCATCTCAATCTTCTTCTTAATAAGAAAATCCTTTTACAATGTTTGTACTGGTGCAGTCTTATACCAATACGGGAGCTACAACCCCCTTTGCTCTTGTACTAGCCGATCCATTTACTAGTACGCAGGCTGCTACCTGCTACAATGCACCAAAGATCTCCTTTAGCTTTTGTACTAGCTTAGATACTAGTACGTAGGTGGTTGCCTACAATCTTCTCTACTCCAGGTACCACGTTTCATCAATTTTCAGACTGGATACACTGAAGAACAACACATAATCTGTAAGGCCACTTTTCATCCAATTTTCATACTGGACCCATAACTATCATTGAAGCTCAAAACAATCATCAAACTCTGAATCACTGAAACCCTGTTAACAACACCGTCACCAGAACACAGAGCAGACACAGAACTCTGTAATAACCATCAGATCCATCTGCAACTTCAAATATCAAGCTTTACAATGTATACGCTACTTCGATGAATCAAACCCGCGTGTATACGCGCTTTTGCCAAAGACAACCCGCGTACAGATCTAAAAATAATTTCTCATAACTTGCAGCTGTACCAGACATCAGTCATCCTCATAACACTTATAGAACAATACATGCGTCAGTATGTAGATCTAGAATAAGCATCATAAAGATAGTTCATTTCAAACCATTTGACCCCGATCTCTCCTTAGATCTAGTTCTCCATCAACCGGTGAGATCTCTCTTTAGCTCAGATCAAGCAATGCATCATCAACCCATAACCCTGCATACTGGATCTAATGCTTCATCAGATATTCAAGACATTTCAGATACTCTTGCCTAATGATTTCCTTCCCTTTATATAGCCTTAGGCCTTGTTCAATACCAAGAGCCAAAACCATAGAAATCCAATACCATCAACTTCAAAACTAGGGATCAACACGTCCGCCGAGACGCCAAGGTCCAAAACCATAGGCACAACTTCCAAGGAATAACCGCCATGGACCAAAGGTACTTTTCCACATACACGCGCTTTTGCTGAAGCCAACCTGCGTGTACACGCGACTTGGGCTTAACGAACCTGCGTGTATGAACTTTCTCTTCTTCTTATAGTCTGATCATCAATTCCTTGCTGCTGTCCTTCTGCACTAAGATTTCTCATCAGTGTGGTTTGCCATCAAGGACAACACTTGTCTCATAATGCCAACAATCTCCCCCTTTGGACTTGATGGCAAAGCTAACTTGTCACACTTAGAACTATCATCTGATTCCTTTGAGCCATCCTCCATCAGTCACATCTGATATCTCTTCTGAAGATTCATCCAGTTATACATAAGTGAGATATTCTTCTATGAGAGGGTTGCCATCAAGTACAACACATGCATCATAATGCCAGCAATCTCCCCCTTTGGACTTGATGGCAACAACACCAAATCACTCTCCCCCTTTGACATCAAGGGCAAAGGGTGGACCAGGATATTCTCTTCCTTTGCTGAATCATTCCACTGTCCATACTCCCCCTGAGTACCTACTGAAATCTCTGAATGATCTCCCCCTTTGTATATGCCAAAGTGTACCAATCTGTCAATGCTCCCCCTGAGTACATGCCAAGTCTCTGTACTGCTGAAGTGTGCTGTTCATGCTCTTCCTGACTGTAGGCAAGATCTGCAAAAGATGTTCTTCAAGAAGAACATGACTTTATACATCATAAAAGACCTTCCTATCACCAAAGACTCATACATTCATCCATCTCTCACTAAGTGAGGATATACAAAAATTGACTCATCCACCCAACCAAGTGGGGATACATCAAAAGTTTACATATGACAACAAATCATATTGCATCAATCATCCCAGGCATAGTGGGGAAACCAAAATAGGCCGTTACATGACCTTGACACCATGAAAGAGATACCATAAAAGAGATATATGACATAGAGACAACAAATTTAGACCAAGACTTATGAAAGTCACCAATAACTGATATCGCCATCATCTTGTCAATCACCATTCAGATCAGCAACCAAGAGATCCTTTTGTTTCACCTGAAATCAACAACAACTTGTGAACTAGAACCAAAGGCTTCTAAGATAATGCCAACAATGCATCACTGGAAGATTATCTGCTCCCCCTGAACCTGTGCCAGATGATCTCTGTCAGACCCATATCAGACTTTCTGCAACCAACATCCGTCCCTGCTGATTTCCTTCAAAAATCAATATACGCGTCTGTATCCATATAAACAAGCGTATATACGCGGATAGGCCTTATAAAACTCGCGTACAACCATTTTCATATCAGCAACCTGTAAATGTCCTGCAGCAAGATATGTCTGAACATAGATGTCAACTTCTCTTTTTAAACATCATCATGAAATCATTCATATTACATGTGAAACCACCATAGCCATTACATCAACGTCAAGATCTTCATGATCCAAGTATCATTACTTGGGAACATCTGCATCAATCAACATATGTAAGTATCAACCTATCATCATATGAACTCATCACCATGTCTCCAACAAAGCAACTTTGAGTAGTCATCCATGTATCAGCACTATGTATCTTGAGCTCAAGCTCATTTGACAAAACAACAACAATCCTTATCCACAAGAGTGCCTGCATCATAACTGTATGATCTTTATGCATATGACAACAACAGTATATAAGTGATTCATCATCAAGTGAGGAAGATGTGTATTCAAGCTTTGTACTTCTCCTTGTCCTTATGAAGATCACCATGTAAGCACCATATATGCATCATCAAGAAATCAACTATAAATCTGATCTGATCATTAACTGTGTAACCCCAAGAGTCATATGAGAGTTTATCATAGACAACTCACAACCACATCATAGCAAGATATATCATAAGAATCATCACCAAGGATTATTAACCATAATGCCAACAATGAATTACTAAAGGCATATGCTCCCCCTCAACCAGTGCCATCTGTTAGATCTGATCATGCATATATCAGCAATAAGTATCAAAACATCATCATCCTCAAGTTAGGATCAAAAACACTTCTAGACATCATACAAGTAACAAAACATTTCCACACATCCTCAACAGACTGTAACCAATAGAGCAAATAACAAACTGAATCATATCAGATCCTTTTTCTAATCCTGTCCCAACTGCTTTTCCTCAGACTGACATATACGCGACTTTGCAGTGTCTAACTCGCGTATATACACGATTTCCATTTAAGGAACTTGCGTATGAGATTCAGGACACTGATGTTTTACACTTTCAGCTCCCCCTGAGTCTGATATGTCTGTGTTGTGCTGTGTCTCAGTACATTGTGCTGACTGTACTTCCTTCTTCCTCCATATCTTCAAGTGTGATGAGGTTTTCTTCTTTTGGTGTGATGTCCATCCTTTGTTCCTGCATTCCTTTGCTATATGTCCAAGCTTGTTACATGCATAACATCTAACATGTTTCATGTTCCTTCTGTAGCAATCAGCAGCTTTGTGACCAAACATATTGCAAGAAAAACAATATCCATTAAAGTACCTTGAATGTGATGATCTTTCTACATGATGGTCTTGAACCCTTCTTCTTCCACATCTAGCTGCAATATGTCCAAGATTATGACATACATAACATTCAACATTATTTATAGGAGGAGTAAAAGATTTTCTTTGAGGAGTCTCTTTCCTTGATTGTTGATGGGATTGACCTTTCATCTCCTTGTTGATCATTTTAGTTTTCTCTTTAGAGTTCCTTGCCTCACCTTGTGAGCTAGATTCACCTTCAACAGATTCATGAAAACCAAGACCAGTCTTGATAGCAGGAGACCTTTGACTACTAACAATATCATCCAAGGCTTTAGTACTATCTTGAAATCTCAAAAGTTTATCCTTTTCTTCTAATTTACCTTTCAAGATATTTACCTCAACTTGAAGTTGTTCCTCCTTTTCTAGACATTGCTTCTTCATGTCTTCTCCATCTTTCCTTCCTTCTTCCAACTGATGCCTTAGTTTGAGAATCTCCTTTTCTTGTTCTTCATTCAGATCCTGCTGCATTTGACGAACTCGGAAGGCACATTCTAGTTGAGATTTTAAGCTGGTGACTTCGTTTTCTTGTTTTGCAATAGCTTGGAGTAGATCTGTATTCTGCTTCTTTGATTCTTCAAGATCTCCTTTTAGTGAGAGGATTGTAGCTTCAAGATTTTCATAGTAGCTGGATCTATCTTTGAGTTTCTTGATGGTTGTGCTTCTTTCGTTGACTTCTTTTCTTAATGATGTCACTTCATGCTGCAATTTTTGACATTGGTCTTCCTTGTCCTTGAGTAGCTTTCTTACCTTGTTTCCTTCTTCTAGTTGGGCCTTTAGTTTGGTAACTTCTTCTTTGAAAGCACATTCCCTTTTGTTCAATAGATCTTGTTGATCTTTAACTTTGTCTGCAAGCCCTCTAAATACTGCCTCTATTTGATACTTTTCTTGCTCACCCATAAAAGCATGTTCAGTAGTTTCACTATCACTTCCATCACTTTCACAAGGAAATATAGCAGGAACATCAGAGGATAACACATTCATACCTGATAATGATTCTGAATCTGAAGAACTTCTTATACCTAATCCCCAATCGACTCTCCCACTGTCATAGATCTTCTGAGATGTCTTCTTCTTCTTATGAGCTTTCTTCTTAAGCTTCTTTCCCATTGTTCCACGGATCTCCTTCAAGCGATCAAGCTTCTACCAAAGGACCTGCTCTGATACCAATTGTTGGAAATAATACTGAGAGGGGGGGGGTGAATCAGTATTATCAGAACTATAAAACTTTTTCAATGCTCAGAAACATATACGCTACTTCAGTTAAGTGAACCCGCGTGTACACGCTACTGTGTCTAAAGAAACTTGCGTATATCCAGAAATCTTATGATTCAGTTAGCTTAGTCTTCAGTAAATACATCAGATCATTATTAAGCATATTAACAGTAACCAGGTGCAGAATAACAGAACAGAACATCACACAAGAGCCACACACATGAACACAAAGATATAAGGTGGAAACCCAATGTGGGTGAAAACCACCTGCTGCAAGTCATCTCAATCTTCTTCTTAATAAGAAAATCCTTTTACAATGTTTCTACTGGTGCAATCTTATACCAATACGGGAGCTACAACCCCCTTTGCTCTTGTACTAGCCGATCCATTTACTAGTACGCAGGCTGCTACCTGCTACAATGCACCAAAGATCTCCTTTAGCTTTTGTACTAGCTTAGATACTAGTACGTAGGTGCTTGCCTACAATCTTCTCTCCTCCAGGTACCACGTTTCATCAATTTTCAGACTGGATACACTGAAGCACAACACATAATCTGTAAGGCCACTTTTCATCCAATTTTCATACTGGACCCATAACTATCATTGAAGCTCAAAACAATCATCAAACTCTGAATCACTGAAACCCTGTTAACAACACCGTCACCAGAACACAGAGCAGACACAGAACTCTGTAATAACCATCAGATCCATCTGCAACTTTAAATATCAAGCTTTACAATGTATACGCTACTTCGATGAATCAAACCCTCGTGTATACGCGCTTTTGCCAAAGACAACCCGCGTACAGATCTAAAAATAATTTCTCATAACTTGCAGCTGTACCAGACATCAGTCATACTCATAACACTTATAGAACAATACATGCGTCAGTATGTAGATCTAGAATAAGCATCATAAAGATAGTTCATTTCAAACCATTTGACCCCGATCTCTCCTTAGATCTAGTTCTCCATCAACCGGTGAGATCTCTCTTTAGCTCAGATCAAGCAATGCATCATCAACCCATAACCCTGCATACTGGATCTAATGCTTCATCAGATATTCAAGACATTTCAGATACTCTTGCCTAATGATTTCCTTCCCTTTATATAGCCTTAGGCCTTGTTCAATACCAAGAGCCAAAACCATAGAAATCCAATACCATCAACTTCAAAACTAGGGATCAACACGTCCGCCGAGACGCCAAGGTCCAAAACCATAGGCACAACTTCCAAGGAATAACCGCCATGGACCAAAGGTACTTTTCCACATACACACGCTTTTGCTGAATCCAACCTACGTGTACACGCGACTTGGGCTTAACGAACCTGCGTGTATGAACTTTCTCTTCTTCTTATAGTCTGATCATCAATTCCTTGTTGCTGTCCTTCTGCACTAATATTTCTCATCAGTGTGGTTTGCCATCAAGGACAACACTGGTCTCATAATGCCAACACTTGTGCAGGCAGCCACGGTATTTGAGTATCAAATGTTGCTCCGAATCCTTGATACCCAACTTTGTGCGAAGGGTATGGAAAAGATTGGTGAACTCCGGCACGTCTTGGTCCCTTCCCTGCCGTAGCGTGGTCCACTTTATGTATTCATATTCATAGCTCCCGACAGAGTAGTACTGCTCCTTGATGGCATCCCGGAACGAATCCCAGGTGGGTGCGGCTGAAAATAGTGAGCCAGTACTTTCATCCTTCTGCTCGCAGTAGGTTTCCCACCAGTCCTTGATGTGGGGGGCTGCTTTGAGGAGAGAAAAAACAATCTTTTCCCGACTCAAAAATTCATGAATAGAAAAATAACCCTCTAACAGATTTAACCATTTATCTACGGCATCTGCGTCTATCTGAACCTCGAATATGGGGATTTCAAAATTAACTTGTACCTCAAAGGGTGTGGCGTTTCCAGAGTAGCTGCTGGAAGCCGATGCGTTGCTTCTGGGTAGCCACTCAAGGATCTGGTCAAAGCTGTCCATCATCGCGTTCCGTTGTCACTCGAGGGCTTCTTTGAGCAAGATTTTGTTGGGTTCTCCTGCCCCCTCGTCTTTCTTCTCGTCTGCCATGGGAGGCCGTCGGGATTTGTGAGGCTGGTCTTGCAAAGGTTCAACTAATTCAAGCCCTAACTCCTTATATCCCGACCTTGTTGGGGACATGCAAAGAAAAACAGAGAAAAAACAGACCGCTCTGATACCACTGATCCGGATTTAAACAGGAACGCAATAAATTACAGAGATAACCATATACACAAAGATGCAGTGGAAATAATACTTCATTTCATTAATGGAAAATACTGAAATATGCTTACAACCAGAAATGGAAATAAACTAGCTAGGGCGATGGTAGCTTATCTCTGAGAAGAGATGTGATGGCTACATGCCTCTGAACTGTGTTACAATGAGGCTCGAAGGCCTATTTATTGTTGAGAAACAATGGAAAACCCTTCACATTCCAAAACCTAACCCTAGGAGATGAAACGCCAAACTGTGGGCCCTGTTTGGGGGTAAGTTGGTACATCAACTTCCCGGGGTCGTAACTTTGGCAGATGATCTTCGTTTGACGCGTACAATAGCTCATTAGAAAGACCTATCCGAGCACTATCATTGTTGGAACGGACAACATCTGCCCATTCCATGGACCCATATTGCCCCCGGATTCCCCAGAAAATGTCGTTTAGGGCCTCAAAACGGCTCCGAAAGTTCAGGACCCGAAAAACTGCTAAAAATAGTAAGTTGTGCTACAATTAAGGAAACTGAAAATGCTGAGAAAGACAATGGTGGGGGTCCAGGTGGACTTGGCAGGTGGCCACCAATATCCACTTGGATCATTCCTCCCCCCTTAGGAAGCAATGGTCCCCATTGCGTTGAGCTCCTCCATGAGATGAGGAAACTTCTGCTGAACTTGTTCCCTGGTGAGCCACTTGCCCTGCTGAAGGAGTTGGCCTGCTTTGACAACTCGATACAGTTGGATATTCTGTTGGCGAGTGTCCTTGATCTGTGTGTCCATGATCCGATCAGTTGCAGCTTGTTCCATGCAATCTGGATTTAATTCTGTGGGTTTGAGCTGTTCTACAATGTCGCATGTGTCTAGCAATGGTGGAAAGTATGGCCGAAGGTGGTCCACATTGAACATTGGGTGCAGGCCAAGGAATGGGGGAATGCTGAGCTCAAATGCATTGTCTCCCATAGCCTTAGTAATGGTGTAAGGACCATATCGGAGTGGTCTCAATTTCCGATAGGCTCCAGTAAGGCGTTCCTTTTGCAAATGCACCCAGACTTTGTCGCCCACCTGAAACTTGTGTGGCACCCGATGTTGATCATGTCGCTGCTTGTACTTGGCATTTGATTTCTCAAGAATGTCATGGACCTACTGGCGAATATGTTGGATGCGCTCAATGAAGCTGGTGGCCTTATCTGTTTCGGACTGGACATGAGCTGAATTCATGTGAGTAGCTGCAAGTGGCATGGCCACATCAATGGGGCATAGTGGCTGGAATCCCAAACCCACCTAAAAAGGGCTATGACCAGTGGAGCTGTGAAGAGCTCGGTTGTAGCTGTGCTGAACATAGGGGAGGCTCTCGTCCCATGTGCGTGGATTCTTTGAGTTATACATGCGCAGAATGTGCACAATCATCCTATTGACAACCTCTGTCTGGCCATCAGTTTGAGGATGGAAGGCTGTGGACTTCGTGAGTTTGGTGTCCAGCATTGACCGGAGACTGGACCAAAATGTGCTGAGAAATCGACTGTCCCGATCTGAGATGATAGACTGTGGGATCCCAAAGTGCACCCACACTCGTTCAAAGAAGAGCTTAGCAGTGGCTTCTGCTGTGATATTCTTCTTGCAGGCCACCATAATGGCCATCTTCGAGAACCTGTCGACGACCACAAAAACACAGTCATTTCCATGCTTAGTGGAAGGAAGGCTTGACATGTAATCCATGGAGATGGATTCCCAAGGTCGACTAGGGGTAGGCAACGGGGTATAGAGGCTGTGCTTCTTCATGGCCTGTTTGGCAATGGCACAGGTAGTACATGATCGGATGTACTTTCCAACATCCTGTCGAAGATTCGGCCAATAGAAATAATTTTGCAGTACTGCCACTGCTTTCTCGATCCCGAAATGACCAACAGCCCGACTGTAGTGTGCTTACCAAATCATCTTGGCACGCTCGCTTGAAGGAACACAAAGGTGACCGAGGTGGCATAATAGGGCATCCTGGAGGTGAAAATCTGCAACCTGCCGATCCTCCAAGAGTGTCTAGTATGTGTGGCCGAATTCTGGGTCGCTTTTGTAGAGAAGTGGCCAATCAGAAGTCTCGTGCCCACAAGAGTTGAGCACGGTGGTTAGCGCCATGATCGGTGGTCAACTGAGGCAATCTGCAACATTATTGGTGCTGCCCTTTTTATACTTGATATTCAAGTGAAACTGTTGCAAGTATGTAGACCACTTCTGATGGCGATCATTCTGCAATTTCCCTTGGGTCTGTATGAACTGCAGAGGTCGGTGGTCTGTGTGGATGACCGTTTCCTTCCCCAAAATGTAATGCTTCCATTGTCGGCGGGCCTGTACAATGGAATACATCTCTTTATCATAAGTGGGGTACTTTCGGACTGTGTCTGAAAGTGTTTCACTGTGATATGCCACTGGATGGTCCATGTTGAGTAAGGACAACCCCAATAGCATAGTCAGAGGCATCTGTCTCGACCTCAAATGGTTGTTGCAAATCTGGTAACGCGAGCACTGGTGCCGTGCAGAGGCGATCCTTCAACTCCCTGAATGCCTTCTGTTGAGATTCAGACCAAAAGAATTTTTCTTTCGCCCCGCCCTTGGTGACTTGACTCAAGGGCCAAGAAATATGAGAAACCCCAACACAAACCTGCGGTAGAAGTTGGCAAGACCTAGAAAGCTGTGGAGCTCTGTTAGAGTGGTTGGAGAGGGCCAATCCCGAATGACTTGGATCTTGGCTGGATCGACATGCACCCCCTGTTCATCAATGATGTATCCCAGATATTGAACCTGGGTCATGCCAAAAGTGCATTTCTCCAAATTGGCACATAGCTTGTGTTGCCGCAGTGTTTGGAGAACCTGTCGGATGTGGTGGAGGTGCTCTTCCCAACTCTGGCTGAAGATCAGAATGTCATCCAAGTATACTACTACAAAGGAGTTGGTGAATGGCCGCAAGATGTCATCCATTAGCCTCATAAAGGTTGCAGGAGCATTCGTCAATCCGAAAGGCATGACCAACCATTCGAAGAGGCCCTCCTTGGATTTGAAGGCAGTCTTCCACACATCGGAGGGTTCGATTGGTACCTAGTGATATCCCGACTTCAGGTCGATCTTGCTGAAATATTTCGCCCCCTTTAGTTGGTCTAGGAGGTCATCAATTCGCGGGATCGGGTACCTATTACGGACAGTGATCTTGTTCAGCGCCCGATAGTCAATACAGAGTCTCCACGTCCCATCCTTCTTCTGTACCAACACGATCGGGCTCCCACAAGGCGATGAACTCGGACGGATGTGACCTTTCTACAGGAGCTCCTGAATCTGCCTCTTGATTTCATCGTTCTCCAGAACGGAGCGCCGATAAATTGGTCCGTTGGGTAGTGGCGCACCTGGGGTCAGATCGATGGAGTGCTTGACTTGACAGTGCAGAGGAACCCCTGTCGGGGAGGTGAAGATGTCCTCGTACTCCTCAACAATCTTGTCCATCTGTATTTGTCGTGCAGAGGGGCCCCGTTTGGAGGCCGCGGCCACTGTCTTCTTCTTTCCTTGAGGGCGTATCATCAGGAAAATAAATTTCCTGGTTTTGGAAATGATCTTACTGCATTGTTTTGCAGTAATCAAAGAGAGGGCGGCAGGTGGTGCTACCTCTGGTATCCTGAACAACTTATTTCCCAATGTAATAATAATAGCACGGGGCCTTGATTCATACACAGCATGTCGCTTCCACAAGTATGGTAGTCCTAGTAATACATCACAAACTTCGAGGGGATCAATGTCACACAATACCTCATCCGTGAAGGGCTTGATGTTGTATGGAAGGCGACACTGCTGGCTCACGCGAAGATCTCGTCCTTGGTGAAGCCACCCAATGGTGTATGGTTGTGGATGTGTTGTGGTCGATAAGCCCAACCGCTTCACGACCTCTGCCGAAATGAGGTTCTTTTGACTCCCGCTATCAACAATGAACATATCGGGGAGCCCTTTACCCACATCTGGGAGTGGAAGAGACGCTCCTCCTCCTTTGGATCTTCGGGTTCATTTTTCTGGATCTTTGCGGTAGCAACAGTGGCGCTGGTGTCCACATCAATGATCTGCTTCCCTTTTTCATACCCCTTATCGGGTTCTGACTCAGAGTCGGAACATGCATCTGATTCTGAAACCTTTAGCTCAGCCACCAGTGACTGCTTGGCCCGACACTCACTTGTGTTGTGAGTGGAGCTCTTATGGAACTCGCACCATTTTCCAGTGTCCTTTCTCGGCTTCGCGGCGCTGTTCTTTGCTTGCAGCTTCGGCTGGTTGTCTTGGGCTGTCCCACCTTGGCTTTGTCCTTTGTTTTGTGGTTTAGGGGCACCTTTCCCCTGCTTTGGATTCGCAGATCCAAAGTCTCGCTTCTTTTGTTTAAACTTCTGCTCGACCTTGACGGCATATCGGTATGCTGCGCCGAGCGAGGGGATGTTCAGGAATTGTATTTCTTCCTGGATGTACTTGTGCAGGCAGCCACGATATTTGAGTATCAAATGTTGCTCCGAATCCTTGATACCCAACTTTGTGCGAAGGGTATGGAAAAGATTGGTGAACTCCGGCACGTCTTGGTCCCTTCCCTGCCGCAGCGTGGTCCACTTTATGTATTCATCCTCATAGCTCCCGACAGGGTAGTACTGCTCCTTGATGGCATCCCGGAACGAATCCCAGGTGGGTGCGGCTGAAAATAGTGAGCCAGTACTTTCATCCTTCTGCTCGCAGTAGGTTTCCCACCAGTCCTTGACGTGGGGGGCTGCTTTGAGGAGAGCAAAAACAATCTTTTCCCGACTCGAAAATTCATGAACAGAAAAATAAGCCTCTAGCAGATTTAACCATTTATCTACGGCATCTCCGTCTATCTGACCCTCGAATATGGGGATTTCAAAATTAACTTGTACCTTAAAGGGTGTGGCGTTTCCAGAGTAGCTGCTGGAAGCCGATGCGTTGCTTCTGGGTAGCCGCTGAAGGATCTGGGCAAAGCTGTCCATCATTGCGTTCCATTATCGCTCGGGGGCTTCTGCGAGCAAGATTTTGATGGGATCTCCTGCCCCCTCATCTTTCTTCTCGTCCGCCATGGGAGGCCGTCGGGATTTGCGAGGCTGGTCTTGCAAAGGTTCAACCAGTTCAAGCCCTAACTCCTTATATCCCGACCTTGTTGGGGACATTCAAAGAAAAACAGAGAAAAAGCAGACTGCTCTGATACCACTGATCCGGATTTAAATAGGAACACAATAAATTACAAAGATAACCATATACACAAAGATGCAGCAGAAATAATACTTCATTTCATTAATGGAAAATACTGAAATATGCTTACAACCAGAAATGGAAATAAACTAGCTAGGGCGATGGTAGCTTATCTCTGAGAAGAGATGTGATGGCTACATGCCTCTGAACTGTGTTACAATGAGGCTCGAAGGCATATTTATTATTGAGAAACAATGGAAAACCGTTCACATTCCAAAACCTAACCCTAGGAGATGAAACGCCAAATTGTGGGCCCCGTTTGGGGGTAAGTTGGTACATCAACTTCCCGGGGTCGTAACTTTGGCAGATGATCTCCGTTTGATGCGTACAATAGCTCATTAGAAAGACCTATCCGAGCACTATCATTGTTGGAAGGGAATGGGCCCATGTTGCCCCCGGATTCCCCAAAAAACGTCGTTTAGGGCCTCAAAACGGCTCCGAAAGTTCAGGACCCGAAAAACTGCTAAAAATAGTAAGTTGTGCTACAATTAAGGAAACTGAAAATGCTGAGAAAGACAATGGTGGGGGTCCAGGTGGACTTGGCAGGTGGCCACCAATATCCACCTGGATCAATTGTTGTATACAAAATCTACTAAATTCAAGTAATCCTTTCACTTTAATGGCATATCCATCACAAGGGTTATTATAATATCTTAAAAAACTTGATTAATTCTCTATATTGATCCAAAAATTTATGGTTGATATTATTGATGTTCAAAGTTATACCAAAACCCTTGAATAATCCTTTCCAAAAGCTCGAGGTAAAATTTAGTTCTTTGTCTAAAATAATTACCTTGGGTATCCCATGATACCTAGCAATCGATTTCAAGTACCTCTTTTCTATATTAGCTACCTTATGAGTCAAATTAAATGGAATAAAGTGAGAAACTTTGGTTTATTTTTTATCCAATATGGTTGCTGAATGTGTTGCCTTAATGTCTTGGGAAACATAGTTATGAAGTCAATAATTACCATTTCCCATTTCTACTCTAGAATTGGTAATGGTTATATAAAAATTATTATGTATACAATGAACCTTTACTCTTTGACATTCCATACACTTGGCTATGTAATCAACCATATCATTATTCATTCTTGGCCAAGAGCATTGACTTATTACTACTGCAATTGTCTTATAATAACTTAGATGTCCAACATATAGAAATTATACATTTATTTTAAAACTAGTTTCCATAATTCATAACAATTAGGAACATTTAATCTTTTTTATGCATAAGAATGCCACTTTCTCAATTTATAACCCTCATAATTCTATTGTACATTCCATTTTTGTAAAAGTTTTTTTAATCAAGATCATGTTCGTTGGAGCTAATATACTCAAAACTTATATTCCTTAAATCAAATTTTCACCTACTTATGGTTTTAACACACATTAAATGTACTCTTTTATTGAGTACATCAACAAACTTGTTCTCCTTCCCTCTAATAAATTTAATATCAAAATCATATTCACCAACAAATTATAAAATCATCTTGTTTTCCTAGAATTTAAGGTATTATATTTAAATAAATATTTCAAACCACTAAGGTTTATTTTTAACTTGAAATTTCTCCCCATCAAGTATTATCTCCACATATTTAGCACATGAGATCTCATAGCAAGTTCTAGTTCACATGTTACAATTATTTTCACTCTCCTTAAGATTCCTAAATTCATAACAAATCAAATGCCCATTCTGAGTAAGATCTCCACCAAACCCCTCTTTGCAAGCATTTGTAAATACAAAAATATTCATTTGGGTCAATAATATTAAGAATGGTTGCAACAGTAATAAATTATTTTAACAACTAAAAAATCTCTTCACACTTTTGGTATCTGTAAAACTATATAAGGATGAAATGGGATGAGAAGTCTTGGACATAATTTTATGAATCTTTTATAGTATCAAACAAAACTAGCAACTAGCCTTACATCAGATGTATTCTTAGGAATAGGCTATTCCTTAATAGATGAAATCTTCTCTACATCGTTTGATATTCCTTCCTTAGATGTGATGTGTCAAAAGTATTGAAAATTCCTTTCATAAAAGGAACATTTTCTTCATTTCAGAAACAACTAATGCTCTCTCAGTACTTATAGCATTAACCTGAATTGCTCTTCATGTCCCTCCTATGACTTTGAATAAAAAATAATGTCATCTAGGAATACAATGAAAAATATATCTAAGTAAATTCTAACTATCCCATTCATTAAAAGCATGAAGGTAGTTGGTGCATTTGTCAATCCAAATAGAGGATACTTATTTCTCACATTGACCTTGTCAACTATATAAAACAAATGCACAATGGTAAATTCTCATATTTATTTTCTACAAAGAGTATAGGTGCTCCTGAAGGAGATACACTTAGGTGTATATACCCATTCTTTAATAATTCTTCTATTTGAATTTGTATCACCTTCAATTTAGGTGTAACCATTTTATGTGCAGTCTTAGATATTGTAGCAACTCTAGGTATCAATTTAATAGAGAGAAAAATATATATACTTTTTTGGTAAAACTGGTATCTCCGCAAATACATTTTCATATTGTTGTAACAAAAAAAAATCATTAATATTTCCAACTATACACTTTACTAGCACTTCCATATGGGATGCATGCAATTAAAAACCTTTTATGCAACATATTTTCAACTATAACAATGACATATCTTTTATAGAAATGGGTTTTTAGGAATTCCTTTCATTATCCTCTAGTTTCCTATTCACCGAGCCAAGTGAAAGTCTTTCGATGACAATATACGATATTGTAATGCACATCCAACTAGTTCATTCCAATGGGAAGCCTTTCACAATTTCATTAATTTTCCTTTTTGTTGCAGCCAATTGAACCAAGCATGATTTATCATGCTTATTTATTTTTAGCGAAACATTTAAACCAAAATAGGGGCATTTTAACTATGTTTTTCTCCTAAATCAATTAAAATTGCAATAGGTTCATTGGTAATCAAAACTTCAACCATAATCATGTTTGATTGATGATCTACTTGTCAATTTTATAGGGGAGAATATGTTCTTGGAATTTTCCTACCCACATACTCGATTATAGTATCTTCCTCATTCTTCCTTCCTTTTGACGGAAATCTATGCACAAATGATTTATTTCACATCCCCAATGTTTCATTAGACGTGCTTTCCATTTTTCACAAGGATTTTTTCATCTTAGATGCTCTGTTGATATGTATTATGACTATTCCTAAAGAAAATAGGTTAAAATCGGTTCATCCTATGATCTTTCTCTTCCTGTAGCTATATCACAAGGAATTCTAAAAATATGCTCTACCTTTGATCTATCATATAAGAATTTAACCTTCATGATTATCTCTTTGAGATTCTTAGGTTAATCAAACTAAATTTTATCTTTGTAGAGTATAGAAAACAAACTTAGGGATATTTTCATATTTACCTTATGTTATTTAATATAGTTAACATACTTTAACGACATCAATTCTTTTTCTTATATTCTTACTTAGTCATAGTCATATTTCCCAACTTGATTTTGAAAAATCCCTACATCTTTTTCTCATAATTATGCTAAAAAATATATTATTGCTAGAAATACTTCTTGAATTCTTCTAGGAAAATTTCCTCTAATCAATATGATTAACTTGTGTTATAGCATCATTCAACGCTTCCTTCTCCTACAAACATGCCTGGTTTACCACCATTCACACTTATTGTTGAATTTGCACACTCTATAGACTAGTTAAATACTGTTCTTTAGAAAAAAAGATACTCTTCTTGCTCACAACACGAGTGTATGCATGCCCTTCCTACTTAGAGATGAGAGCTTACATTAAAAAGAGGATAAAATAATATGAAAATAATGAAATCCATGCACCCTTTGAGTGTGGATTATAGGAAAACTACTTCCATAAATTCCTAAAACATGTTCCAAATTGTTTCAACCAACTTGTAATGGTACAAGAATAGGGATAATGGGAAGAAAGGCATAAGAATTAATGTAATAGAATATATATATTTATTATATCTTTTAGGAAAAATTCTTTGGGAAAATTTTCACAAAGGAACTATTTTTTCATGCTTTTTCCAACAAAAGGATTCACCAAATTCCATGTTTCTTAAAACATAATCACCAAAATTTTATAGGATAAAATTAGATTTCATTAAAACTTTCCAAAATATTATGTATATTATACAAAATCAATAAAAGATTGAATATTTTTACAAAAATATCACCAAACTTTCCATAATTTTCATATTAGGGACTAGCAAAATTCACCAAGGTTTCTACACTTTAAGATAAATTTCCACCCTTAAAATTGCTTTTGATATCCTTGTGCCACATCCATCAAAAGTTATTTTTTCCCTTGGTTTTTTATGACCTTAAGCCATTAAAAATTCCTTATTTTCTAATTATTTTTTCCCTTTTATGCATTTTAAGCCTAAAACCTCATTGTTTTTCTCATTCAATCACATAGAGAAGAGTTTTGGTCCTAAAGCAATCTTAAGTAACCTAGGGATGTATAAATATAGATGATGTTATAGAAGGTAGTCATAGAAAATAAATTATAACTATGTATATTGTTATTCACTTCAATTTGAATGCAAGATCTGTATTTTTCCCTCCCCAAATTTAGTGTTTGTCTTAAATGATTGATATCTTTCTATATTGGTTTTGGTACTAACTCTCCTACTTAGGTAGAATTAGTTATTTCAAACTCTTTTTTTTTTATCTATTTGGTTTAAGGCTATTTTCTCCTTATATGCAATTTTTGAAGCATGGTATAAGACTAAATCCTACATCCCCTACATGTCTTGTCCTTTCCATTATTATGCTTGATCATTGAGTGTAAAGTTATAAATTTAGTGGACTTTCCTAGAGCACCACGCCATTGAATATAAGTGGGAAGTGATTGTGGTACTTAAAATCCATGTGTATTTTGTTGGAAATACTTTTTTTTTATTGATGTTAAATAAATGGGGAGACTACTTATGTCCAGGATAAATATTAGAAAATAAATATTATTGAAATCATTGTTTTTGGAATTCTGATGTCCCAATTGGATACCCTATCTTTGAAATAATTTTTGCTTCAATTACCTAGCTAAAATCAAAGCATAGGATATATGATTTGAAAGCTTATTTTGAGTCCTTTCCAATAATATATGTCTCTCCCTCTAATTCCATAGGAATAAGGAGATATGAAATATTTTTTCAAGATGACCCAACAAAAGTACAAGAAGGTCTCATTTGGACACCTTATCTTTGAAAGAGCTTATACTCTAATTACCTAGATCAAATGGGAGAATATGATATATGGTTGGAAATAATATTCCTAAACCTTTCCAACAAAATATGGCACTCATATCATTCCACAGGAATGAGGAGATATTAAATATTTTTTCAAGATGACGCAACAAAAGTACAAGTAGGTCGACCCAACTAGTTTTACAAGTCATCCTCGTAAGTGAACATAAAAAATCTATAATAAAGATATTATGAGTTCATTTTAATGTAAATTCATCTAAGAGAATATATAAGCTCACAATAGGTGTTGAGGAATAATTTTTGCGGTGATTCTTGGAGTTTAAACATGGAAGAAAAAATGTGATTTATGAGGTGAATGAGACATCTGAGAATTTTTGATATAAATTTTCTTCTGGGATGTTTTAGAATTTGAAACTTGTATGATAGAGATAGAATATCTTCATGTATGTGTGTTTCAAATTTTAAGCCTTTATTTTTTTTGCAACGTGATGCTTGTCAGATTGGCATTGACATCAACAAGTCACTATGTTTGTGCATGACGATTAAATGGTCGTAGAGGATGTTTTCAAGGTTCTTGTAATGATGATTTGATGCTTCAGAGGAGTTATAAGAGGTTGCAGAGGTTTTTGGAACATTGGCCTTATGATGATGTCTTAATTGTTGCAGAGGAGTTACAAAAGGTTGGACAGGCTCTCGAGATGCCTAATGAGGTGATGTAGCAATTTGGAAAAGTTTTGGGTAGAGGATCTAAGATTTTCTTCAACTTTGACTATCTTCACTCAGAGATAGTTATGCACAGTGCTATAGTACTATATCTTCTTTTTGTTTCCCATACTTTTCATGTGGTAATCTTCGCTGGGATCCAAGCTTATCCCCATGAAAATTCCTGTAGGTGAAGAAAATTAAAAAACCAAGGGAAAATCCATTGAATTTCCCAAGGTAATGATGTGATCGAAGGAGTTTATCATTTATCTAATTTGGTCAAAATTTCCATCTACGAAATCCAAGGATTTTCCTATGGTAATCACAAGGAAAAGAAACTATAAATGTCCAAGGAGATCGATTAGTTTTGTGTGCATTTTGTGAAGATCCATTGGCTCTAGCACCAATATTTTTTTTTTTACAAAATCGAATATTGATATTACTTCAAAAAACTAGAGGGAGCAAGATCCCATTAAAAATTATTGGAACTAACTAGAAAGAGAGAGAGAGGGTGAGAAGAAATCACCTCCCAATTGATCAACTACTATCTTGTTTTCATATATGCCAAGCTTCCCTACTACAAATTTCTTGTAGAATCTAATGTACCGTTGTAGTAAAAACTTACATTTACATTTCATAATCCAAAATATTACTTAGTTATAGGGCTGGAAATGCTAATGCTGAGGCAAACTAGAAAACAAAAGAGAGATCCATGGAAAACTGAGAATTGGGTCTTCTTATGGCTGGTTCATAGTAGTCTCTTCTCTTTCTTTGTTCCTGCTGCTTCTATCCACCGTGACTGAGTTTTCCCCAGTATTTTTGGTGAGGATTTATTTCAGATATGTTATAGAATTTTCCAGGTGAGCACACCTATTATTTAAAGCCTCAATATTAGAATTATGATTAGCAAGCCACGTCATTAGGAATGTGTTCTCCGCCTCTGACTGAAATTGGATTTGCCTCACAGTCTCCCTCAACTGATCGTTGAAAAATTTGTTTGCTCGGTAGTGGATACAAGATTCTCTTGGAGGCATGCTCAAAAGGGTCCATTTTCCCTGTGAGATAACAAGAAGCCTTTTCAAATGGCCAACTAAGAGAAGAGGAGGAATGCATTGGAATGAAACACTCAGGAACACATAGAGGAAGGCACGACTCAGTTAGACATGGTAAAGGAAGGCTTTGGCATGACATAGGTAGCCATGAAATACTCTGGAGAACACTATATAAGTGAGGAAAAAGAAAACCCAACTCGAGGGGCATAGCCCAAACACTGACAGAGGAAATGAGAGACAAATTAAGTAGGAAAGCATTCTGCAAAACACAGAGAAGAGATCGCAATTTTGATAAAAGGCACAGTGAAATGAGAGGAAATTTAAGGTAAGGAGGGATGAAGACTTTGGGATATCAAGGAGCAAGGAGGGTAGTATTATGAGGAGAGAGGACCAATAATATTTTATTAGGATTTCATTTCTAATAGAGAGGATAAGGAGTTGTGATTTGAAGAAGATAATTCTTTGCCCATGACATGACAACAAGATATTGGGCTTCAACTTTGAGGAAGGGGTGAAGATCCAAGTATGATTAAAAAAGACAGACATTCTCGTGAAAGGCTTCTTGTTGGTGCAACGCAACTTAGCTAGATTTTAGGCAAGGAATCCAAATTTTGTGGAGTGTGAAATAGAAAGGATGTCGCCGAGTGCAAAGTGGATCGTGTAACAGAGTAGCAGAGCACAACGAGGACCACGCAGCAAACTCATAGTGTCGTATAGCAGATTCGCGACGAATCCCTCACTTTTTGTAAAAGAATATAATATTGTAAATGTTGAATGGTTTTGGACCATAGTCCCTTGTATTTTAGAAACCATGGTATTGGGTCCATGGTAATGTAGCGATGTAATCCCTCAATGTAATAGTATATATAGGTATGAATAATAAAAATGAAGGCAACATTGGATCTAGATTTATGGTTATGGTTGTATCTCTGTGATATATATTTTGGAAAAAGGGGAATTCTCCACAGCTAAGTGTGCAAAGGCTTGTGTCTACAGCTTAGTGCGCAAACCATCTACAGCTTAATGCACAAACAACCTACAACTATGTGCACAGTTGAAGAGCTATTTATTGTACCAAATTCTCTATTATAAGCAAAATTTCTTGTGGACATACTCCCACATTGGGATGAAACAATGTAAAATATGTGTCTACATGTGTTTTGATTATTATCTGCACTTTATTTCAATACTGTGAAGTTTATGGATGTGTATAATATGTTGAAATGATGAATGTAATTCTACGAAGTAATATATAAGTCTGAAGTAGTTCATGAATGCAAAGTAGTTTTAAAGCATAAGAAAATAAAGAATTTCCACATCACCGTATCCCTCAAGAATGTAAAAACCTGGTTCTACAACCTCGCATAGCCACTTCAGGTGAGAATGTGACTTGCTTGCAAGTCGTTGCTGAAAGGAACAGTGATTGAGGGTTTTTTTGGTGTGCAATAATATACGAACCTGGGTCAGCCCAACCTAAGACAACAAATGGTTCCATTGCTAGGATCGAGATCTTTTTGAGGGGCATTTTTATGTGGCATCTGTCGAAGAAAGAAATTTGAGATTAGTTAGAATAGAAGGAACGAGAATTTGCAGAACAAGAAAATAAAATCCCTCGTTTGTCAACTAGGAGGTGGTTGGAGAAGTATATTTTCGAATATGAATACAAAATATTCTATAGTTCATTTTGTGTTGAGCTATACAAGTGGATATCAAGGTTGACTGAGAGAAAGAATTGTTTTAAAGGAGACGGACTGAAGGAACAGACTCCTGAGTTGATACAGTGATTCAAGAACACCAACAATGGGATCTCAAGAGCTGTTAATTTTTGGATTGATAGTATCTTGGGAGGATTCATTACTGAGTTTGCGGTAGACTCGGTTATGTCCTATAATGAAGTAGAATGAAAATTTTTCAAAGGACAGTGAGGTAAGTTCTTGAAATATCTAAAACTCTAGATTAAAATGGTTTTGTGCGAAAACGGAATTTTACAATGCGGTTAGATTATTAGTTACTTATGTTTGGGAGAAGATCCAAAGAAGAAATTGGAAGAATGTGAAGTGGAAAAATATATAGAATAGACACTAGGATGAGATCTCATGGCCAAGATCTGAAGACTTTTATAGAAACTAACTATAGCCCTCTTTTGAGTGAGTTTGAAAGTAAAGATGACCGCCTTGAGAACCCTGAAGGAACTTTGCAGTATTCACCCTTCCATCCTAAAATTTCACTGAAGCCAGAATCAAGTAGTAATGTGGTTTATTTTGGGTTTCCACATCCGTGTACCCCCCTAACCCCCATCCCCCTCTACTTACAAATTACCCTCCCCCATCCCCTCCACCTCCCCCTCCAATAATAACTATGGTCGAAGATATTAAGCTACCTATCTTTAAAGGGTCTAGATCAGAGGATCCATAATAGTTCTAGTTTTTATGTAAACCAATATGGACAACGAAGCAGGTTCATGAAGAAAATATGAAGAAAGTAAAACTTGTCACAACATTTCGAGATAGAGCGCTGACATGGTACATGAAGTATTCAAGCAATCAGATCATATCATTTCTAGACATTAAAACAACAAAGGTAAAAAAATTTAAGAAACCAAAGTCCTAGTCGCGGCATATCACGGAGTTAAAAGAAATAAAAGCAATCCTACTGAGTCTATTTGGGAATTTGATCAAAGATTCAAGATATTATTGGATCAGGTGAGCTTTGAAATAGATCCACAACAACTTAAAGAATGGTTTATAGCTACACTTCTTCCACATATAATATTTCCTTTATCGCAACAGAAGATATAAACTCAAGTGGAAGCTTCAGAACTTGCAATGAAATTAGAAGCTTCACCTATAGGGGATACTAATGCAGGTATGCAGTAGATCCAAAGTTAGCTGGAAAATTTGACTCTGTAGATAATGAATAAAAGTAAGGAAATCAGGGAAGAAGTGTAGTGTACGATGTGTAAATCATAAGGCCATTCTAATGAACAATGCCCTCTCTTTAGAAATGACATGGCCCGTGGAACACTAAATCCTTTGAATCCGGGATCGAGCTTATGGCACATGATATGTAAAACTAGAGGTGAAAATTGCACAGAAGATTGCTACCTATTGCAGAAGTATGTCTAGAATCCAAGAAACTTATATTGCAAATTCTGCAAATCAGTGAGGCATGATGAGAACAATTGTCGAGCGTATGAATTGATGGTAGAGCATAGTACTACTGCCTATAGAGTACAAGCTGAAGAACATGGACAACACGGTGTTTGAGGTGGAGATCTAGGAAGAAGTCGAGGTGGTAGAGTTGGTCGAGGTCATGGACATATTATTTGTTACAACTGCGGCCAAGCAAGTCACTTTGCAAGAGATTGTCAAAATCCTACTACGACATGCAAGTATTGCAAATTGTTTGGTCATGTAATTGAGGAGTGTTTGGTACTTGTGGAGAAAATGCAAGTAAAGAAAAATTTACAGCTGACACAAAGCATTCAGATGATGAATTCAGAATGAGGGACTGATGAAGCTCACATTAATATTGTTATAAGGAGTGGAGCTATGACTAGAAATGATAAATCATATGAAAAGGAGGAAGTTGAAGCTACATGGGTTAGAAAGACTACTGAAAAATTCCTCATGTTTGATATTTAAAAGGGAAAAGAATTCTTTATGGAATCAAAGTGAAGATTTATGGATGCAGGAGTTTCAACATCTAGCACGCAACAAAATCAGAAGAATAGTTGTGGTGTATCATCTTCGACACAAGGCTAGGTTCTCATAATACAGGAACAATATGCAACATATAAGATAGATACTTTAAAATATTTTCTTCAAAATTGTATGAAATTGTTAAGAGATCAAAGAGTTGTAGAAGGACTTCAAGAATTGATAAATTCATATGCATCTAAAGAAGTATTGCGGAGTGAGATGTGCTAAGTTAACAACTTACATAGACGAAAGAGAACTAGAAAGGAAATGAGGCTTAGTGCACAAATAGAAGAATATGACATGGACCAAGTTATTTTAGATATGGGGTCTGAAGCTAATGTCATGAAAAGGAAAACATGGGCATTAATGGTTAAACTGAAATTACAATGGTCACCTATTTAGCTAATAATGGTGAATCAACAAAAGATTGTTCCTCTAGGAATATTATCAAGCATTAGAGTGGACAATGAAGGGGTGTGCACTACTATTTCGTTTGGAGTAATAGAAATCGTGGATGACAGTAACCCCTATCTTGCATTACCTGGATTGGATTGGAAATTTTCCAACATGGATATAATCATCTTAAAGAAGAGGCAAATGATATTTGATGGCAAAAATATGGGAGTGATCATTCCCTTGGATCCATCAAAAGTAGAAAGGTATATTGAACCAGTTAAAGAGGAGTACAATGTAGTTGATATAGATAACCTCTATCAGATGACAACAATAGAACAAGATAGTGTTAACCCTATTAAAGGAAAGGTGAGTTGGGAGCATGATAGTTCGTGTGCTTCAGATTTAGAAGAAGAATTGGAAAATTAGAAAAACAAGTTACACAAAGTATCTACAAGGCAATGTGCAAGAGTTACTAAAGCAGTTCATTCTATTGCCAAGTGAGGTATGTCACTTACCTTTTTATGACCGTTTGGGTGATATATATACTTCTCTTGAAGAATATGAAGAATAGGTACTAGAGTGTCAAATATTGTTAGCTCTGGATTCTTCAGAAGAACATAGGAACTTGGCAAGAATGTCGAAGGTTGATATGGATAAGGTTTGGTCAGGTAGAAATAGAGTTGGCAGATAAATATGGTTGTCAAACTAATCCTAGAGAGCACATCCATGTTTGCATGACAACATGGCAGGAAATTCCATGAGAAGAATGGGTGCATGGGTTCATCCATACATTAGAGACAATTGCTCAAAACTTGTACCTAAAAACAAAACTTTGACATGGTACTGTGAGTTGGGCAGAGATGGTTGTGGGTTTATGTTGATACTTAGCTTTGAAGATGATTGTCCATGTATAGATTCACCCCTTTATATAGTTAAAAATAATATTTTTGAGAATGAAATTCCACTCACTTGGAAACCTGATTGGGCTGCACAACTACATAATGTATTGGAATGCTACAACATCACTATAGAAGAAGATGAAGAACCTCACAATATTGACATAACATAATATAAAGGCTGTCGTGAAGTGAATGGACCTATGTTAGAAATGCCTAATATAATAAATCCATTGAAGACAAAGAAGGTGAATATAGGATCAGAAGAGGAGCCAAAGTTTACAACGATAGGAGATTATTGTTATGAAGAAACAACTAGCAAAGTGATAGATTTTTTGCATGAATACCATGATTTATTTCCCACTAAGTTTTCAGATATGAAGGGCATAGTAGGAGATTTAGGAGTTATGAAGATTCCTCTAAAGCCTGATGTGAATCCAGTTAAGAAAATGCCTTATAGACTGAATCCAAAGTACAAAGAAAAGTGAAGGGAGAACTTAACATTTCACTAATAGTAGGACATTTGTATAAGATGGGACTAGATGAAGTACTGTATAGGTATGTTCTCGAACACAAGAGATAGATCATTTTAATAGAAGCTCATAGTGGCATAGTTGATGGACATTATGCAGGGAAAGCCACTGCGCAGAAAATTTTAAAAGTAGGATTATGGTGGCTGACACTACACCAAGATGCAAGGGAGTATTGTCAATCTTGTAATGTCTACAAAGTGATAGGAAAACCTTCAAGAAGAGATGAAGTGCCATTGGTGCCACAAGTAACATTGTAGGATTTTCATAAATGGGCTATTGATTTTGTTGGACCTATCAATCCACTAGGAAAAAGGACTAGTGTGAGGTATATAATCAATGCGATTGATTATTTGACAAGGTGGGTTGAAGCACAACTAGTGAAGGATTGCAGCGCAGAAATTGCTGCGAAGTTCATCTTTGAATACATATTGTCCAGATTTGGGTGTCCAAAGATATTGATGAATGATCAAGGATCACATTTCTTGAATAAGACCATTGAATCATTAATTGAGGAATTTCAAGTTTACCACCAAAAGAGCAGCCCTTATCATCCTCAGAAAAATGGAACCGTGGAAGAATTCAATAAAATTTTGGAGAATTTACTTACCAAGATATGAAATGTAAACAAGGATGACTGGGATCTTAGGATTCCAGAATTATTATGGGCTTATAGGAATACATGTAGAAATTTGATAGGTTAGACACCCTTTAGGTTGGTTTATGGGCAAGAATCTATGATGCCCATGGAATACATTATCCCTAGCCTAAGAATTGTAGCTTTTACAAATATGGCATACTTCGAAATAGTGGAAGAAAGGATGTCACAATTACTCACTCTAGAAGAAGATAGGTTTATGGAAGAATTTCATCAACAATTATAAAAAAAGAGATAAAAGGCTTGGAATGATAAACACATTAGACAAAAGAAGTTTTAGGTAGGAGAGCTTGTTCTCCTTTATGAGAGTAAGATTTTGAAATTTCCATGGAAATTCAAAACACATTGGTTAGGTCCATATGTTATTAAGTATATTATAGATGGAGGCGTAGTGCAGTTAGAAAAGCTAAATGGAGAATTAATTTAGGCAAAATTAAATGGTAGTAGGTTGAAGTTGTACAGGGACAACCCTACTCCTACAACTTTTCCCTAAAGAAGAAAGAAGGAAATTCTTAGTTTCACATGCAATTCAAAGTGGACACTTGACTATAAGCTATGCTCATAAAGAAGCTTCGATAAAGAAAGAACTTTGCTATAGTCGGGAATATGTCAAATTTTGCAGGAATTCACGACATAAGGCAAAGGTGTGTTATAATAGGGGACGTGTCGAAGTTCACTGGGAAAGTAGAAATATGGCCATTAAAAGGGAAAATACACGTGCAAATTTGCATTTAAGATAATAGGTTGGAAGAATTTAAGGATAGATACACATTTAATGATGAAAGCTTAACAGAATTGGGACAAAATCAAATCTAATGATGAGGTTCGAAGGCCAGAATTGTTATAAATAGATGATTTCCTCTTAGATTAAGAAATTTATTGAATCAATAGCTTGAGTTATTAATAGTGTGAAGAAGTTGCAGGAGACTCCGCAGTGTATGTCCTTTGAGTGATCTTGGGAGGATATTATGCAGAGTTTTCGTGACCAGGGATTATCTAGAGTCATGGAAGTCGCAGATATGTCTGCATCAATAGTTGAAACACCAGTAGTAACATCACCCATAGTAGAAGCACTATTACCACAAAAACAATGGAAATCACCAAGATAGAAGCAAACCAAGGAAGAAAGAACTGAGAAAAAGAAAGACAAGAAGCTTTCCAAACCTGTGAAACCTTATAAGAAACAAGAGTAGGTCAATATTGAAGAAGAAGTGGATTAAATATAGGTGGAGGAAGGTGGCACAACATTCATCTCGCCTCTACCCTCATACATCCCGTTGAGGAAGGAAAATTCCAAAGAATTCAAGGATTCCAAGGATGCGAAGTATGGGACATTCACACCACTATTGTCAGAAGCTGCTCCATTTTCAAGATAGATTTTAGGGAGAATTCCAAATTTTAAGTTTACAAACTATGATTTTCATGACCGGAAGAAGTACTCTTAGTTTGCGCCAGACACATACTTGCAACAGGTTCACTACTCAGATAGCAGAGTGACAAGATTGGAACCATAATAGTGGGCGAATGGGTTGGCGTAGTCAAGACTGCTCAATATGTTGAATGTGTCGCACTTTGATAGAAGTTCAACAAATACAACGTGTGTGCACCAATTGTTGGTATTGATACATGATGGATACTTGTCGATGGGGAATCAGATCCTCATAGACCAAATTTTGATCTAGAGGATCACAAGATTACCTTACCAAGGGTGGAACCACACAGAGGAGTTTGTGGGAAAGGATGAGGACCGCACCTTGGTGGAGAATATGAAGAAAAAGTATGGGTTGGTCAAAGGTAACTGGGGATACACCATAAGGTTTATCAATGACCAATTAGTCCACTTCGTCACACATATTTTGGCCAGAAAGATCATGATGAAGTGTCGCAAAATGAAGTTCCTACATCGATGGTGTCTTTAGCTGCACAATGCGCAAATGGAGTCTAGTATAACTAGGCGAGATATTGATGTAATGAATTCCTGGATGACTGCTGCAAGGTCTATGAAAAAATAACATCTTTCCATTATGTCTGGTTAATCTTGATAATTGCTAAGTTGGCATAGGAGCCGTAGGATACACAGTTTCCTCCGATAGAAGCATATGTATGTGAGGTCGTGAGGCATGCTTCATTGTGGCATACCACTAAAGCATCGTTAGAACAAGAGAATAGAATATTCTTCATATTATATCAAATGGATATACACATGTTAGTAAACCAACATCTATGCATTTCGCTGAGTTTGCACAAACAATACAACCTTGTAGTGAGGTTCAAGGTAGATTTTAATAAATTTTACATACAAGTGCGCAAAGACACAAAGAAGGAATGACATGAATTTCCATCTATGGTCAAAGAATATGATTTGGTAGAAGTAATAAAGACATGGCCCACATAATGGATGACCCCGCTAGAGGAAGCAAGACATAGTGCAATAAAAGAAGAAGAGCTAGACATTTCACACCATGGCAAAGCTAGTGGAAAAGACAAGCAATACGGAGCAAAGGAAAAGGAAGAAAAAAACCATGATGAATAACATCATGAGGGGGACCCTAAAGGAGCTGAGGATATGACTAAGGAGATAAAAAGGTAGAAACAAAGAAATCTATTGTAAAGAAAAGAAAGAAGGTGAATCTATTGTTAAGAGTAGAAAGAAACATAAGGAAGATAAACAAAAGAAATCACACTAGTGGTTTTCATTGAAGTTGACATGGATCAAATCGTAGACAAGGTTCAAGAGATAACAATGGAATCCTTGAAGAGGGTGGAAGATTGCTATGGCGAGCTCATCACACGTGTGAAATAGAGTATTATAGAGCTAAATATTTTGGCACAAACATCCATACCACCAGCGCAGATAGGTCAAGGACCCCAATGAGAGAGATTGATAGAAACAACATTTGGTATGGGATAATGCAGATACCTTCCGAAGCTATATAGTTCGACACTATCAAAGTCAAGAAGTAGGAAAATAGGTTGGGACCATGTCAATATGAACATGACAGCATTTCCCACTCTAGTGCTACATGAATTGCACCAAGGTCTCACAAATGAGCTCAAGGAGTGAGAACAGTGCACCTTGCACTTAAACATTCAAATAGAATAAGGCCATGTTGCTCTAAAGAAGCAACTTGACCAGGCCATCAAGGACAAGGAACAGGAAGAGCTACGAAAATAGAGATTGAAAGAGGTGGTCAAAGCCACTTGCAGGGAAGTTCTGGACATGGATGTTCGCGAGGATGAATCAATAGAAGACAAGGTTGCAAGGCTCGGCCTTATAGTCAAGGAGCAGAAGGATATAATTTTTGTAGTGAAATTAAAGTATGAGATGCAAATCAATGAGCTACAAATGAAGTTGCAGCCATCCACACCACTAGAAGTATGTGAAAAAAGGAAAATTAACTTAAAGAGTGGGATGAACAACATCTCTTTAGCATTGATAGTCTGTGGAACATTGTTGGATGAGACCTTGAAAATTTGGACTTTGCTACAGGAATATCCAAATGTTCAAAAACTGTAGGAGGAAGTGAAAAAAAAGGCATCATCAGTTGGAAGAGAATTGGGCTGGTGTGAAGACTTTTCTAATCTCGCAGAGGCTCACAAAAATTAATGAGACAGAGGAGCTACAAAATAAAATTGAAGAGTTGAAGAAGGAGGAGCAGAGTTTGATAGAAAGTACTTAGCCTTGGCAAGATGAGGCCATCTTGCTATCATAGGAAGTGGATGAGAAACTTCAGCGAATTTGATAAAGGGAGGCAGAATTGGCAAGGAAGGCTACGTAACATGTCACAAAAACAATATTAGAAGAAGTGTGCACCAAGGAAAAGTAGTTGGTGGAGAGTCTAAAATAATTCAACAAGGCATACAACAACATTGCATACAAGATCAGAGGTAAAATAGCTGAGTGACTCGAGACGAGTCACATGTGAGTGTTGGGGGCTTGTTGGGTGTAGCCCAACTGGCTAGATTTTGGGCAAGGAATCTAAAATTTGTGGAGCACGTAGTAGAAAGGATGCCACAGAGTGCAAATTGGACTGCACAATAGAGCAACGGAGCAAAATGAGGACCGGGAAAAAAACTCGCCGTGCAGTATAGGGGATTCGTGGAGAATCCCCTCATATTTTGTAAAAGCATATAATATTGTAAAATTTGAATGGTTTTGGACCATAATCCCTTGTATTTTGGAAACCATGGTATTGGGTCCATGGTAATGTAGCGATTTAATACATAAATGTAATAGTATATATAGGGATGAATAATAAATAAGGAAGGAAGCATTGAATCCAGATTTATGTTTACGCTTGTATCTTTGTGATCTATACTTTGGAGAAAGGGCAAGGTTCTGCAGTTGAGTGCGTGGAGGCCTGGGTCTGCAGTTGAGTGCGCAGAGGCCTAGGTCTGCAGCTTAGTATGCATATCGTCTACAACTTAGTGCTTAGACAACCTATAGTTGTGTGCGCAGGTGAAGTATTTCCTATTGTACCAAGTTCTCTATTATAAGCAAGAGTTCTTATGGACGTAAACCCACATTGGTATGAACCATGGTAAAATTTTTATCTCCATGTATTTTACATATTATCTGCACTTTATTTTAGTACTATGAAGTTTATGGATGTTTATAATATGTTTAAATGATGAATGTAATTCTACGAAGTAATATATGAGTTTGAAGTAGTTCATTAATGCGAATTAGTTTCAAAGCATAAGAAATTATAGAATTTCCACATCGTAGTATCCCTCAAGACTGCAGACACTAGGTTCTGCAACCTCCCATAGTCACTTCAGGTGAGACTGCGACTTGCTTGTAGGTTGTTACTGAAGGGCTAGTTATTAATGGTTTTTGTTAGTGTGTAGTAAAATCCAAACCTGGGTTAGCCCAATCTAAGCCAACACTTCTTCAGGAGGAGGATTCCCAACATTCTTTTCTCAAGAAAAACTTGCCTGAGATGAAGAAAAATACCATAATTATGGAATATCTTTGAAGTGGATTTTGTCATTGATTTTGACTTCTCCCTGAGGTCGGCCACACATATTGTTTGTGTGTTTGTGTACAACCTTATTATTCTCTCTTAATATATGAAAAAAGGAGACACATCCCAAGTTTTTTAGCTAAAGTCAAATTCTGGAAACTATTTGATTGAGATCAACATTTTTTTGGATTTGTTTTATAAACCATTTGATGAATTAAAATTGAGGAATCCCCTATGATGACTAGATTCTTATAGTTTCTTTTGTTTATAATTTTAGATTCCATGACGAACCCATAAGCTTCTGCATTATTGTTTGATTCTATTCCCAATCCCCATTCAAAGGAGATGGTATTTACCTTTCCCTAATAAAAAATATAACCACTTGCCCTTGCTTTTCTTGGATTAGTTTTTGAAGCTCCATCGAAGAAAATACATGGATGCTTCAAGGATTTTATCCATATTAAGAATTCCTCTTCTTTTAATATAATTTTCCAGTCTCTTGGCTTACTTGTAGTTGTACGAGGAGAGCTCCTAGATTGAGGATTATTCAGGATCAAATTGATCCATTAATTTTCTTCACACTAGGGAATATTTAGATCCAGATTCTTTGCTCCTTTAGCATCAATATATTTAGAAGAGAGTCCCCATGCTTTGGCTAGGACTTTCCTATCTTCCGAAATTTTATAAGTATTTTCTTATTGTGAGATAGCCAAATTTTCCAACAAAGAAAGGATGGTAGACAGCTCCAAAATCCTTTAATCATGTTTTTCTTCTTAAATGAATAAGGATAGGAAGCTTTAAAACTATCATAGAAGTCTAAGAGAGGGAGATTGAAATTGATGTGGATCTCTATCGGGTGAATGAGTTTCAACCAATAGTGTTTTGTAAAATTACAATCTAAAAAAAGATGTTAGATTGTTTCTTCTTTGTCACAACATAATGGGAATATGGAAGGCCCATTTATCCCTTTTGTCCTAAGATTATCTGCTATTATAATTTTTCCTTTGAGCATGGTCCACATGAAGAGTTTAATTTTTGGTAAGCTTTCTGTTTTCCAAACATATTTCCAATGAGGCCAATCTTGCTGACCTAGATATGCTTGGAGCTTCACATATCTTGACTTGACTGCATTATATCCCCCTGTTCGATTCCATTTGAAAGTATCTTGGGATTGAAGACTTATGGGAGTTCCTCCCTTAAGACTAGAGGTGATAAAATTCCATTGATTATTAAAACCAATAGGGAAGGACAGGGGGAGCCATCCATTCCAATTATTATCTTCATTGTTCCAGGGGGAAATTTAATCAAGAGTGTTTATTCCTTTATCACAAGAGGATGGATTTCTTGGATGTCTGAAAGTGGCGGAGAGCCCATGACACTGTCCCTCCATATATTAATATCTTGTCCTACTCCTATAACTCTTGAAGTGTTGTTCTTTATTAAATTCATAACTTTCCTAATAAGCTTCCAAATATGCGAGCAAGGCCTGATAGGAATATTCGAAACAAGAAGTTGCTGATTAGGAGAGCTCAGATATTTTTCTTCCAAGACTTTTTTCCACTAGGAAGGTTATCCTGTTATGAATCTCTAGATTATTTTTTGTGCCTAGAGCAATATTCATCAAACTTGGAAGTCGAATGGAGATGCCCCCTTTCTCATAAGGTGTTGTATTTTGTTTCCAGTTTATTAAATTAATTTTTTTATTCAGTTTTACCCCCTTTCCAAAGGATTTTTCTTATGATAAGTCCAATCTACTTTTGTGATCGTGTAGGAGCTTCAATGATTGCAAATTGGTACAAAGGGAGGGCTGATAAGACAACTTTTATCAAAGTGATTCTTCCAACTAGATTGAGCCATAAGATCCCCAATTATATTTTTATTTTTTTTGTCAATGATGCCATTCCATATTTATGATTTCAAGTTTTATTTAAAAATTAGAAGTCCCAAATACTTGAAATGATCCAAATTTGCATTAAATGGGGTATCAAAGATTTGAGAAATACATTGAAGTGTTCCTGCTAGAGTATTCCAACCATAGATACAACATTTGTTTTTATTAAAAGCACAACCCAAGGCTTCCAAAAATATGTACAAGATTTTTTAATTCTTTTTTCTACTACGCACGAGGCCCCTCCTAAGAAGAGAGTGTCATCAGTAAATTGGGAGTGATTGATGATTTTGAGACCCCTGCTGTAATATATACCTGTAATGGTCCCATTTTGCCTACTATTTTCTAATCTTCTACTTAGAGAACCTTCCATAATAATATAAAGAAAAGGAGTGATAGGACATCCTTGTCTAATACCTCTTGATATTTGGAAAAATTCTCCCGATATTCCATTCACAAGTGGGGCAATCCATGCTCCCTTTATACAATTTGTAATGAGGTCCATGAAGTTGGAAGAGAATCCAAATGTTTGGAGAACAACAATTAAGAAAGAATGAGAGACTCGATCAAAAGCATTGGTCATGTCTAATTTCAGAATGAAGGATTTTTCATTTTTTGATATACTGGAGTGAATGGCTTCTTGTACTAATAAAATGTTATCCAAAATTTTCTTATTGGGAACAAAGGCTCCTTGATTATCAGATATCAAGTTTTGGAGGAGGGGTTTCAGTCTATTAGCAAGAATTTTAGATATAATTTTATAAGAGGAATTACAAAGGGATATTGTTCTGAATCGATTAAAAGTGGAGGGTTTGGTCTCCTTAGGTATGAGGGTTAGGAAAGTGGAGTTGGGGTTCCCACTAAGATTATTTTTTTTGAAGACCCAATGAATCATCTTTAAGAGATCCTTTTTAATGAGCTGCTAAAAGGAACGATAGAAAGAGATGGAAAAACCATCTGGCCTAGAGCTTTGTCTGATTGAAAAATCCATATAACTTGTTGAAATTCATCTTCATCCACATCCTTTCTTAGGACCTCATTTGTCTCTTCTGTAATTAGTTTGGGGATATGCCTTAAAAAATATTCATAATTTTGGTCCTCTTGGTCTGAAGAAAGCAATTTCTTATAGCATTGGAAACCTTCCTTTTTTATTCCTTCTTGGTCTGTTATATCAACACCCCCTTCCCCAATTATTGACTCAATGTGGTTTTTGATTGATCTCAATTTGGTGGTGTTGTGGAAAAAGGTGGTATTTTTGTCGCCGGATTGAATCCACAGGTTTCTTGACTTTAGTCTCCATGTTTCTTCCTCATTTCTATTGTTCTTGTAGATTTCCCAATGAATTTATTTTTCTTTTAGATGATCCGCCCTTGTCACTTCACCTTACTCCATAGTCTTCTAAATGTTTTCAAACTTATTTTGCATCTATTGTTTCTTTTGTTGAGGTTCTTTATAGTGTGATCAAGCCCATTCCTTGAGTAATTTTTTGATATTTTTAAACTTTTCTTCCCAAACAAAAATTGGGGAACCATTTATGCTTTGTTTCCAACCTGTTGCAACCAAGGTTCTATCATTTTCAAAGTGAATCCATGGGGGATTGTATCGAAAAGGAAGAGGGTTGAGGTTTTCACTATCACGCAATTTTAAGGCTATTGATTTGTGATATGAAGTTGCAGATGGAATTATCTTAGAGATCACAAAGTTAAAATATGAGGTAATGTAGTCATGGATTAAGAATCTATCCAATTGTTCCTTTATATTTTTGAACCATATCCTTGAATTACTACAAGTATACTTCCCATTTATGGATTGTATATCCAATAATTTTTTTACTTGCATTATAAGTTCTAACTTGTCTCTAAAGGGATTAGATTGAAAATAACCTCCACTCTTTTCATTAGAGTGTTGAAATATGGCAACAAGAATATTCCAATTTATTTTTTCCTTGAATTAAATTGTGAATTAAAATTGAATTTAGTCTTAACAACTATTTGGAAATAATTAATTAATTTATTTTAAATTAATTAGTTGGAGAAATTCAAGTTAGAAGTCTTTCTGAAGTCATGCAAGAGTTATCCCTTAAATTAAGGAGATAATATTGAGCTATATTTGAGTTGTAATTAGTTAACTCAGTTTACTGAGTTAAGTCCAGTTAAATTAGTTCCAAACTGTTTGAGGAACTAATAGTGAGTTAACAGTCAGTTGATGCATTAATGCACTCAACTAGTGCTACTCTAGTTAACTAAAGATTCCCTCATCAGAAACTCATGCATATCTATTCTGAGAAAGACCCAGTTGATATTAGTGTTCAAGGACAGTGTAATATCAATTGCATGTGTTTTCTCAAGGAGAAAACTCATGCGCAGTCAAGGATTTAATCATTGAGGATTGCGTAGTTTTGGAGGAGACCAACCACTTGGTAACAGGAGAATCATCCACAAGGAACAACGCAAGGAAATAGGAGCTTGGAGGGTAGAGAGGAAGGCTAGAGCGAAGCCAAGATTAGCTATGAGCGTCTGTGAGGATTGTACTGAGAGCTGGCTAGCTGTGAGAGCTAAGGCTTTGTATAATTCCTATGTATTTCCACCATCTATGATAATACAATAGTGTGGGATTTTTAGCTAAGGATTTCCCCAAAGTATTTCCATGTGTATTGTGTTGTTGATTCTTCTTCTTCTAGTTATATTGTTCAGCTTGATCTTTCATCTTCCGCAAATTGATAGTAGAAGTAGGTTATAGTATTCTGATTTGATTTATATTGCATTATCGGGTTAACCTACATAGATTTTCTACATGGTATCAGAGTTGGATTTGTAGAAATATCTACATGGTATCAGAGCTGTGAATAGTATACTGAGAAGAGAATTTGATGTTTGAAGTTAGGGGTTGCAGGTTCAAATCGAATTCATATCTTACTTGAAGTTTCGCCAATGGTGTTTATGGCTTCAAACTCGAGTATACCTTGGAAGGTAGCTCGAATTACATACCATGGAAAGATAGGATGGAGGCTGTATTAGAAGACGATGGCTTGAAGGAATTCATTGATCAAGAAATCCCAAATACAACTTCAACTAATGCTCAAGAGTTGGCTGAGTTGAAGAAGTGTGTGGCGAAGGCGAGACAGATCATCCTTGAGGGAGTTCGATACCATATTGTCTTGAGTCTTCATGGGAAGGATACTCCATTTTCAATGTGGAAGACATTGAAGGAACTATACTAGAACAATAGTGACTAGAGGAAATTGGCACTCAAGGACAAGCTTTGAAGAATCAAGATGGAGAAGGGCGATACTATTTCCACATATATGAACAAGCTCACCACTTGCAGAGATGAGCTTGGCCGTGTGGGAATAACTACTGCCGATGATGATATGGTGAGCCTCACTCTCCTTGGCCTTCCAAAGAGTTGGAATAGCTACTAGAACTCTGTGAGTGGAAGGGAAAAACTGCTAGATTGGGAATGACTGTGGTCAGATCTTATGCAGGAGGAGATCAGGAGGATCACATGAGATGGTTCTTCATCCAAGAATGACGATGAAGAAAATTTGGCCTTAGAAACTAAGGTAAGGAAAGGGAAGGGGAAGGCTTCCCATTTCAAATCGAATTCTTCTCATGGAGGGAAGAACGTTGACACGTCTGAAGTAAGATGCTTTAATTGTCACAAGATGGGGCATTATGCAACTAATTTCCCATCGAATAAGTGTAATAAGGGATCCTCAAAATGATCAGAAGGTGACACATTAGCCTCTTAGTTTGAAATGGACATTACCCTCATCGCATGCATGGTGTCATCGATTATGGGTTGTGTCTGGTATCTTGACAGTGGAGCCTCATTCCACATGACCGGTGATAAAAATTTATTTAGTGCCTTGTAGGAGAAAGACCTCAAGATATGCATAGAGATGGGTGACGACGGAAGGTATAGTGTTTCAGGAGTGGGCACGGTTGCTTTTAAGAGGGAGCATGGAGCTCCTCTCACCTTGACAGATGTGATGTATGTGCCTGGACTAAAGAAGAGCTTGGTATCGGTCGCAATGTCTGAGGACAAAGGATACAATGTTGTCTTCAGTAGAGGAAAGGCATTCCTAAGACACATAGACACGGGTCAGACCAAGAGGATAGGGATTCAGGTGAAGAATCTCTATAAACTAGAGGTAGATGATTGCGCATCATTGAGTACAAAAGCCGAATTGGTGCAAAGGCAAGACATTGGCGAGTTGTGGCATAGGTGGTTGGGCCATTTTCATCATGGGGCCTTGAAGATATTGCAACAGATATCTACAGGACTTCTCAAAGGTAAAATTGAGCAAGTTGACACATGCCTATGTTGCACCTTCGGAAAGTACACCATGTCTTCCTTTCATGATTGAGACAGTCGAGTAGAGGCTATCTTAGAGCGAGTTCATACTGATTTGTGTGGACCATTAGCGATGGCATCCATGGTGAAGAAAAGGTATTATGTGATTTTCACTTATGGCTATCCTCGTAAATGCTGGATTTATTTAATGTGGAAGAAGGACCAAACTTTCACAAAGTTTTGTGAGTTTAAATCTTTGGTCGAGAAAGTGTCAGGGAAGAAGATCATGGCCTTGAGAAGAGAAAACGGTGGAGAATATGTCTTTCAAGAGTTTAATCACTTCTGAGGAGTGGAAGGAATTAAACGAGAGTTGATGGCACCTCATAACCCACAACTGAATGGGCTGGCTGAGAGGAAGAATAGAACTATTATAGGGGTAGCACGGGCAATGCTGCATGACCAAGGCCTACCACTTCACTTGTGGGCTAAGTCATGCAACATAGCGGTCTATTTGCAGAATAGAAGCCCACATCGCATACTTGGGATGGAGACACCAGAGGAAGCTTTCTCTAGTAAGAGACCAGATGTGGGTCACTTCAAGATCTTCAGCTCATCGGTATATTTCCCTGTGACAAAATATGCACGAAAGAAGCTTGAGCTGATAGCAAATTTGGGGATATTTGTGGGGTACACTGATACACCTCACAACTATCGGCTATACTTGCCTACGAGTCGGAGGAAAGTGGTTCATAAAGATCTCAAGTTTGATGAGTAGAAGGCCATGTGAGTTTCCCTTGAGAGGGAACTCCAACTACACGCTGTGGAGGAACTGTTGGTTCCTAAGGAGAAGGAGCCTTAGACTAATGTGGAACAGCTGCATGTAGAGGTTCTAGGAGTGAAGACATCCACTCAAGTAGAGTCTTCCAGAGATGGATGGAAGCGCACAAGAGAAGCTGATAGATTGTTGGAGGATGCGAGAGAGAATGTAGGCACACCATCTTCTTAGTGTAGACAAAGGAGGTCACCTAGGAGGTACACTGGATACATGGCCCTTGCTGGGGAATTTGTTGAGACCGAGCCATCTTCCTTTGAGGAAGCAGTGCAACAGCCGATTTGGGTTGATGCTATGGATGAGGAGTATGACTCCATAGTTCGTAACAGTGTTTGGGATGTGGTTTCGAGACCGGAGAACAAGTCAGTTGTGACTTCCCATTGGCTTTACAAGGTAAAGAAAGTTGCTGATGGTGGTGTGGAGAAGTATAAGGTAAGATTTGTTGCCCGTGGCTTTTCACAGGTCGAGGGGATTTACTATGATGAGACTTTTGCTCCTGTCGCAAGGTACTCATCTATCATATCTATGTTGGCACTATCAGCATAGATGGGTTGGAAGATCCATTAGATGGATGTGGAGACTACATTTCTCAATGGCCAGATTAAGGAAGAGGTGTACATAGAGAAGCCAGAAGGTCTTGAAGCCTCCGATCGTGAGTCGCATGTGTGCCGGCTCAAGAGAGCGTTGTACGGGCTGAAGTAAGCACCTCGTGCTTGGCACACTAGGATAGATAACTACTTCACTAGGTTGGGCTTCACAAAGAGTGAGGCAGACGCAAACCTATACCACATCATGTTGAAAGGTAAGCTTTTGATCATCGTACTTTATGTTGATGATCTCCTATTGACTGGTGATGATCAGTTGATCGTGTCTTGCAAGGAGGACCTTGCAAGAGAATTCAAGATGAAAGACATGGGTCTCATGCATTACTTCCTTGTCATGGAAGTGTGGCAGAAGGATGGGGAGTTGTTTGTGTCTCAGGGCAAGTATGCCAACGAGATACTCAGGAGATTCCACATGGAGAAATACAAGCCCAAGCAGACTCCTCTAGTAGGTAACGAGAGGAAGGAGGTTGCTACTTCAAAAGAAGTGGTATGGGCTACTGTGTATAGGTAGCTTGTGTTTTGACTGATGTACTTAGTGAACACACGACCATAATTGTGCTATGTGGTGAACCAGCTGAGTCAAGCGATGGTTCAGCCTACCAAGATGTTTTGGAAGGTAGCAAAGCATGTATTTAGATACCTCAGAGGCACATATTAGTATGGATTATGGTACAAATGGATAGAGGGAGTGAAGCTACAGGGCTTCACTGATGCAGATTGGGCAGGGAGTCCATTAGATCGGAAGAGCACATCAGGAGGAATTTTCAACCTTGGGTCAGTGGCAGTTTCTTGGTACAGTAGGAAATGAAGGTCGATTGCACTCAGCTCGGTAGAGGTAGAATACATGGTTGCAAGTCAGGCAACATGTGAGGCCATTTGGATGCGGAAAATCCTAGTTGGTTTGTTTGATCAGAGGATGGATCCAACTATGATTTATTGTGATAATTAGAGTTGTATCAAACTCTCTTAGAATGCAATATTTCATGGTAGGTCCAAGCACATCAACATCCAGTATCATCATCTCAGAGACTATGTAGCAAGGAGGATCATGTTGCTGCATTATATTTTGACAGAGGAGAAAGACGCTGACATTTTGACAAAGGCATTGTCAAAGTGTAAATTCAAGTTCCATAGAGACAGGATAGGGGTGGCAGATAATCCCTTTCTTTTTGATAGGGAGTGTTGAGATATGGCAACAAGAATATTCCAATTTAATTTTTCCTTGAATTAAATTGTGAATTAAAATCGAATTTAGTCTTAACAGCTACTTGGAAATAATTAAGTAATTTATTTTAAATTAATTAGTTGGAGAAATTCAAGTTAGAAGTCTTTCTGAAGTCATGAAAGAGTTATTCCTTAAATTAAGGAGATAAGATTGAGTTATATTTGAGTTGTAATTAGTTAACTCATTTACTTAGTTAAGTCCAGTTAAATTAGTTCCAAACTGTTTGAGGAACTAATAGTGAGTTAATAGTCAGTTGATACATTAATGCACTCAACTAGTGCTACTCCAGTTAACTTAAGATTCCGTCATCAGAAACTCATGCATGCCTATTATGAGAAAGACCCAGTTGAGATTAATGTTCAAGGACAGTGCACTATCAATTGCACGTGTTTTCTCAAGGAGAAAACTCATGTATGAAGTCAAGGATTTAATCCTTGAGGATTGCGTAGTCTTGGAGGAGATCATCCACTTGGTAATAGGAGAATCATCCACAAGGAACAACAAAAGGAAATAGGAGCTTGCAGGGCAGAGAGGAAGGTTGGAGAGAACCCAGGATTTCCTATGAGCATCTATGAGGATTGTACTGAGAGCTGGCTAGCTGTGAGAGCTAAGGCTTTGTATAATTCCTATGTATTTCCACCATGTATGATAATATAATAGTGTGGGGTTTTTAGCTGAGGCTTTCCACAAAGTATTTTCATGTGTATTATGTTGTTGATTCTTCTTCTTCTAGTTATATTGTTCAACTCGATCTCTAAGCTTCCGCAAATTTATAGTAGAAGTAGGTTATAGTATTCTGGTTTGATTTATATTGCATTAACGGGTTAACCTACATAGATTTTCTACATTTTATCAAAGCTAGATTTGTAGAAATATCTACATAGAGTTCCTAATCAAGTTGAGATATCCACATATAATGTTTTTTTTCCTCCTTCCTATCCTATGCATTCCCTAAGGAGTTCCAACATTGTTCCTTGTCCCTAAAATGGGAAGGTGCATAAATATTAAAGAGACAAATTTGATAATCAATAATCTTGTTTCTGAATTCTATTTTAATATAGTGTGATTCTTTCTGCTGATCTATTAGCTCCCAAGTGGAGAAGTTCCATAGAGTAAATATTTCTCTTGAAGCACCTTCTACACCTATTGATTTTCCTGCGAAATTCTTTACTATTTGAGTTATTTGAAACATCTTTTGTTCTGAGGATTTCATCTGGTATAATAACAGGAATTCTAGAGGTTTAGATTTGATGAGATCTTTTGCTGTGTTGACCTTCGAAAAGTGCCCAAGACCTCTGCGATTCCAAGAGACTGTAATCATTACTTGTTGTTTGATGGATTCAAGAGGCCTTTTCCTCTCACATTCTGAGTTATTTTTTTTGTTCCCTGCACTTTTTTCTATATGTGTTTCTATAGGTTACTGCGTTCCTAGAGTCATTTCCTTCAAAGCAACTTCGTTCCTAATTTCCTTGTTTGTTTTTTTAACCAGATCTCTTTTGATTGTATGAGAGGAACAAGGAATATTTTGATTGGTTTCTAGTCAAAATTATGTCAAGAGGAGGAACGGGGGGGGATTAGGAGGGGAGGCATGGGAGGAAGGGAGAGGAAGGAGAGGGGGAGGCTCATCACAAGCTAGCTCAAGAGGAGAAAATGGATTGGATTCTAGAGGGGTGGATATAAGAGAGGAAGGAGGAGGAGAATTTCAAGAGGGAGGAACAACATAGGAAGGAGCAGAGGGCTTCGAGGACTTGGATATAGATTTATTTATTTTTTAATCGGTTCCCATTGTGTATCTTGAGTGTTTTTAGATTCATTTGTTTCCTTCTTTAGGAATCTATTTGCAAAATGACCATATCCATGACATACCTTGCATTTGAAAGGGAGTTGTTGATAGTCCAGCTATTGAATATGTGTCCAATTGTTCATGTTGATGTCCATTTCTTCAGGAATTCCTTTTCCAAGATGGACTTCAACACAAATTCGAGCACAAGCATGCATTTTATGTTTTGGTTCGCTTCTGTCTATATATTTCCCAAATGCATTTCCAATAGATTTTACTTTTTCAACCCCCAATAATGGAGAGGGAGGTGAGCGAGGCAGACTGAAACAGGAACTGTATTGGAGACATAAAGTTTAGGGTCAAAGTCTAGGGTCCATCTTTTGAGATATAAGCTTATGGAGTCCATAAAATAAGGCCCATTTATGAAGATGAGGTATTTGTCTTCTCTAGATTCAAAATAAAAAGTGAAAAAACCTCTTCCAAAAAATCGAATGGAGATTTTGCCTTGAATGGAAGTGGACCAGTTCCTTTCAACCCATCTTTGCACTATTTTGGGCGAGGGAAAAGACTAGTAAACTATCTGAGTAGACACTTTTTAGATAATGAAAGAGAAACTTTCCTGGGCAACAATGGAGGAAGAACTATTTCAGGGATGTCTTATAGCTTCTTGATAAACTTCAAAACATCCGGTCGCTCACGAGGAGGACCTAGAGAGAAGATAAGGCTATTGAAAGCCATGGAAGATTCATCTGAAGGGTAAAAGCATGAGGTTGAGCCCCCTATGGATCAGACTCTACAGGAGCCATAGAGGGAGAACACAGAGGAAGATCTAGGAGGTGGACTTAGAAGGAGTGCACAACATGGGAGAAAATCTTCAATTATCTCTAGAACCAATATTACACTCAATTTCTTTTTGAATTTTGGTTATATTGTTTTGGAAAAGGTGTGAGGAAGTGTGATTAGTGATTATCCATAGTCAAGCTAAATGTTTGATCTAAAATGTTTAGTTTAATTAGATTTGGCTCTATACATATCTAAAAAATTTAAATGCACATGGAATGCAAAGAACTAATGTAAAAGATAAGCATTAGATTTCATATATTATTGAGATGACATATATTTATAGTACATGATATGACCCTTGTGTTGTTGGGAAAAGTATCCAATACGGAATGACCCTATCCCACTCTAAGGGTGATAGTACCTCAGCAACAATCAAAGCAAAGCTATGTGAGATTACTTCTTTATGAGATGTAAGAGAGGGGAGAAAGAGGTCCACTAACCGATGTCTTCCGCTAATGATTGATCCAATCTTCTCTCTTTGCTGCTTGCTCCCAGCTCTTTGCTCTTTCACTGGCCCAGCTACACCAAGTTCCTGCAAAAAGGCAAGAGAGGGAAACTACAAGAAGCATACATTCATAATTGATTCAAGGATTAGAATAAATCAAATACACAAGTATAACAATACACCATTGAGACACATGCATATAGAAGAACCTCAAATGCTTTATTAATGGAAGAAGTAAAGTTCAGGAAGTGATACAACCATAAGAGGCCCAATCCAGCATCACCTCCCAGCAGAAAGAAATCTCCTCTTCACCTCCTTCAAAGCAAATCACCCAATAGCTCTAAACTCAAACCAACAGCACTTCCTTACATTCACAAGATTCCAGCCCCCTTAGACCTCATGAGAGAGCTCTATATATAGGAGTTTTGGAGAAAGGATGAGTCAGCTTAAGGTTGGCATGAAGCTGACTAGTGTCCTCTCCCACTTCAGTTATTCTTCAGTTCTTGAGTCCACTTGGAGGTTCTTGCTTCCACTTGGAGATCTAGACCCTCTTACTCATCACCAGTCGAATTCCCTGATCCAAGTGTCATTTTGGAAGCTTCCTGGGCATTGACACCTTGAGGAATGACTGTGCCACTTGGCCAAACTCGCCCAGCACAGGTAGCCTTCTTTGCAGTTGACATTCAGCACAGGTACACAGTGGAGCAGTTGACATTCAGTGCAGATGCTCAGTGGAGCAGTTGACATGATCCAGAATTAGCTTGTTTTTGAGTGTTTTCAGGTGGACAACTGATATTCAGTGCTGTGGTTTGCTGACCTTGTTCCTCTAGGGGTAGGAACAACATGTTTAGGGACTTTGGATCCCTTAGATTATTGACATTTCATGCTTCATGCTGTAAGGCACAAAAATGTCTATAACAGTTGCCCCCTAAAGTATGAGGTCGTTCATCGGGTGAAATGCTTTATCAAGAGGATCCGAAGTTCATTCAATCGTTGAGAGGTGACCTGTAATAAAATACAATACAATACATCATTTTTTCATTCTGCTTTCATGATCTAGCTGAGGCGGGCATTCCCATGCTCAGCTTTATAAATTCATTTTGGTACATAGAACAGACGATCGTCTGATGGTAGACTGATAATTCTTGCTGAAATTATCATCCTTTGAGTAGGATGATCATCTGTTGCAATGATGTACATGTCAAATGTCTTTATATTTCCTGAATATATATCGCAGCCCGGATGGATGAAACTAGATCCGGGGTCTTCAAACTCGTTCGATCTTCACTCTAAGTACAAGTCGATCCATGTGAGAATTGCGCTGAAGTCGAACATGGAAAGACATCGCTTGATTACCGGTCAATGATGTAAACCGTTAACAAGCGCGAGAGGAATCACCGATAATGATAATGACCCTCAAGGTACTGCAGTACAATTCACGTGGTGTGAATAAAGGACTTGGCGTCGAACACCACGCAAAATCTTCTGGTCGAAGGTCATTGATGTATACCTGTCGCCGGAAGTGAGAAACTTGCCATTGAGGCATGCAAGCTTCAAAGTACTGAGGGGGTTGTTCCTAGATCAACTTCTTGGATAATGAGCTGAAGTCGACAAGAAGCGATCCGTCAAAGGAGGGCCTTAATGAATCCCACATCAGTGACATGGAACGGAGCTAATTATTTTAGTGGAGGTGAAAACAATCTGTGACAGATGATCCAGGGTGGCGATCATGGATGGATGAAGGATAATGTATGGCCGTGGATGGGACACGGTTGACTCTTTCTGAACAACATCTCTTGAACATATAACGACACTGATGCGATGGATCGGTAGCATTACCCCAAATGTGGATGGTTTGGCGAGACCATGGTGATGAGACCGGTGAATGAAACAACCCAACCCGATGTGGTACGGAAGAAAAGTGTCATGTTCAAGAGCGACTTGCTACCATTAAAGCTTTGAGGTTCTCCCAATTTTTCCCCAGTCATTTCTGACCAGTACCTCTTTATTTTTGTCAAGCTTGAGGAGGATAACATATGCTTGTTCTATAACCTGCCCTTCGGGCAAGCCCATCGCTATGTTTTAACGAGCCTAGCGATAGGGAAACTCGTTCTCGTCTAAAGACAAGTTTGTCGCTATTTAATCATTTTAACGAGTCTAACGACAAGGAAAACTCGGTCCTTTTCATTTTTAGAGAGTCTGAAAAGGTACAGAAAGTTAACTCCAAAATTCCTTTTTCGTCATCTAATCCCTTAAGTCCGAAAAAGTATAAAACAATACAGAAGGGATGAGTTTTCGATAATTTTAACGAGCCGAATAAAACAAGCGCTCGACCTTTTTGTGCAATAATCCCTCAGGTCCAAAAAGATTAAAATCTAGAGGAGGGATAGCTCTTCCGGTCCTTTTAACGAGCTGGAAGGCCAAAACTCGGCAAACTTTTCATATTTTACGAGTCAGTTGAAAAGAGCTCAAAGAAGACTCGTCTTTTGAGGAACGAGTGATAAACAGGGATAGCAGCAGATTCCAGGTACAGGTTGGAATTTTCCAATCACGGCAGTGTCACAAGGATGGCTAGGTGAAATCACTCTTCGCAGCTGTTCCTCAAAATGGGTAAACAATCATATGGAGGTGAACGATCGGCCAAATGACGGTGGAGGTGGCAGGTGCAAAACACGACCAAGGCTTTTATGGCTGATAAATTTACGATCACAGTGGTTATTTACCGGGATAGGTTCATTTTTTAACGAGCTTGAATGCGCCAAAACACTGCTCAATCTTATGTTTATTTTTTAACGAGCATGAACTATGTGCTAAAACTGCTCGGATCTCGCTTTTCTATTTTTTAACGAGCATAAATTCCGCGGTAAAACTGCTCGGATCTTGCGTTTATTTTTTAGCGAGCATGAACTTTATGCTAAAACTGCTCGATTATACCAGTCATAAGATAAGAATGTCTCCTGTGAGATAGCTATTTTTTATGGAGCTTTATCTCACGAAGCTATGCTCTGCTCCTTTCTTTATGCAAGTTTGGAAACGGCTAATCCTACGAGTTTAAAGGGTTAGACCTACAGGTTTAAAGGGAGGACCTAAAAATTTAAAAAATAAATAGTCGTCCCTTGCTTGCACTCCAAAAGGTTTGCATGCCCCCAGGTATAAAGTACAATTTCAAGGTTGCCCCTACTTATCCATAAAAACATTTGTTTTAAAGGGTGAGGCTTGCCTCTTTCTGGTTACCCAAAGATTGTTTCGTTAATCTTTCAAACAAAACATTTCCTCGGCACTGTCTACCGAAATAGACAAGGGTGAATGACCCTGTTCTGTCAAACACATAACTTTGAAAAAAGAATCTTGTTCCAGAACAACCCCTCTTCCTCTATGGATGGGGTACGGACTAGTCATATTCTTCCGCGGAAATTCTATCTTATACCCAAAGTTTTCTCTGCCCTAAGCAGACCAGGATGCATGCCCCCTGGGTTCCAGTCCCATCTTTCCGAATCACTCGCACTCATCGGGAAGGAGGACTGGGGGTGGAGACATTTCTTGATTGAATAGACCCTTCAGGGTTGGTATGTGACTATTTGCGATGCGTGATCCCGGAAATGAAAGCTGGTCTACGAGCTTGACCATTCTTCCTTCGTGTGGAAAACACATTACTCTAAAGAGTGAGGAGACTATTGCTCCCATGCAATATATATAGTCTCGTCCAAGGAGTAGGTTATAATCCAAGGGTCCTTGAACGACCATCACGTTCATTTGAACGGTCTTCCCTTTCAATGTAACAGGCACATTGGGGAGGATCCCTAATGGTCGACTGGTTCCTTTATCGAAACCCGAGAGATTTCTTATCTCAGGCAAAAGCGCCGGGGAACCCAGTGCTTTCCAAGCAATAGAGGAAAGGATACTCACAGATGCCCCTTCATCAATGATAGTGCCAGCCATTACCATTCTATAAATTTGGACTATGATTCTGAATGGTACACTGGCTGGCAACCGGGGTCTGCCTAGTTGGTTCCAATCAAAGGACACAACTAGGTTGCTTGGTGGTGGGACCGAATACACGGCCGGATATGACCCTGATGATGTTCCTTCCTGCGATAAAGGAATGGGCGCATTTCCCTGATGCTCATCAGAGTCGGTGTTGATGAAAAAAATCTGGATGGTGTCATCCTTATTCTCTTCAGTGAGGGTGTCATTTGAAGATGAATCTTCAATGACGGTGTCATTTGAAGATGAGACTTCTGAAGGAAGAATCGGGTCAACTGCTGTTTCGACCTTTGGACTTTCGTCCGGTCTAGATTCAGTAGGTTCATTTTCAATGACTGACGCTTCAGCTGACCACTTGAGCGGGCCAGCTGTATTTTCAACCAACGAAGGACTTGGCACGAGTTTTTTGTATCCAGGAGGAAGTCTCAACGGTGAAACCGGACGATCTTCCAAAACTCTCTTCGCTTCGTCTAAGAAGGGACAACGGTGGATGGCGTGATCGCCTTCACACAGTCTGCAGGGGGATCTTGCTCCCCCTCTTTGTCTTGAACCTTCACTTTCGCTGGTTGACGGTAAGCATTCAACATGGCTATCAGAGGTTGATGCTCCCGAATTGTGCAAACGAGGGGACCAGTCCCTTAGTATCCGGGGAATACAGGGACAATCTCTATGGAAGTGGTCTCCTTTACATATGACACATGGCGATTTAGGCCCGGTCTGTGCTGTGTGTGGATTTTTGTCAGATGTCTTTTGCTTGCCCCCAGTCGCCTTAGGCTCCTTCTTCTTCTTTTCTCTCTTCTTCTTCTCCTTCTTCTCCATGGGAGCTTGGCTTTTTGCCGGCTCTACCTTGCGAAGATGAAGGATTGGAGGAAGAGTTATAGGAAGTAGAAGGCTGGTGGGCAGCTCTAGACTGATCTAACTGTTGACTCGACTGTTCAGGAACCATGGTGTTCTGAACTACATTGGTTGAGAATAGCCAAATTGGCAGGCCAATTGTCAGTCCTGGAAGCGACAATGTGGCCATGTGGGGCGCACCAACTTCTCCCCAAGAGGAGAAAGGACTAGGATTTCCATCATGTGAAATTCCTTGGTTGGGGCGTTCCATGTTCTCAACCTACAGATCAACGCAGGAATAGGAGGTGATTATGTTCCGTTTAAAATAAATTTTATAACGACGCTTGAGACACAACTTGCTTTTTCACTTTTTAAGAGTCGAGAAAAAGCTAAAGATGACTCTAGTCTCCTTCGATGTTTTAACGAGCCCGAAGTGACAAATGCTCGGATGGACTTTTTCAGTTATAGAGTTTGAAAAAGGCCAAAAGAAACTGCTCTGGAGATCTAGGCAGAGGGTGTGCCAAACTTTTCGCAAAACCACAGAATACGTTTTACGGTACGAGTGGTCGATCTTCGTGAATGATGTGTTCACTGCATTGCGATCAGTAGGGCGGCCGACACGGTTTCCTATGGATAAAGGATTTGTTCCTATAGGGGTCTCCCAATATATACGCGACGGTACGTGGGAGCACAAGTCCGTATTGATACTTATCGTTTCACCGTGGAGGAATCACCCAATCACTCAACGCTAAGATATCACGTTTAACGACGCCGGAACACGTCTCTAGCTTAGACCTCTATGTGTTTGCGTTATGTTTCAATGCGTTGTTATGTAAATTCAATTTATTTTAAGGTTGATCTTGTTTAGCAGTTTGCCTTTATGGATCACCACGAGATGTATAATACAACTTCCTAAATGCAGTCTAAGATGATAAGCAAACTTTTCAATCTTTCAACTTTGAAAATCTTAACTACTGAGGGAAAAGAAAGACATCATCTTTTCACACAGATCATAGAGCACACACTAATGCACTTTTCCTAAATCAACATGCGAGCTGTCAAAATGCACATGCACAATGCAGGTATTTCTTTTCTCTTTCTTAATGTTGATGTAATACAAAAAGAAAGCTGTTGTATAACTTTGAATTCAATTTCAAGTGAAAGCAAACAAGCTTGTCCAAAATCAAAAGACACCTTAAGATTTACTTGTTTCGACACTAGAAATATATAAATTCAAACCATATGACGAAAGCAAAAGCTCAATCAGCTATGAACAGCAAACAAACTAACTCTTAAGATCAAAACGACACTTAATCACAGGTCTAGATCTAAGAGGCCACAACAAGACTAGTTCACTTTCGTTATGGGAAACTGCAAATGATGTAAGAAATACACAAAGAACAAATACAGTTTCTTTATACAACTGAGGTGGAATAGTGGCAAAGAAAGGTGGTTTCAGATAGGCACATTGACTGATAACAGGCTGCAAAAACAAGGATGAAAACAGGGCAATAAACAGCAGGGAACCCCAGTAGCACAAGGCAAAACTGGTTCAGCGCAGGTAGTACACTGTCAGTTTGACATTCAGCGCAGGTAGCCCCTTCGGGATCTGCGCTGAAATGCAGACTGCCTTCACAGTGCCTGCACTCAAGAGATAAACTTTCGTTTTTCTCAGTTTCCAGGTCACAGATTGCTCAAAAATTCACAGTTTTTGGCCAAATCAGAAGCTATCAATCAAGTACACACTAAGGGATGAAAAGCTATCACTAAGAGCTGTTCAGAGTCCTTGTGGATTAGCACTTCAAATCATAAACATGCCCAGAAACTGAGCTAGAGTAGCTGCCCTCTACTTTGCATTTGAAAGATCCAAATGCAGTTCGATTCGGTACTCCCTGTGTTTATGAAATGAATAGCAAAAACACAAACAACCAACAAGATACGATCCCCAGTGGAGTCGCCAATTTGTTGTTGGGAAAAGTATCCAATACGGAATGACCCTATCCCACTCTAAGGGTGATAGTACCTCAGCAACAATCAAAGCAAAGCTATTTGAGATTACTTCTTTATGAGATGTAAGAGAGGGGAGAAAGAGGTCCACTAACCGATGTCTTCCGCTAATGATTGATCCAATCTTCTCTCTTTTCTGCTTGCTCCCATCTCTTTGCTCTTTCACTGGCCCAGCTACACCAAGTTCCTGCAAAAAGGCAAGAGAGGGAAACTACAAGAAGCATACATTCATAATTGATTCAAGGATTAGAATAAATCAAATACACAAGTATAACAATACACCATTGAGACACATGCATATAGAAGAACCTCAAATGCTTTATTAATGGAAGAAGTAAAGTTCAGGAAGTGATACAACCATAAGAGGCCCAATCCAGCATCACCTCCCAGCAGAAAGAAATCTCCTCTTCACCTCCTTCAAAGCAAATCACCCAATAGTTCTAAACTCAAACCAACAGCACTTCCTTACATTCACAAGATTCCAACCCCCTTAGACCTCATGAGAGAGCTCTATATATAGGAGTTTTGGAGAAAGGATGAGTCAGCTTGAGGCTGGCATGAAGCTGACTAGTGTCCTCTCCCACTTCAGTTATTCTTCAGTTCTTGAGTCCACTTGGAGGTTCTTGCTTCCACTTGGATATCTAGACCCTCTTACTCATCACCAGTCGAATTCCCTGATCCAAGTGTCATTTTGGAAGCTTCCTGGGCATTGACACCTTGAGGAATGACTGTGCCACTTGGCCAAACTGACCCAGCGCAGGTAGCCTTCTTTGCAGTTGACATTCAGCGCAGGTACACAGTGGAGCAGTTGACATTCAGCGCAGATGCTCAGTGGAGCAGTTGACATGATCCAGAATTAGCTTGTTTTTGAGTGTTTTCAGGTGGACAACTGATATTCAGTGCTGTGGTTTGCTGACCTTGTTCCTCTAGGGGTAGGAACAACATGTTTAGGGACTTTGGATCCCTTAGAATATTGACATTTCATGCTTCATGCTGTAAGGCACAAAAATGTCTATAACACCTTGGATTCATATTCCAAGTGGTCTCCTGGACTCTAGTGGCTGTTCACATTCCACACCAACTCAAATAGGATTAGGTGTCCAACATTCCCCCCCTTAATATGAAGGGATTTGTATGGGTCCAAGAAGAGAGTTGTAATACAAAATGTGCAAAAAATGCATGGAAGCACTAAGCTAAATGTTCTCTCTAAAATTTTGGTATAAGGGGGTGGTTTAAGGATGACCACCAACACTGGAACACTTAGTGCAATTCCCAAAACTCTTCCGAGTCTAGCAAGAACCTGAGGTCTTCTGCTAGAGGAAGTGCTCCTCATGTTTTGAAGAGGGAAACCTTAAATCTTGAAAGGGAGGTCTCACCCCGCATAAAAAGTGAGAACCTCAACCTGAAAAAGGGAGGTCTCAACCTATGATGGTTTAAGTTTGATCATGAACCGAAGGCACGCTCATGGGCATATTTGTCTCTGGCTACAGCTCTGAATCTAGTATGGCAAGTTGTGGCTCAGGCTCGCTTGATATGGCTTTGTAGCTTGTAGATGACCATCACTTCCCCCCCATGAGATACAAGGTGAGATGATGGAGAAAACTCAACTGCAAGATTACTCAATACTCTAGAACAAGTTCTGACATATGGCTGAAATATATTCTTGGTTGTTGATGCCCATTTCCAAGAAGCAATCCATCCAAGATGAATTTTTGTTGTTGCAGGAGGCTTTTTTTTGAAGCATATGTTTGAATAATGAGTGGTTTTATGACAATGCTCAAATGGATGAAGATCAAAACAATTATCTTTCATATGGCCAACTCGGTCATAGTGTTGGCATTTAACAACTTTTGGTTGCAAATATGGAGCAGCAGAATCTGGAACAAGTGAAGGTGAACTGTCATGAAGGAATCCAACACTCTAAAATTGGATGGGCTTTGAGTAATTTGGAATGTGAAAGGAAACCTCCTTATCATATCCAAGACTCGTTCTATGCTTTTTATGGAAAAGCTCTTCCCAAGGTCTGATAATCGGCTTGAGAAGTGAAGATTCAATTTCTGCATCTACATGCAAATGTGCTTCTGAAATGAGAACTTTATCTAAATCAGCATTATTGACTTGATGAATTGCTGGCTACTAATAGGATCCTATTTCAAATTTAGATAGGGTATCATTATGAACAAAAACAAGTTCATAAGGATGCATTTTCTGATGTAACTCATCTTGCTGAAAATTGAGATTCAAGCTGCAAAAATTCAATATTTTCTAATGCATTTTGCAGGCAGGTTCAATTGTCTGTGAGAGTGATTTTTCCATTTTCAATTGTATCGTGAACATTGGAGTGCATTAAAGTAATTAGAAACTCTAATAACTTAGTAATTCTGACAATTTTTCAATCTCAACCAATAAGTGCAAGTAAAAGTTTTGGCCTCAAAGATGGAAAATGATACCAACAAAGAGGTTTTAGGTGTATAATTCAACTCAAAAAGGATGTGAGAGGGAGATATTACTACCTTGTACAGGTCATGTGATCAGATATTGTTGCTAAGGAGGATTTTAGAAATAATATTAACAATAAAACTCACAACTAGCACTTCAAATTCCACCCTCTTACACCAACAGAAACTCAACCAATGTGGTCAAATTCAAACATCTCAAAATGAGGAACCACTTCAAAGGTTTTGAGCTTTCATTGGTTTCCTTAGAGAAATTTGAGTTTTAGCCTCCTAAATTTTGAAACAATATCAACTCTATAAAAGAAATTCAGTAAACCTCCCAGAAACTCAGTTGACTGTACGTAGATGTTCATTGCTGGTAGTGGCACATATAAATGGTTTGACTTCAAAGCTAAATGCACATGGATGCTTTGGCATTCAATACATCAAAAAACATATAACTTAACCTATCTTATTATAGTTAAACACATAGAATTGAGGCACATATAAATCAACATGTAAATAAATCAACGTTGGAGCTTTGGCAACAAATATGACATACAACTAATGTTGATTGCAACATATAATTAACTAACACACCTATGTATTGAATCTCAAACCACAATTATTAAAATGTCTTGAACATAATACATAATCAACCTCAACCAAGATCTATATGAATCACCTCTCAGCATATAAATGGAACCCATAAGGCACATATATATAAATGTTTAAAGACATTAATTAAACAACTTTCGAATACCACTGCAATGCGCACACAGAACTTACTGTTCAAAGCATGTAGTCCATGCTCACCACACCATTTCTATGCATAGAATTTAAGACTCCATTCCAATGTAGATAAATAAGCCCATATGTCATAATCCCTCACACAAGCATGAGCACAGGGAGCAAAATATTCAACTCTCCAGCAATGCATTCAACGTTGTATTTAGACTATGATATCATGGAATAAGAATTCTACCAAGAATTCAGTAATTCTGTAATGATTCTAAGAATAGGCCAAACAATTCCTTGCCCCTCCTAAAAGATCTTACGAATCCCAACATCAACAACTTTACTCTCGAGAAATGTATTTAACATGGAATTTGTCTTAACCTCCTCGATGTTTTATGTCTTTACTATCCGCTGCCATTTTGCTTATTAGGTTTTGTTGCCACTATAGGGTTAGTTTACCACAATTACTACTCACCAGACAAATTTTCATGGAAATCAATTGGAATATTTGTATACTAGAGTAGCTAATGAAATGACATTGGAGGAATTCCCCTCAACGCACATATATAAATTGGCCTTCATTCACACATAACCATATGTCTCATATAACTAAATGCAGTGTACCAATGATATGCCAATGAAAAACATCCCATATGACCTTTTAAAAAATTATGGAAGTAACACAGACTTTTATTTACATACCATGGTCAGGGTTCCACATGCAACATATGCAATGTCAGGGCCGGTCCTCAAACTACACACATCATAACCTTAGTATTCTTAGCACACCATTCACTACATTCAACATAGAGGGTTCATCACTTCAACACAAAGGTTTCAATGCACTTAGATCAATAGTCGAACAATGCACCATAATTTTCAGAGAAGCTCAAATCAATGCACCATGGGCTCTGGACTCTTCTCTCAACATCGTCCATCATAGAGAATATATAAACATTTTGACCCAATGCACAATATTTAAGAAAATGGTTTAACATAGAGGAAGTTACCAACGCACACCATCATATGGAATTCAAATTTATGTAAGCACTAATCCAACGCTCAAATCATCCATATCACCACTGCACCATCTCCTTTCAACACTGCTTCAATGCTACTTCTTTGAATAGGATCTATGCAGACGGACAGAGCAAAGGAATAATGGAAAACTTCTGTAGCTAAGAGTTAAACACACATTCTAAGCTTCAATCAACGATTTTCAGTGAATTTGACATACAAACACATACTAAGAAGACCATCGAGACCTTTGATATCCTACAAGGAGGTGGTTTACATGGGAAGGGCATTACTATGCCATTAGTTCATTCAAAAAGTGAGAATTTTATGTACACTAGTTTGGTGAGAAAAAGAAACACTTTTGTAAGAGTAGGTAACATTTGACATGTAGGGAACATTTTCTACAACTGCAACAGAATTGATGGGCAAAGCAACAGTCGGATAGAAGAGTTATAAGAAGCCATGTATAAACTTAGCTCTGATAAGTTCATGATGGCATAAAGTTCAAGATGGAAGAATGATAAATTCATTTCTGCAAGGGAAAATCTACTCACAACAGAGGAATGGCAGAGTTGATAAAGGTAACGGCCTCTAGTCTAACAAGTTCTTAGAAAATCATAGAATCCATAGGGAGAATAGCGGTAGTTTGCAAAGGACACAGAAATAGGTATCTCACACTTGAGCAGGGTAGGAGATTAAACGTGGCTCTGATACCATGTTAAACTCACATGGAATGCAAACAACTAATGTAAATGATAAGCATTAGATTGCATATATTATTGACATGATATATATTTATAGTACATGGTGTGACCCTTGGATTCATATTCCAGGTGGTCTCTTGGACTTCGGTGGCTGTTCATATTCCACACCAACCCATAGGGGATTTAGGTGTCCAACATTACACTCAAATCTTCAATTGACTCTAGCAACGATATTACACTCAATTGCTTTTTGAATTTTGGTTATCTTGTTCTGGAACAGGTGTGAAGAAGTGCGAATGGTGATTCTCCACAGTCAAGTTGAAGGTTAGATCTAACATGTTTAGTTTAATTAGATATGGCTCCATACATATCTAAAATTTATAGAATGAAGTGAATTGGTTCATAAGGGATTAACTATGTAGGATATTCGAAAATATTTTGATAATTTATAGCTTTGGATCAACTAGATAACAATCTCGATCAAACTATTTATACATTTGGTTTTTTTGTTACGTATTTCTTTAGATCTGTGTAATTTCTAGAGGTCGCTTAAACTTATGGGCACCATATAATGTTTAGTATGATTGTAGGAATATAAACATCAAATCCATTCCATCGTTGAGGCCTTTACTCACAATATGCAATGATATATTTGGTTGTACACACAAAGATTAAATTATATGCATAATTAGTAATATTGTACACTTATTTTCATAGGCTTGAAGGTTCTTTTTATTTTAGGAATATATCTTGGTAACTCACTATCTTATATGCACCACATAGTAGTCATAGCTTTATTCCATTGGAGTTGAAGTATCAGTTTGAGATAAATGTATAGATTTTTATGACATAACCTTGTTCCTCGAGGATTTTTGCGAAGATTTGTTGATTGATCTTCATGTTATTGACCTTTTATTGTAACTTGATTCGATAGTGGTATGATAGAGTCTATTGCAGTGGTTGAAATCTATCAATAAGTAGAGCATAGGTCAATGCCTTTCTCACCAAGGGAAGAGTTTTTTTGTATGACATATTTTTGTGTTCAAAGATTGTTGTATGCACCTTGTTCATCAAAGTAAAAGCAGAGATGCTATATTATATATTTTTTGTTGTGTGCCTATGAATTCAATGAGCTTGTAACCATGTTTCTCTAAGCTTGTTACATATTATATATTAATATCCTTTTGATTGATGAACAATTTGTTGTAGGAATATGTATAGTTGCATGAAATATAGGTTGAGTGGTATCCTTGTTTGTATCCACCTATAGTAAGGGATTGTGATTTGTTATTCAAATAAGATAGAGAATGGTTTGGCATAGTACTACTAACAATGTTTATGTGGTAGGGACAAATATATATTGGTGTAGCTACCATTGTCTTGACCTGTGATGATATTGTTAAGTTGTTTTAGAGAGTATGAGTTGGTTTCTAGGGTTATATCAGGTTGATCATGTTAGGAAACCAACTCACAAAAAGATAGAAAAGCTAGATCAATGCCTTAGAATTCAGCCTCTTCGAGGGGGAAACCTCCTTTACATTACAAAAATGAACAATTCTTGGATGATACAAATGACTAAACCTCCCTTCTATATATAACAATCTAAGGGTTCACAATATAATCAAGCTGACATAACAATAATAACATAAGGACACAAAAATAACAATAGTGGGTTACTATGGGGCATACTAATAACAATATGGGGACAATAGGGGCACAATAATAACAATAAGGGATACAATGACAATAGTAATGGGGGAATCACTAGTATCATAGGGGCCTAATAGATCATTAGTGAGAGGAATTCACGATGTATTGATGCTTCCAGTTGTAGGTTTGTATATTGATATAGGAATAATGAATAACCATGATTTTTACAGGGATACAACGCTGGCATAGTTTATGGATCGAAAAGTGTAGAGGCCACTAGCATGTATAACCTTGTAAGTATCTCACATACTAGAGTTTTGCCATCACTAAGGTGGTATGGACAACATTGACATGATGATGAGAGAGGTTGTTGTTGGTTATTAATGTTGATGTATTTCCAGGTGTTGATTGATGCTTGCTAGGGTTGTGGATATTCATGAAGGCAACACTTATGGAGTTACAACAGTGTATTTTAACTATTATGTCTTTGTTACTTTTTTATGAGGTTTCATAGTTTTTCCTTGGTTGAAGTGATTATTTTATCTATGATGTAATGATGCTATGACTTGGTAGTTTGTAGGGTCTACTATTATTTTCGATTGCATATTTAGTACCTTGCTTGCATCAATCAAAGTCAAAAGTCGGAGTGGGTTAATTTTTGTTTGTATCACAGATGTTTGTGCCTATGATTTTTATTGATGAGTTAAGTCAAAATGTTTTCTAGAGTGATAAAAGGTCAAGTCAACGTAATGAAACTATTGACTACCTTTAATGGCTAGATGGGCCGAGTCATGTATGAATTAATGCTACTAATTGTCAGATTTTTGTTACTTTTATGTGAATATATTTTCATTGTGATGTCATTGAGTTTGATTAGGGTTTGGCATTGATGTCTTAGCTTAAGAGAGAAGGAATTTGTGATTACATTTTGTTAATGGTTCATGGACATTTATCTTGCAGTGGGCTTGAGTATTCATTGTGTGAAGTGACTTTGATTTAATATTATAGAGAGTGTTTTGTTGTAAGTTGTGAAAAGGAGATTGTATGGTAATATTTGTGTTCAGTAATTGAGCATAATGTTATAAGTGGGTCCATTCTACAAGATTTTTACTGCAGGTGGACCGAGTGTGAAATATTTTGAAACAAGGTCCACAAAGGGTTTGACGGTTGGAGCCTTCAGTAAGGAAGTGGTAGCTTCCTTCCCATGGTGGCTAGAGAACTTACTAAGGGAGTAATAGCTTCCTTCCATTGGTAGCTAGAGAAATAATAGCAGGTAGTAGCCTCTAGTAGGTAGGAGCTTGTGCACTAGTAGAAGTTAGTGCCACTTCAAGATGTAAAAGATGATTTTCTAAATATTAATAAAAGAAGATGAAGACAACAATAACGATGGTTTTTCCAAGTTAGGTTTTCCCCCTAATATCCAATGTATCTATGTGATGATGATGTGTTGTGCTCTTAAGTTTCACTTGCATTTATGATTCTCATGGTTGACACATATGAATTTTTTATGTATAAATTTGTTGTCATCCAGTGAACATTATAAAGAAGAATAAAAACTAAGTATAACTTGAATTATTAAGAAATATTTATTCACCCCCCTCTTAGTATTTATAACAAATGGTATAAGAGTAGGTTCTCTCCAGTCATGGTTCATTTCTTGAGGGTATATCATGAACCATGGCCAATAACAAGAAGAAGATATTGGGTAATCTCAACAAAAGAAACAATGAAATGAAAATATCACTTAAAAAATCATGCAAGGAAGATTTCCCAATCACGAATATCATCAATAGTGAGGTATAATGATTCTTTTCATGGCTACTATTTCTCATGCAATGTTTTCTGCCATAAGACTATTGACTGCGAGACTGATGCAAAGAATAAAAGTTAGAATAATAGGAGATACAAGCCTATTCCGATGTTTCTTGGTCACATAAGGTGCTATGCGTGTGACAAAAAAGGACATAATGGCAAAGATTACAATATTCCCATGTGTTATAGGAAATCCAATCAAAGGGAAAACGGTCATGCAAGGCCTACCACACAAGAAGAGAGAAGGTGTTGTGCATGTCAAAGATCAGCCTATCAAAGTGTGGAGGAGAAAGGAGAAACAAGAGATCCCCACCAAAAACTAAGGCCAACATTGTCTCATGTGGAGCATATGGCTACATCATGATTTACATTCATATTGGAGGTGCAGACATATCAAAAAGATTGTATATGGATAGATATCCATTTTAGGAAGGTGATGTATGGAGAAAAGGGAGCTATATGAGGTTTGAAGTATTAGTTTTATTTCTAATCTATTATTGTTTTTAGTTTGATATAAGTTGGACCAGCCATACTTTTATTGATAGCATTAGAGCAGTCATATGTTGAATTTGTATTGATATTTTTATTTTTATGTGCATGGTGAAGGAGTTGATTCGGTGCAATTGTGATGTATTTCTCAATGATTTTTTGAAGACAATTTATTTTGAAAAGTTTACTATTAGATATATGCAACAACAAATTGTGATCAAATTTTGGTTTACCATAGTTGATCACAATATGGCTTTGTGACGACTACTTTATATTTTTTATTATATTATAAAAAATCATGTAGACTCACAAGCTAATGCAATTTTCTAAAGAAAGAGACAAGAATCTACTTCTACTCTTTACAACAAAAGCCAATAAACATAGAGAAAACAATAATCAATAGAGGAAGAGAATCAAAGGCACATAACCCAATAAATATCTAGGGAGAGACACAACTCAAAACCCCACTATCATTTTTGTATTAATTCAGAAAATCAAGATGAAATTATAATGCTTGTTCTCTCTAGAACAATCCCAACACTCAACAAATTTAGTCTCCAACTCATAATCAAGCTCAAAGCCAAATATTAGCCTCTTCACAAGCTATACAAGTCTCTATTCCAATGCATAATTCCTATGGAGGATGGCTTGTATTTAAAGGGAAATAAAGCCTCTAAAAATTGTGCAATCCCTTAAGGATCAGTTCCTGAATGCATGCACTATTAGTGCAACTCAGAAAAATCTAAAACAAATAGTGCATTATCCCTGCACTCTAGTCTCAACTACATCATTCTTAGAATTGACATGCATGATTTTCTGATGAGTAAATATTTAGTTAACTAGAGTAGCACTAGTTGAGTGCACTAATGAATCAACCGACTGCTAACTCATTATTAGTTCCTCAAACAGTTTGGAACTAATTTAACTGGACTTAACTCAATAAATTGAGCTAACTAATTACCACTCATACTTAACTCATCTTGGACCCCTATAATATAGGGAGAACATATGCATGACTTCAGAAAGACTTCCAACTTGAAATTCCTACGTTAACTACTTCAACTCACTCTAGTTAACTATTACAAGTTGATATGAGAATAAAATTCGATTTTAATTCACTGTTTAATTCAAGGAAAAATTAAACTGGAGTTTCTGGATTCTACTTTTATCATTTCTTGTTGCTATTTTCAACACTCCCTCTCAATAGGAAATGAATTCAACTTGATCCCGATCCCGAGCCTTTGGAATGTTATGCATGCAACACTTCTCTCTAGTGTTGTTGCTACAACAAGTCTAGAAACAAAATACATCCAACCCGAATTAGTATGATGCATATGTCATCAAAGTATCTGACTGCTATTGCCTCTGTCGAATGAAAACTCTGGACTTCTGTCAACTCTTCCTTTCTGCACTATTGTCAACCCTTCTCTGTGCTCTTCAATATCTGGCTACTCTAGCCTCTGTCACTCTGATCTCTGACTGCATCAATTGCACTGATTCCTCCCATTACTATGTACTTTGGGCTTCCCTAGCAAGGTACAATCCATGAGATAAGACCATTCAATGGACCCTGCCCAATTTCATCCCTCTTGGGACTATCACTTCACATTGCCCCACCTCACACCTGGAGGTATGGCTGCATATGATCCCTCTTCCCACCTAGACTGAAATTCCCCCTTAATGGAGGTCTCTGCATGAATGGATGCCTCCACTTGGTCTCCTCTTGGCTTCTCAAATTGTGGCTACTCCACAATTGTCTGAGATTGCTTCTTCTCTGATTGAGTGGATCTCTCCACATGGTCTCCTCTTAGCTTCTATAGTTCTGGTTGCTTCAAAACTTCCTGAAGCTTCTTCTGAGGCTTCTTCTAGGGCTGCATGTTGAGAGGTAATTTACTCTCCCTCTGAATCACCAAGTCTCTAACCTTTTCCTTTCTCCTCAAGGGTTTTCATGCATTTTGAACCTCAAGAGCATATAAGTTTTTGACCCATGCACTGATCTATTTCAACTGTCCCATGGTGATGTGTCTAAGGAAAATATTTCTCTTACTAGAAACGACATCATAGCTACGATCTTCCAATACCATGGCTGAAACAAGATTCTTCTTTAGTCCCGGAACATACATCACATCTATGATCCTGAAAGGGGAGACAAACTCCCTCTGAAAGGTAACCATACTAATCCCAGTAGCTCTATACCTCTTGCCATCTCCAAACTCTATGTTCTTCTTGAGGTCTTTCTCCTCAAAATCACTAAAGAGATCTCTATTCCTCGTCATATGGAATGAGGCACTAGTATCAAGATACCAAATGCATCCCATGGTAGTGACAACCATTCATGCAATGAGAAATAAATCAAGTTCAAATTGTGAAGCTAGAGCTTCACCTACTGGCGCTACTATCGACTCCTTCTTGCTTGCTTTCATCTATGAGAAATTATTTGCATAGTGCCCATGCTCGTGACAGTGGAAACACTTGAATTTCATCAAGTCCATCTTCTCTCTGCCCTCCTTGCCTTGGGACTTCTTTCCCTTGGCCCAATTTTCCTTACTCGCTAAGGCCAAATCCTGTTCCACTTCCTTGGAAGAGGTCCCATCTTTAGTGTTCCTATTGATCTCCTCCTGCATCAAATCCAACCATAGTCGTTCCAAATTTAGCAGATTCTCCCAGAAATGGATAGAGTCTTGATAAATATGCCAACTCTTTAGGAGTTCAAGAAGAGCAAGGCTCACCATATCTTCCTTTGTCTCGCAGTCACGAAATTTTCTAGAAAAGGAGTTGATTCTAAATCAGCGATATCTCCCTCATTCGAAATACGATTCGGCCGATTTTTTTTTTGAATTTTGGTATTTTTTCACAAGGAATAAAGATCTTCTATTTGTTTCTGAACATTTTGCACAAAATATTCCTATCTGCTCAGAAAACTTGCGGTACAAACAAAAAACCTTGTCCGATACCATGTAGAATTTTCCTATAGATTCACAAGCTAATGCAATTTACTAAAACAAGAGAAAATAATCTACTTCTACTCTTTATAATGGAAGCCCATAAATATCGATCAAACAATAATCGAAAATAGGAAGAACATCAAAGGCACATAACACAATACATTTCTGGGGAAAGCCATAGCTCAAAAACCCACTATTTGTTTTGTATTAATTCGGAAAATCAAGATGAAATTACAATGCTTGTTCTCTCTAGAACAATCCCAACACTCAAAAAATTTAGTCTCCAACTCATAAGAAAGCTCAAAGCCAAATATTAGCCTCTTCACAAGCTCTCCAAGTCTCTATTGCAATGTGTAATTCCTATGGAGGATAGCTTGTATTTAAAAGGAAATAAAGCCTCTCAAAACTGTTCAATCCCTTAAGAATCAGTTCTTGAATGCATGCACTATCAGTGCAACTCAGAAAAATCTAAAACAATAGTACATTGTCCCTGCACTCTAGTCTCAATTCGGTCTTTCTTAGAATTGGCATGCATGAGATTCTGATGAGTAAATATTCAGTTAACTAGAGTATCACTAGTTGAGTGCACTAATGGATTAACCGAATGTTAACTCATTATTAGTTCCTCAAACAGTTTGGAACTAATTTAACTGGACTTAACTCAATAAACTAAGCTAACTAATTACCACTCATACTTAACTCATCATGGACCCCTATAATATAGCGATAACATATACATGACTTCAAAAAGACTTCCAACTGAAAATTCCTAAGTTAACTAAGTCAACTCACTCTAGTTAACTATTACGAGTTCTATGGGAATAAAATTTGATTTTAATTCACAGTTTAATTCAAGGACAAATTAAACTGGAATTTCTGGATTCTATTTTTATCATTTCTTGTTGCTATTTTCAACATATATGTTGCAAGATTTATGTTGCTAATGGTGAATTGTGATCAAATTTTTAGAGCATGAAATTTTCAAAGAGAAGAATGTCAATGAGTGAAGAAATATAAAATATTCAAGGGGAGCATTATTTCTTCCATTCAACCAATATATTGATGTATTATGTTCATGATGGAGGAGACAATCACGTATTTATTGCCTCATATGCACTTGATCAATAATGTTGAGAAAATATTTTTTCTGGCTGCCTTGTAGATATTCAAGTTCATATATTGTTGCTAAGATATGTTAGTATGCTTGAATGGAAAAGTTGGGTGTGCATATTGTTGCTCATGCCATATATATTTAGATGTTTGGTGCATGTTGCTACTCAGATGTTTTGAATTTGGATGGCTAAATTTTAAGAAGCTTATGAGCTAAAGTGAGTTAGATTAGAGAGTATGTATCCTCCCTATGATTTTTTGCTATAAGAGATTGATATGCTCCTACTACTTGGGAATTGTGACCTTTACAATACATGGAGAGAGTATGTGGACCTTGATAGAGAGGGTTAAGAGATTATGATGTGGTCATGAGTTGCTGACAATGCGTTATTGAAAAATATCATGTTGTTGTTGCTTAGATTACTTCTTGGATGCATTACTTACTTGGCCATGTATTGATGATGTCGGAGAGATTGTTGTTGTATTAGTTCATATGCTGCTAGTGACTCTTTTGTTGCTTTCTTATTTGTTGGCAGGAGCTAGATTTGGTGCTGCAGGATTATGTTTCTATGTTGTTGAGCCTCATTGATGATACACTATTTATTGATGATGAGATATATAAGTTGTCATCACTATGTCATGATATTTATGTTGCTATTAACATATCATTATGTTGCATATGTTTATGAAAAGTATGGTGGTTTCTAGTGATTTTACCATGATTTGGCTATACATAATTCATTGTTGGTGTTGGTTGGTATTTGATATTTTCCCAATTAGTCTTATTTTGTTGATATACTTAATGGCTTGTCAGGATTTCAGATTCTATAAAATTTCATCATTGATATCACATTTCCATGTTGTTGGGATCCTTGATTATGTCTAATGTGTTGAGAGAACTCATGCCATGTATTCTACTTTTATTGCTACTATTGTATTAAGCATATCTTGTTGCTCATTGAGGCCATGTATTTAAGTTATATCATTGTATTGGGAATGCACAGAGGAGAGCACACATGTGCATGCATTTGAATAGCCATGTATCATTATTGTCTCACATTTTGGTGCATTTGGTCATGGAGAGACCCATGGTTTCTAGCATGTATTGTAAAAGTTATCAAATTCAATTATGTATGGGTTATTTGGTGGCAACGTGTTATAGACATTTCTGGGCACTGCAACCCCAATCAAACATTTCCATAAACCAAGGGCCCCTAAGTCCCTAAAAGTGTTGTTTCATACCCTAAAGGAACAAGGTCAGTTGATTACATCATCTCCCAGAAGTTCTCCATAGGAAACTGCTCAGAACTGGTCAAAACTGGACCATACAGGTTGCTCAGTGCTAAGGGTGCGATGCATCCTACTTGCCCAGTGAAAAGGGTGAAATTCATACTGAAAAGCCCTTCTGTAGGGTGCGATGGGCGAGAGTGGACAAATGACAGAGACAGTTTGTGAGGTGGATGATCGTGGAACCTTCCATAAACTTCTCTTGTGACACTTGCCTCTCTGAATTTTCCCAGGGATGAGTAAGAGATCATCAATCTCCAAGTGGAATCAAGAACTATCAAAGAGAGGACACTAATCAAAATCCCAGAAGCTGACTCACCCCCCTTCAATCATCTATATATGGATCCCTCATCCCAGAGATCCAGAGGCTGGAATTTTGTGTCTTGTAAGGAAGTGTTGTTGGTTTCTTGTTGGGGTGATCTAAGCTTTTCATGAGGTGAAAGAAGGGCTTTCATGGTGGAGGATAACGCGGGGTTAGAAAAATTGGTTGTAATCCTCTTTGCTATTCTTGATATTAATAAAGCTATTCAAGTTTTCCTTCACATTCCTGTATGTTTGATGATATATGCATTTGTGTGGTCAAAGTTTTGGGCGAGATATTTATGGCGGAAAATTGTGTTCTCCTTCAGAACTGGAAATATATAATGCTCTTTTTCACGAATTCAGAGATGTCTTTGCTTGGTCGTATCATGAAATGCCAGGCATTGACTCGAGCATAGTTGAACACACAATTAATATGTATCCAGATGTCAAACTGGTACGACAACAACTACGGCAGGTGCACCCCAAGAAAGTCGCTGCCATCAAGGTAGAAGTTGAAAAACTTCTCCATGCTGGTTTTATTTACCTGGTTCCTCTAACCAATTAAGTATCGAATATTGTTCCTGTAATGAAAAACAAGGAACGATTAGAGTGTGCGTCAATTATAGGGATGTAAATCAAGCTTGTCCAAAAGACAACTACCCTACACCCTTCATTGACCAGATAATTGATGAATGCACCAGATGTGAAATCTTCTCATATATGGATGGATTTTCCAGGTATAATAAAATAAATATCTGCCCACAGGACCAGTCAAAGACTGCATTTATTTGTCCATGGGGCACATTTGCATATCACAAGCTACCCTTTGGTTTAAAGAACATAGTGGAAAAATTTCAGAGGGCAATGAATTATGCTTTCCATGACATCAAAAACATCATTCAATCATATCTCAACGATCTTCCAGCTCATTCGCGAAAGTGGACCGATCATCTGCAACATTTGAGAGCGATATTTCTACGTTGCCGACACTACAAGATACGACTCAATCCACACAAATGTGTATTCTATGTTAGTTCTGGTTGTTTAATTGGCTTTGTGGTCTCAAAGGACGGGATTCATCTCAACCCATGTAAGGTTCAGGCAATCATTAATTTCCCTCCACCTTCAAATTTGCTTCAGATTCAGAAACTCCAAGGGAAAGCAAACTTTCTGAGGAGGTTCATTCCAAATTACGCCGAACTTGCTAAAGGTTATACTTGTCTATTGAAAAAAGAGGTACCCTTCGTCTGGGATCAGGTCGTGCAAGCTTCCTTTTATGCTTTAAAAGAATCTCTAATAAAAGCATCATTAATGTACACTCCTAATTATCAAAAAGACATTAACCTGTATCTAGCTGCAGCGGATACAACCATCGCAATGGTTTTAGTTCAAGAAGACAATGGAATTGAACATCCTATATATTATTTAATTAGAAACTTAAATGATATAGAAAGTAAGTACTCCTACATTGAAAAGCTAGCTCTCGCAGCTGTTCAAGCGATACAGAGATTTCGACACTATAGCCTCTTTCGAAAAACTACCATTATGTCAGATTGCAATCCCATGACTTATATATTGTCGCGACACTTGCTTGGGGGGAAAATATTCAAAATGGATAGCAATTCTACAAGAGTTTGATCTAGAATTTATAAAATCCAAATCAAAGAAATCCCTGGTTTTCGCGGAGTTACTATGCGATCTCCCATTGTCATCCAATGATGTAACATCAGAAGAAGAAATCGTGGACGAACCTTTGTTTCTGATATCTTCAAGCAATATGTGGTATGGAGACATAATAATCTATCTCCAAACCCAAACATATAGGTCTAATACCTCCCGCTCGGAACAATGATGCATTCGATACCAAGAAAAATACTACATGATCGTCGGTGATACACTTTACCGTCGCGGTGTCGATACAGTTCTGATGAGATGCCTCACCCATGAGGAGGCCGAAAAAGTCCTGAATGATTGCCATTCAGGTGCATGTGGGGAGCATCAATCTGGTTATGCTACGGCGCAAAAGATTTTACGAGCATGATACTTCTGGCCAACAATGTTTAAAGATTGCATAACCACAGTCAGAAGTTGCCATGCATGTCAAATCTTTGATCGAGAAACCAGAATACCACCTGCACCTCTGCAACCAGTAGTTGCTGTTGGGCCATTTGCTAAATGGGGCATAGATTTCATGACATGTAACCCCACCTCGGCTGGGGGGCATGGGTATATCATAGTCGCAGTAGAATATTTTACCAAATGGGCTGAGGCGATGCCTACATTTAAAAACAATGGCGAAACAACAACCCTCTTCTTTTTCAATCATGTAGTCTCCAGATTCGGTGTTCCACAGGCCATAGTCACAGATAACGGATCGAATTTTCACAATCACATGATGGTTGAGTTGGCTACCAAGTTAGGGTTGTCCCACGACAGCTCTACTCCGTATTATCCGCATGCTAATGTACAAGTTGAGGCAATCAAAAAGGTCCTGAAGCGAATGCTGCAAAGGATGATTGGAGTCCACAAAAGGAGTTGGCACCTGATCCTGTACTCAGCCTTGTGGGAATACCGGACATCGGTGAGGAATGCAACTAGGTTTACACCCTTTCAATTGGTGTATGGCCTGGAAGCAATCTTACCAGTTCAGTGTGAAATCTCGTCCCTCAAACTTGCAGTCTACCTTCTCCCCGGAACTTCAGAAGAAGACGCTCGTTTCTTGGAACTAATCCAATTGGATGAAAACCATCGTGATGCCGCTTTGGCTAATGAAGCCCATAAGAAATGAGTCAAGGTACAGTTCGACAAGAATGTCAAACCCCGTGTCTTCTCAGAAGGTGACCTGGTCTTACTTTACGACCAAAAATCTGACAAATTGGGAGCAGGTAAGTTCAAATCCTTATGGATGGGCCCCTATATTGTTAAACGTGTATTAGGAAAAGGATTGTACGAGTTAGTAGATTATGATGGGATTCCACTGGCGCAACCTCGCAACGGGTTGTACCTTAAGCATTACTATGCTTGACTCAAGATAGTAACCCCTATGCTTTTGTTGCATTTTTGTTTTCGCTAAAGGTAATTGTTTTGGTTAAGTGATCTGCTTTTACATTTGTTGCAGATGTCAGACCTATTAGAATCATTTGTTGGATATTTCAACGGAGCGAGTCATAGTTTGCGGAACCTATCTTCTGTAGCTTGGGCCATCTTCGATCCAAGCGGTGAGTTAGTGAGTTTTAGAGGGGTATGTATTGGTCGGTCAACAAACAATATTGCTAAATACAACATGTTGATAGAGCTCCTCTTTGATTCCATTATGCGTGGCATACGCCGACTAGTCATCAGGCTAGACTCACAACTCATCATCCTACAACTCACTGGTATCTACTCCGTACGGAATCCATCTGTCTATCGCATGTTCCTAAGGGTCAAGCTTTTGGAAAGGCAGTTTGATTCTATTCAATATCAACACATTTCCATAAACTTAAACACATTAACGGACTCATTGGAAAATTATGTGTTAGATAGACATTTGCAACATTTATAAAAGAAGCATTTCATCAAATATTTGCATCAAGATCACGTAACTCAACCAAAATAAAGCTCCGAAAATCAAAAATATATATATAACTATTTATGGTTCATACATAATGTTCTGTAACTAGGAAAAAATTGGTCAAATGACCCAAAACTCAAAATACTAGGGGGCACCCTAGTCTAATGATGCTGGTGATAACAAGTCACCGCCTGTGCAATCATGCGTAAAAGCCTAGTTCATCGACTCGGCATGCCAGTAGTATGTCGCTGCAGCCTCAGGGGAATCTCGTTGGTCCTCACGTCCGGAATACCAAGAGTGAGGCCCTCGACCTGATCTTCCAATGCTGAAAGAGTCTCGGCTACATCAAGGTCGCGAAGGATAGCCCTCCCCACATCCTCTCCTGCTGGAGCGGCAGCTGGTACTCTCAGACGTACTACAGGCCGAACTAGTACAATATCTGCATAAGCACATGAGCTTTGATTAGTCCTGATAGAAGAAAGCACATGAACATTATAAAAAAAATGATGAATAGAGATATGGTCAGAGAATTTACCGATAGCACCCCACTGCTCACCAGCCGGAAACACCAAATCCGGGTCACCCCGAAAATCCATACCAGCATATGGATACTCAGAAAAAACCATCTCCTGACGGTTGAACCACACGAAAAATGTATAGAAAAGGAAACATAGGACTGACGAGGATGTCGGGCCATAAGGTCAACCCATCTCTGCATCCGTGGCTCAGTCGATGGAGGTAAGCCAAGTGAGATGTACTGCAGCTGCATCAGTTAGATCTTTTCCAAGGCGAAAGCGGTCAAAATAGAACCATAGCCGAATTTCTTCAATTTTCCATTTTTTACCTTGCTCAGTTGTTCTTTCATCATAGGGAGTACTGCGTCACACCAATTGAACACCTTTGGTTCAAGGCATTCCAAGGCATATTGCATATAGGACCTGTTAGCCACGTAAGGAACCGCACTACCAACCAGTCTAGCAAAAGTGAATAGAATGGTCCTCAAGGACCGGTCATCGACATCTCGGATGTTGATATTGCCATCCCTACTCGGCTGAGATCCCTCTCTGCAATACCAACGAATATAATCTCTCACGGATTCGCCCCCACGGGCAGAACCTGATAGTGAAAGAGGGGCACCACACCTCGATAAACCGGTCAAAAAATTGATGTCCATGATAGTCAAGGGGATGGATTTGCCTCTGATATTAAACACCTGGTTGGTAGGATCCCATGCATCGAGAAGATATTGCAACAAGTTGATTTGTTGCCTCATGCTAGAGATGCGGAAAAACTTGAACATGCCACAATTCCGTAGTGCAATTACCATAACCGGATCATGTAAAGCAAGCATGTCCTCTTCTTCATGCTCATGTTCTCACCATGTAACAACCATTTTTCTCCGATAAATCTCTGAAAAACAAGCAAGAGAAGAGTTAGGATCTGGATTTGGCAAAAAGCAAGCAAAAATCCCATGAGAAAACAATGCAAAAATTTCCCTTTTTACATCCATCGCACCCCCAGTAATGTATTGGGTGGGATGCATACTGACTGGCCAATGGGCAAGCCAGTATGCATCACACCTTTCGATATAGGAAGGGTGCGATGGAGCCAGGGTGAACTTTTCAAACCCCAAAGGCTCAGAAAAATAGGGAAACATGCACAGAATTCAAAAAGGAAGGAATGCAACTGAAGAGCTCAGGTTTAGCTCCTACCTAGTCTAGACGGTGCCGAGAATCATCCACAGAATCTCCTGAATTCAGCTGGTGAAAAGCAAGGGGAAAAGCACCTCTAGAGCTCCAACAAACCAAATTTCAAATGAAATGGTAAAATTAGGGGTAAAAAACCACTTTTAAATTACTTTTCACGTAATTCGAGTAAAATATTAGTGTTTTAACTCATTTTGAAACATATATTGTTCATTTCTAATCGATTTGATGAAGAAATTGAACAGGCGGTACAACCTTCGAAGGAATAAATTGATTAATGGTGAAATTAAATTGATGACCATTATCACGAGCAATTTTTATGTGGAGTTCAAGCTCGTTAAAAATTAAACATAAGCAATAAGCAAACATTCCCCCAGAGTTTAAGCTCATTAAAAAATGAACCAATTTCTAGTAAATAACCATTGTGAATGCATTATCATCAGCTTTTGAGCCCTGGTCATGTTCTCATCATCACCTCCACTCTATTTTAGCCAATCATTCACCTCCATTTGATTGTTTGCCCATTTTTGAGGAACAGCTGCGAAGAGTGATCTTGTTAGCCATCCTTGTCACACTGCCGTGACTGGAAAATTCCAAACCTTACCTGGAACCAGCTGTTACCTAAAATTATCACTCGTTCCTAAAAAACGAGTCTCCTTTAAGCTCTTTTCACCTGACTTGTAAAATATGAAAAGATTGTCGAGTGATTGGCCTCTCCAGCTCGTTAAAGTGACCGAAAGTGTTATCCCTCCTCTAGATTTTAATATTTTTGGACCTGAGGGATTATTACACAAAAGGATCGAGCGCTTGTCTTGTTCGGCTCGTTAAAATTACCAAAAGTTCATCCCTTTCGTATTATTTTATGCTTTTTCAGACTTAAGGGATTATATGACGAAAAAGGATTATTGAAGTTTCCTTTACGTCCCTTTCAGACTCTCTAAAATTGAAAAGGACTGAGTTATCTTTGTTGTTGAACTCGTTAAAACTGAATAGCGACAAACTTGTCCATACAGACAAGAATGAGTTTCACTCTCGCTAGGCTCGTTAAAATATAGTGACGGGTTTGCCCGAAGCAAAAATTATAGAACAAACATATGTTATCCTCCTCAAGCTTGACAAAAATAAAGAGGTACTGGTCAGCAATGACTGGGGAAAAATTGGGAAGAAAACTTGAAGAAACATTATTGGTAGCAAGTCACTCTTGAACATGACACTTTCACTCCACATCCGAGTCAGGTTGGGTTGTTCTGTTCACTGGTCATATCACCATTGGTCCATCACACCATCCATATTTGGGGTTAACGCTACCAATCCATGTCAGTGTCGCCAATATGTTCAAGAGAAGTCGCTCAGAGAATTCACCTGTGTCTCATCCGCTGCAATACATTCACGCTCCATTCTTTCATGACCGCCACCCTGAACCTTGTATCATCGGATCATTTTCACCTCCAAAATCATTTACTGTGTTCCGTGTTGTAGATATGGGATTCAATAAGACCCTCCTACGGCGGGTCGCTTCTTGTCGACATCAGCTCACTATCCAAGAAGTCGACTTAGGAACAACCCTTTCAGTACTTTGAAGCTTGCATGCCTCAATGGCAAGTTTCTCACTTCTGGCGACAGGTTTACATCAATGGCCTTCGACCGAAAGATTTTCCGCGGTGTTCGATGCCAAGTACCTTATTCACACCACGTGAATTGTACTGTAGTACCTTGAGGGTCATCATCATTATCGGTGATTCCTCTCGTGCTTGTTAACAACTTACATCATTGGCTGGTAATTAGGCGATGTATTGCCATGTTCGACTCTAGAACATCTTTCACATGGATCGACTTGTACTCCGAGTGAAGATTGAACGAGTTTGAATACCCCGGATCTAGTTTCACCCATCCGGGCTGTGATATATTCAGGAAAATAAATACATAAAATGTACATTGTTGTTGCGCAGATGATCTTCTGAATCAAAGGATGATGACTCTATTAGAATCATCAGTCTCCCGCACAGACGGTTGTCTGTCTTATGTACATGAAAATGAATTTATAAAGCTGAGCATGGGAATGCCTACCTCAGCTAGATCATGAAAAATATTATGAAGATAATGTATTGTATTTTATCTTATTACAGGTCACCCTCCAGCTCGAAAAAACTTTGGATCCTCATGATAAATCATTTCACCCGACATCAAAGTATTAATGACCTCATGCTTTAGGGGGAAATTGTTATAGAAATTTTTGGGCACGGAAACCCCAATCAAACATGTCCATAAACCAAGGGCTCCTAAGTCCCTAAAAGTGTTGTTTCATGCCCTAAAGGAACAAGGTCAGCTGATTACATCATCTCCCAAAAGTTATCCACAAGAAACTGCTCAGAACTGGACCATATAGGTTGCTCAGTGCTAAGGGTACGATGCATCCGCCTGCCCAGTGAAAAGGGTGCGATGCATACTGAAACGCCCTTCTATAGGGTGTGATGGGCAAGAGGGGACAAATGGCAGAGACAGTTTGCGAGGTGGATGATCATGGAATCTTCCAGAAACTTCTCCTGTGACACTTTCCTCTCTGAATTCGCCCAGGGATGAGTAAGAGATCATCAATCTCCAAGTGGAATCAAGAACTATCAGAGAGAGGACACTAATCAAAATCCCAGAAGCTGTCTCACCCACTTGCAATCATCTATATATGGATCCCTCATCCCAGAGATCCAGAGGTTGGAATTTTGTATGTTGTAAGGAAGTGTTGTTGGTTTCTTGTTGGAATATCATAGTGTTTGGTGATATAAGCTTTTCATGAGGTGAAAGAAGGGATTTCATGCTAGAGGATGACACTGGGTCAGAACATTTGGCTGTAATCCTCTTTGTTATTCTTGATATTAATAAACCTATTCAAGTTTTCCTCCACATTCCTGTATGTTTGATGATATATGCGTTTGAGTGGTCAATATACATCTTGTCCTATATTGTTTATGATTGTAGATCATTTTTCTTCGATAGTATTATGTTCTTTTATTCCATAGGTGCTCTTTGAAGCTGGGTAGACGAAGGAGAAGCAGCAAGGATCTGTCAGAAGGGAGAGGAATTGAGCAAGGAACCAAGTGCAAGACTGAGGTTGGTGTCCTTCATTCCACTCTTATCCACTTCTCATAAAGGAAAACGAAAGTAGTCTTAGTTTTTTTGTTTCTAAGATAGCTACCAGTCTTAGTGGGACTAGCAGCTCCGAGTGGACACTAGATTTCCCGATAACACAACGTCTTGTTTTGCATTCCATTAACATAACCCTTGTTTCATTGGTATAATTGATTGAATAATGTATGCTGGATTCACAGAGTCATTGGTTGGTGATAGGCTTTCTTACAAAAGGTTATATATCATTCATATGTGTTTACTACAAATATATTTGGTCATGGGTCATCATGTAGTCATTGGCCTATTAGATGAGTATAACCTGATATAGGTATGCATGTCAAAGAGTTAATCCATTTCTTCCTAGTAAAGCATTGTTAGTATAATGATGTAATAGACATATACTTTTACTAAATTTTTTATAAAGTTTGGTTTATGCAGCAACTTTGTGATATTTGCAACCCCATTACATGTTCACGGGGGGCTTGTTAACTAACCATTTGATTTTTGCATGGTGTATTATGTATGAAATCTTGGTGTGGCCCTTTTCCATATATGTCAAATGGGGAGAGTGACACAACCACTCACAAAAAATGGAGAAGTAATCAGTCAGCCTATAGGGAAGAAAATCAATTTCGTGTTTTTGGCTATCAATTGAAATCAACACCAAAGGGGGATAATGTTGGTAGCATGATGCTTATCAAGTTGGAATTTATGTCAAAAAGTCGCTATGATTGTGCATGATTATCAGATGGTTGAAGAGGATGTTGTGCATGAGATTTTAATGATCACTGATTACTTGAGAGGAGTTGCAAGAGGATGTATAGGTGTCTAGGATGTTGGTGTATTATGATGATGTCTTCATGGTTGCAGGGGAGTTGCATGATGTTGGATAGGCTCTAGTGTTGCCTAGTGACATGATGTAGAAGTTTGGAAAATTTCTAGGAAGAGGATCTGAGGTTTTCTTCAAGTTTGACTATCTTAATTTGGACATAGTTATGCACAATGTGAAATTATTATATCTTCTCGGGGTTTCCCAAATTGTGCCCATAACAGTATTCTATCGAATCCAAGCTTATCACCATGACAATTCCTGTAGGTGAAGAAAATTAAAATACCAAGGGCAAAACCATCAAATTATGCAATGTAATGATGAGATTGAAGGAGTTTTAATGCCTATTTTATCTAGTCAACATTTCCATCAATCTAATCCATATATTTTCTTCTGGTAATCATGAGGAAAAAAAACTATAAATATCCAAGGAGGTCGATCAGTTGTGTGTGCATTTTGTGAAGCTCCATTGGCTTTGGGACATATATTACACACAATTTCCTTTTTAATTTTGGTTATATTATTATAGAACAGATGTGAGGAAGCGAAATTGGTGATTCTTTATAGTAGTGTTGAAGATTTTATCTAAAATGTTCAATTTCATTATAACTTGCTCCATACATATCTAACAATTGTGGAATTAAGTGAACTAGTGCTTAAGGGCTTAACTATGTAGGATATTGGTGCATCTTTTGATAAGTTATAGATTTGGATCAACTAGATATCAATCTTGATCAAAATATTTATACATTTGGTTTTGTTGTTGAGTATTTCATTATAAATATGTAATTTCTATAGGCCACTTAGACTTATGCACACCATATAATGTTCAATATGATTATAGGATTAAAAACATCAAATCTATTCCAACGTTGAGACCTTTACACACAATATGTAATGATATACTTTATTCTACGCACAGAAATTAAATTATATGCATAATTAATGAGTTTGTACACCTATTTTCAGAGGTTCAAAGGATATTTTTATTACAGAATTAGATTTTTGTAACTCATTGTCTTATACACCCCATATAGTAGTCATAGATCTATTTCATTTGAGCTGAAGTATCTGTTTGAGATCAACGTACAAATGTTTATGATAGAGCCTTGTGCCTTGAGGATTTTTCTAGATATTTGTTGAATGATCTTCATGTTGTTGACCTTGTATGGTAACTTAATTTGAAAGAGGTATGATAGAGTCTGTTGTACGGGTTGAAATTTATCAATAAGCATAGCAGAGATCAACACCTAGCTCACTAAGGGAAGAGTATTTTTGTATGGCATATTTTTTTGTTCAGAGATTGTTGTGTGCACCTTGTTCATCAGAGTAAAAGAAGAGATGTTATATGAAAGAGTTTTTTCTACTTACCTATGACTTCAATGAGCTTATAATCATGTTTTGATGAGCTTGTCACCTTTTGCAGATTAATGTCCTCTTGATCAATAAACAATTTGTTGTACAAATATGTATGGTCACATAAACTAAAGATTGAGTGGTATCCTTGTTTGTATCCACCTTTAGCAAGGGCTTGTGGTCTATTGTTTGAATAAGAAAGGCCATGGATGGAAAAAGTACTACTAACAGTGTTTATATAGCAGGTACATATATATCTTGATGTAGCTACCATTGTTTTGACCTAAGATGATATGGCTGAGTTGTTTAAGAGAGTATGAGTTAGTTGTTAGGGTTATATTAGGTTGATCATCAGTGAGAGCAGTTTGTGATGTATTAATGCTTCCAGATGTTGGTTTTTATATGGACAAAGGAATACTGACTATGATTTTTGCAAGGATATAAAAATGGCATAGTTTATGGTTTGACAAGTGTAGAGGCCAGTCTAGCATGTATAAAATTTTAAGTTGCTCAGATACTAGAGTTTTTTCATTACTAAGGTTGTATGGACAACATTGATATGATGATGAGAGAGGTTGTTGCTAGTCATTAATGTTGATGTATTTCCAGGACTTTATTGATGCTTTCTAGGGTTGTAGAAGTTCATGAAGACAACACTTATGGAGGTACAACATTGTATTTTAATAGTTATGTCTTTCATACTTTGTTGAAGGGGTTTAATAGTTTTTCCTTCATTGAAGTGATGATGTTATCTATGATGTAATGATGTTATGAATTGGAAGTTTGCAAGGTCTATTGTTGTTACTAATTTCATATTTAGTACCTTGCTTGCATCGATCAAAGTTATAATTGGACCGAGGGTTAAAGTTTGTGTGTATCATGGATGTTTGTGCCTATAAGTTTGATTTATGAGTTAAGTCAATGTGTTGACTAGAGTAATAAAATGTCAAGTCAAAGTAATGAAACTATTGACTACCTTTGATGGCTAGATGAGTTGAGTCATGTATGAATTATTATTGTTGATTATCATAATTTTTTTACTTTTATAGAGATTTGTTTTCATTGTGATGTTGTTGGATTTCATTAGGGTTTGGAATTGATGTCCTAGATAAAGAGAGAATAATTTTATGATTACATGTTACTGATGGTTTTGTTGATAGTGCTGGAGTTTCCAACATTCAAAGGGGCCTCCCCGATATTTCGTCCCAATTAGACCTCACAACATTTGGGATAGGAGCCCCATCTGGAGTATGACCAGGTTATCATTTTCATAAAGGTTTTCCCTAGCTCTAACTCTCAACAAGAGAGAGGAATGCATATGTGCCTTTGAAAAGAAGGAGAGTGTGCTTGGTGAGTGTTCAATAGTAGATATGTTGAGGTTCTTCTACTATGGGGGGAAAAGGAAAGTGATACTCTAAGAGAGAGGTAATAATACCACTCTAGTAGAGACATGCACAAATAGGAGAGATTAATCTAACACCCAGTGGAATAGTCCATAAAGATGTGATGATCATTGCAACCGTTACACCACATTTTCAATATGATAAGCACTAAAATAACCGAAATAGTTCAACTACTTTAGTACTAGTAAAAAAAAACATGAATCATAAACATTCACATAATAGCCTTACAAATATTCATAATCCATTCATGAAGAACACATTGTCCATCAGGGTTCATATATTAAGTAAAATTCCCAGGACACATGTATACAACGAACACCACTAGCTCCCACTGTGGAGTGTTGGAGCCACTACTTTCTCCCCAAAAGGACTAGCTTCTCCCTCTAATGCCTTGTGGGAGGAGTGAGGGTGAAAAGTCATTTTCTTCTACAATGAGGGTGTATATATAACAAATGGGGTGATCCTCCACCTCCCTTGTGACTCCTTGACTACCCTCATGATTGTTTGACTTCCCTATGAATTTTTGACTTTTACATGAATCTTCATACTCTATGCATATCCTTTGGACTTCCACTTTACAATACATTTTTGAATAAGAATTTACATAATCCACAAAATGTTGTGGCATATGCTGACTCATGACATGAAACTAATGATATGGAATTCACGATGACATGAAAATTTCAAGCCATTCTTATTGCTTCTTGTTGTATGTATTTTTTAGAATGATCTCTTTTCCACCTCCATATGACTTAGAGATGAGGATTCTTCAGCGTTATCGGGTCTTGAGTTGTAGTCGCATACTGATGTCCCTTTTCTTTCTCCTGGTCAATCAACTTGAATCTTTGGATACAAAGGTGTCTTCTAGCATTTTCTCCTTATCCATCTCCTTCTTCATCATCCTATGATATCATGATAGAGTACCTGCATCTAGAATTCACTCATGAAAAGATAACACCAGTCCGATAAACCCATAGTCTAAGATTTTGCATGATGATCCATTGGCTAAGATGAATCCGGGTGGCAGGCTAAGGGAGAGGCTCAATGATTATGCAATTGCACGTGTTAGGTAGTTAAGAGTTAGGTTTGAGCCTTGAGACTGTGCAATGTGCAGTTCAAGTTGGACTGGGCTTGAATATTGTGTGGTTGACGAGATCTAGGAGCAAGGATGAGGTCTTGGTGACTAAAGTTTCCAATTTCATAGTTTTGGAAGGATAGGGAGGCCATGTGATTGTGTAATTGCGCAATTCAGGAGCTCAAGAGCTAGGATTGAGCACCGATACTTTGAAATATGTAGTTCAAGCCTAGATGGAAGGAAGGATTGCACAATTTTGGAGTTCAGGGTCTGAGCTTGAGCACTGAGACTGTGTAGTGTGTTGTTCTGTGAGGTAGGAATTTCACATTACGCAATGCCAAGAGGTGGGGTTGCTTCTTGAGAGATGAAACTACGCAATACACATTTCAGGAAATCTGGGCGAGGCTAGGTTGCCTGGTCATAAAGTTTTCCAGATTTGACTAAGTGTGGGATCTATGAAGCTAATGTGAATAGTAACAAGACTTGACGATGATTACACACTTAGAACACTTGGCGACACAACATATATCACCTAAAACACATCAAAAACATACTTCCTTCAGTGCAACAACTTTGCAATGACTTACGTTAATTGTCACACCAAAGATACACTTTGCAACGACCATGATGAAACTTGTGCAATAATGCTTGAAATTTTGGAAATGAGTGCGACACATGTTTACATGGTAAGACAAAATAATTAATGCATAGATTACCCCTCGAAACCACCGAAACTAGCTTTTGTACAACATGTGACACTTAACATGCAAAAAGATTGACACTTTTATTTTCATGCAAACGAGACCAAAACACTTGTGGAAAACACATGCAATAAGTGTTAATGCCTATGACAATAGTATGAAAGGTAAAAATAGGATCCTAAATTTGGGTGTAGGCCAAAATTTTGGAGGGTGTTGTAACAACAAGAACACTTGGTGACACACTAGTAGAGTTCTGACTTCTCTGTCGAGGTTGATTTTTTTTGTTAGGGTCTCATTATTTTGGGAGTAATGATTCATCATGTAGATCACTTTAGTTTCCCCATTTACCCCGTGAATAAAGATAGTCCCCTCTATCCCTTATCGGTTGAACATAAACATAATATCAAAAATATCCCAATGTTACGAATCAGAAAGGGGAAGTATATTTCACAAGCATTAGATTTTCAGAGTATAGTTTCTCATCTTTGGTGTTTCTCTACTACTAGCAGGCTTAGATAGTACCCCAACAGAGTCACTTCAAGAACATAAACATTTCTTTGCTTCCATTGAGCCTAGAAAGTACCCTGACAAAGTTGTTTGCTTCACCTCTCCACTTAGGAAGCCTTTCTCTTTTCTCTCCTTTATTTATATATTTATAGAGGAATATAAATAGGAACATTTTCATTTGGTGGGCAGAAGAGGGATCCTCACTTATTGAGAGTAGGAGAGGTTGTTCCTTCAAAGAAGCATATAAATACCCCTATTTTAGGTTTGTTTGTTTAAATTTCCCCCTTTTCCTCTTCTACTTGATTGGATAAGCGTTAAAACCCCAAAACACAAGGAATCGAGTATGGGCGTAAAGTTTCCAAAATATACACACATATCATGGTTCAACATAAGAGTTTACTTATGGAAGGATCGTATTTTCTGTCATAGCATAATTGACCAAAAGATGTAACCAAAACAAACAAGGAGGATGGAAGGTTAGCCAAATGTTGTAGTATCACAAGGCTCTTTTCAACTCAACCACACACAAAGAAGCCATAAAATAAATTCACACATGATGCTTATTTACATGAACGAAAAAAATGAAAGAAAAAACAAACTAGGAAACAAGAAAACAAATTATGTATATAGTGTAGGAGACAAGCCTAGGCCATCATTGAAATATTGTTTTAAATATTTGCCATTGATAGGAAGAGAGTCAATCTTCCTGTCTAAATATTGAAGATGATATGTGTGTTGGAAAAGATTCTGGTGCACTGTGAATGGTCTCATTCATAGGGATTGGAACTTAGTATGTTTTCGTTTGTCTTCATGGCTTTGTCCCACTTCATGATAAAGTCACACACACTGAGTTAATTTTTCCCTGTATACCTCTTGTCAAACCACCTCTTGGTATGACTCTGATGAAGAGATAATTTCTCTTTCACTTTCTATCTTTCTTCCTATAGCTTGTAGAGGGTGTCTATCCTACTCTGAACCAATAAGCATGGCTTGCCCTGGGATTCTTGTGAAAGTTGAAGGACAGGAAAATATATGTTTGGGGATAGGATGGATCCCTTTCCATACACCAGGAAATAAGGAGACATATTTAGAGAAGGTTTTAGTGTGACTCGGTTATCCCATAGAGAATTCACCAAATTTGAGTCTCAATTCCTCCGTTAAGAGAAAACAGTCTTCTTAATGATGCAGATGAGGTTCTTATTGGTGGAATCAGCAAGATCATTTCTCTATGGATAGTAATTAGCTAAATTTTTCCATTTAATACCATTTTCCAATGCAAAATCATATAAACTTAACTATGAAAAGTACGTTGCGTTGTAAAAAAAAAGGGAAGTCGGAATTCCAAACCTAGAAATGATATTTTGTTTGAGGAAGTTGATTACTTCGTAATCATCGACTTGCTTGAGTGCAACCTCTTCGGTCCACTATGTGAAGTAATCTATGGCAGTGAGAATATAGCGATGCTACTTCGATGAGTTTAGAAAGATATCACTAATGACATCTAGACCCCATTATTGAAATGGTTCTTCCATAGTGATAGGTTGTAACAGGGCAACTGACATCTTTCCTTGGCTGAAACACTTCTAAAAAACCAAACACTTGCATAATATGGATGAGCACATTTGAATAATGTGGGCTAATGAAAACCATCCCACTTGATTTTGTGTGCTTTAGTGCCACTTGTAAAGTGTCCTCCAACTGGTCCACAATGGAGATCACACAACACTTTCTCTGAATCATGTGTGTCCAACCGTATGAGCAATACTTCGTTATGGTGCTTTATGAAAATCACCCCATACACCAACTTGTAAGACAATGCTTTCAATCTGACTGCCCTCTTCTATTGTGTAGAAAACTAGGAGGGAAAAGTTCCATGTTCAAGATACTAGCACACATTTGCAAATCAAAAGTCTAAGATAATAGTTGGGGTAGCTCGCTCAACATTGTACAACTCGATTTCTTGGTCCCACCCAAATGGATCATCTTTTGTTGCATTCACTGCTTCTGTTGCTAACCGATATAGACAATGGCCCCTAATAAATAATCATCTAGTTTTCTCTTCTCTCATCCATCTCTTGTTGGAAAAAAAATGATCTGACTGTGGGGTGCAGAACAAAGATAATACAATGTTTTTTCAAAAGATAGGGCCAGAAGTGCTTCATTGTGTTATAGACTACATACACATGTTTATTAATGGAGGGATAGTTAAGTCCAAGTCCTTGTAGGCTAGCACCCATAAAATATGTTGGTCCTTCATTGTTTTGATCATCCTTTTGTGTAAGCACGGAGACAAGAGATGTATCGAAAGCAAAGGTGTAGAGTAGAAAATCCTTGTTGACATTTGGATCATACAAGGATGGTGCTTCTACAATAAATTTATTAATATAGGAAAATTCATATTTTCCCCTTTTCTCCCACTTGTAAATTGCATCCACCATGACCATCTCCTGCATAGGTTTCACAATTGGAGGGTAATCAGAAATGAACTTGCAGAGAAAGTTTGTCTTCCCTAGGAAGGATTACATGGCTTTCTTGTTCACCGAAAAGGGAATCTACATAATATACCTAACCCTTTTAGGTCTACTTTAATCCCACTTTTCGCTATGATATGACCCAAGAGATTTTGCTTGGACACTGTAAAAATTCTCTTCTTGGGATTAAGATATATCCTGTATTTCCAACATCACTTGAAGATTTTCTTCAAGTGGCATAGGTGGTTGAATATATTATTTGAAAACACCATGAAATTATCAATATACACCACCATGCTCTCACTGATTAGTCCACGAAATATGATAGCCATCGCAAGTTGAAAGGTTGCACCAACATTAACTAGCCCAAAATCAATTATTTTGAATGCAAACATGCCCACTCTATTCGAAAAGTAGTTTTGAGTCTGGCACGCTCTAAGACCAGAACCTAGTTGTAGCAAAAATAACCATCAATTAAAGAAAACATTTCTGAGATAATGTCTATAATATTCATCCCTTTTATGGCATAGGGTAATTATCTTTTTCCGAGGCACGGTTGAGATTTTAGAAATCCACGCACATGTTGGGTTGTGTTATATTCCTTCCACGATTAGCCCACATAGTTAATCAGGGGGTGTTAGAGGGGTGGCAGAGCCCCCCTTCATTGCACCGATTGTGTGGGGGGGGGGGGTCACATTTTGGTTTTGGACCCTATGTTAGGTTGGGCAGACCCACCTATGGTTTTGTGCATGATTTTCACACATGTTTTTGGTCAATGGTATTGGATGCGATGGTTTTCGGTCCATGTTATTGGATGCTTCGACATGTATAAATATGTATTATAACATTGAAAGGAACATAATGAAAAATCAAGTTGGTAGTCTTGATTTTGGGATCCAGGGGAAAATCTTTGTGTATATGTGTTTTATGTGTTATGCTCTCGCATTTTTTATTTTCTATGTTTTAGAATTCGTATGCAGGTAATTTCTGTACAGGGTTAAAACCTACAGCACAAGCATTTTTCCTAAAAATTTTTCTTATTGGGACCACATTAGACACCCATGTTGAATGTTGCACTTTTTAAATGCTTTGGGCATGCAAAAAATTCCTCAATTCCTTCTGAACCAGGGGCTCAAGCATCAGATGCACCTTCCGCAACTTCTACTGAAAAGGCCTGGCCCCTTCCTTAATTGGGATAACATGCTAGATTATTTGCATCTCGTAAGTTTTGAGCTCATCGCATTTCCATGCGAAAAAATCTCAGTACTACTTGAATAGGCAGATATAATATTTCCACTCTTGAGGTGTGCGACAAGTACTAAGATTAAAAAAATTTAGATCTTTCTCTGTTCCAATATTAATCTTCTCATGTAACAATGTTGAGTTGTGGGTTTTGGTGTTGGCTAGTCCTGTAAAGCAATTATGCAAGTCATAGAATTTTTCTAATGATACCACACCCTTTGGCATGGGGTTCTCCTTGCTTTCCTGAGCTCAATCTTGTGACACATTATCTTGTTCATCTTCATCAATGGTTATATCTTTGAATACATTAGCATTTTCCATGAAATGCATCAGATGGTCGTCATTAAAACCCACAAATTAGTGATATTATTAGAGACAGATGGCTTGTAAATAATTTCAATAGAAACATTATTCCTAACTAGTGGCAACCTAGCATCAACATTTTCTAATGCATCCACAATTTTCTTACGCATTCTAGGAACAAATAGAATATTAAAATCTTGGAACTAAGAAATTAAATGTCATACTTGATCTGAGTTGGATCCATGAATATTTTTCACAGCACCATGACTGTATCAGATCAGGACAAATCTTTAAATTCAAAAGCATAAAGCGGTCAGGAAGACCTCTGAACAGTGGCAGTTGGCAGCCAGTGAGGAACGACAAGGACCTCGGTCAAATCATGTTGACCGAGGCCCATGGAGACCGCGCAGGAGGTGAAATTAGCACCTGGGATGCCCAAATCAGGAGAAGGAGGTAATTTTTGATGCACGATTAGCGCTTAGCGCTAATCGTTCATCGCTAGGCAAAACCCCTTGAGAAGGAAAGCCCCGAAGCACTCGGTCGCATGGAAGTTGGGAAAACCATGGGGAAAGAAATAAAGGCTAAAGGTGGGACCCACGCTCTAAAACCAGTACTATTTATCGGGGGCACCTTTGGGCAGTAAGAGAAATTGAAGAAAAGTGAGTGATTCCATTCAGTGCCCGACGCGTGGCAAGTGAAGGAGAGAGAAAATGGTCGAGCAAGTCAACCGTGCGATATGAGCGAATGGCATCAGATCTGGGGGCTCTAGATCTAACAGTTGAGATTGTGCCTAATGGAGAACCAGATTTAACATGGGATTAAGCTGCAATGTATAAGGATTTGAGGTCCAATTGGACCACTAAGATGGTAGATGACTCATTCCACAGTGTAACTAAAGAACCAAACCGACGAGGAAGAGTTGGCGTAGTTCGCAAGAGGAAAGTGGCCACTCCCTATGAGCCATTGATGATGACATAGAGGACAAGGAATTCTAAGTGAATAGAAATAGGTGATTCAACGGAGGAAGGAAGTAGAATCAAGCAGTCATGATATTGTTTGGGATTAAAAGCCATGAACAAATAGAACAGAACATAGAGGGAGAATAGAAAGAAGAAGTTGAAGATAGAGAAAAGAGCAGAAAGACAGAGATCCGAACTGACCTATAGCATAAGGCAGCATTGAGCCATCCCTAAGAGGATCTGTTAGGGAATTGAGCACCACACTAGGCTCCTTCCATTAAAGACTAGAAAGGTCAAGAGCTAGTAAGGAAAAGATTCTGTGCACTCTAGTGGCTTAGGGAATCCAAGAACCACCCTGCTAAGCAATTCTGTTTCAGGAGATTCAGATTGAGCTCCTCATTGTAATTTTCTGCTTTAAAGACACAATAAAAGAAGGCCACCACTAAGAGTTGGACTGGAGACGTAGCCCTAGAGGATATGGTGAACTCCTTATTAATTGTTGTGTTCTTGTTTTTGCTTAATGTGTTTCTCAACTATTTTCTATTTCCAGTGTCTGTGTATTTTGCAATCTGATCGATTCATTGACTAAAATAACATAGACACACACCAAAACATGAGTCTGTAATATCTTCGTTTAATAATTAATTAATTGAGGTCACTCAAGAGTGATTTTCAGATCAAGTGGTATCATAGCTTATGCTATTAAGTTTAGACAAGCTTGTGTTGGTTTCTCTATTGAATGCTAACTAGATCAAAGCTCAAATTAGGAGAAGGAGATTTGGTCAAAACTAATCCTTAGATTGGGAGAGTCTATCCTTAGAAGGAAATGTCAGAGGAAGGTTCTGTAGGGCCAGACCCTCAATTCATATAAAGTTTCCTAGCCATAAAGTCCAAGGTAGAGAAAATGTTTAGGGACTTTAGAAAACATAAGGATGAAGACTCATTAGGCTCTAAACAAGTCAAAGAAGAAGATGAGTCTCACTTCCATGACCACTCCAAAGGAAAAGGGAAAGAAGAAAGCTTTCTCACACCTCCTAATAGCCCTGTACATAACAAGAAGACATATTTGATTAAGCTAGATGTTAAATTTGATTTGCCTATATATGATGGAGAGTTGCAGAAAATTTAGACAATTGGATTAGACAAATTGATGTTTATTGCAGAGTGCAGAGTATTGATTCAGATAAGAGCAAGATTCAGCTGGAAAGCCTACGCCTTGGAGGAACTGCCTTGGTTTGGTGGGAAGGCAGAACCCAATTTGAATTGAAGAGACACAGTAAGACTATCTCTGTCTGGAGTGAATTTGTTTCTGCAATCAAAAAGCAGTTTCATCCATTGGCCTACATGAAAAAAGCCATGATGAGTTTGCAAACTCTTCAACAGTTGAAAGGGAAAAGTGTGCAAGGGTACACTCAAGAATTTAGGAAGAGAACATTGATTCTAGGAATCTCACTAGACTCACCAGAGACTCTGTTGAAGTACATTGGTGGTTTACATAGCTACATGAGGCATACCATCCTCATGTTTAATCCCACTAGTATAGATGAGGTATCTGTACAAGCCACTCATCTAGAAGCTAGAGGAAATAATGGAAATCCATAAGTTGGGGGACCATCCCAACCCACTGCAAGCAAGAATAAGGAGAAAAGAAAGAAGAAATGGAAAGCAAGGAAGGCTAACATTGCACAAAAGAGCAAAGCTTCATGCACTCACTGTAAAAAGAATGGGCGTGATGATGAGCATTGTTGGATTCTACATCCAGAGCTGAGACTAAGAAGTTTGAGGGCAAGAAGAAGAATATTGTTGCACCTATTCAGAATGATTTAAGGTCAAACTCAGGAGATGAAACAACTATTGCAGCCACAAGTATAAAACGTAAGAATTCTGAAGCGTCTACTAGTAATTCTGCATAATCTATTATTGATGAAGAAAATGAGTGAAAAAGACATGAGCTTTTCCATATTCGAGTTGTTTCCAAATATCAAAAGATTGATACTTTGTTTGATAGTGGCTCACAAGTAAATCTAATTTCTGAAGAAATTGTAAAGAAGTTGGGATTAGTAACTACACCTCACAAGAAACCATACCCATTAGGATGGTTGAATGATAAAGCACAACTACAGGTGACTAGACAGTGCAAACTCAAGTTTTCTTTTGGCTCAGCATTTGTAGATGAGGTTGAGTTAGACATAATTCCTTTGGATATATGTGAGATTGTTTTAGGAAGTCCTTACTTGTATGATAGAAAAGCTATTTTCTATAGAGTTGAGAAAAAGTATCTACTTGTTAAGGATGGAATCGAATACTTTGTAAGAGCTCATAATCTAAAGAATAATTATACTCTCATAAACTTAGGGCAGATGAAACGAATGATAAATTCATGTAAACAATTCTTACTGATGGTTGTAAAGGTAAAGAAACCTGATAAAACCAATGTATTTGAGGGCTTTAATGCTAAACAACAAGCTGATTAGAAAAGGTTGTTTCAGAGTATGATATCTTGTTTCAAGAACCTAAAGGTCTGCCACCCAAAAAGGATAAAGTACATGATATTATTTTACAGCAAGATGCTCCATTGCCTAACATTGGAATGTACAGGTTTTCTGCTTTAGAGAATGTTTAAATCAAGAAGCAGGTGCAAGAGTTGCTCAAGAAAGGGTTCATTAGGCTTAGCACATCACCATGTGGATCACTAATCATTTTGGTGAGAAAGAAAGATGGCTCATGGAGAATTTGCATTGATTACTGAGCATCGAATAAGATAACAATAAAAAATTGTTATCCCCTTCCTCGCATAGATGATCTTTTGGATCAATTGAAAGAAGCTATTTATTTTTCCAAGCTAGATTTGCATAGTGGATACCATTAGGTCAGAGTTACAGAACAAGATGCATGGAACACTGCTTTCAAAACAAAGTAGGGATTGTATGAGTGGCTAGTTATGCCCTTTGGCTTAACTAATGCTCCTGCTACTTTCATGAGATTAATGAATGATGTAATCAGACCTTTTCTTGATGATTTTGTTATTGTGTATCTGGATGACATTATGATATTTAGCAAAACATGGGAAGAACACTTAAAGCATGTTAAGTAGACATTAGATGTTTTGAAAAGAGAAAAACTTCATGTTAAACTCTCAAAATGTGAATTTGGAAAAACATCTCTGAATTATTTGGGTCATATAGTAGGGGATGGTGAATTGAAGATAGATCCCTCTAAAGTGGTAGTCATTGTAAACTAGCCTAAATGCAAATCTGCTACAGAAGTGAGAAGCTTCTTAGGGGCAGCACAATATTGGAGGAAGTTCATTTCTAACTTTTCCTCAATTGCAGCTCCCTTACATGCTTTGATAGGATTGAACAAGGTGTTTCAGTGGGGAGGCAAACATCAGAAAGCATTCAACACCTTAAAAGAAAAGATTAGTACAACACCTATACTAGCACTGCCCAATCTTCAAAGGCCATTTGAGATCCAAATAGATGCCAGTGACTATGCCATGGGAGTAGTGTTGACACAACACGGTAAAGCCATATGTTATCATTCTGAGACATTTAATTTTGGAGTAGTTAAATATCCTATATATGATAAAGAATTTTATGCATTAGTATAGAGTGTGAAAAAGTGGAAACATTACTTAATGGAAAAAGAGACAGTAATACATACTGATCATCAACCACTTCAATATCTACACTCCCAAACTAAATTGTAGCAATTAGGACACTACATATGGATGGGTTTTCAACAACAGTTTCATTTAGTCATCAGATATAAAAAGGGCATACATAATAAAGTTGCAAACATGTTATCTAGACCTATTATAAATGCATCTACTATACTTAAGCATAATTCTGTGTTACATGAAAGTTACATTGAACAATATGCTCAAGACCTAGACTTTAAATATGTATATGCAACTTTAATTCAAGGAAAACGAGTAGAAGAATTGGATTATCATGTAAAGGACTGACTCTTATACCATTGTGGGAAGTTATGCATTCCACAAACTGAGAGAGTAAAGATAATTAGAGAAGCACACACTTCTCTGATATTAGGTCACTTTGGGGTAAGTAAAACAGTTGCACAGTTGCAAAGATTTTGTTATTGGCCAAAAATGAATGAGACAGTTTCTAGATAAGTAAGAGGGTGTACTATGTGTGTTTAAACCAAGCCCAACAATAGAAAACTAGGCTTGTACACTCCATTACCAGTTCCTTCTCACCCTTAGGAAAGCGTTTCCATGGATTTTGTTAGAGGACTGCCTAAATCTAGGAAAGGTCCTGATTATCTATATGTTGTTGTGGATAGGTTCAGAAAAATGTGTATTTTGATACCTTGTAATAAGCAAATTACAATTGAACAAATTGCAAAGTTGTTCTTTGAACATGTATGGGTTCATTTTGGATTACCCACTTCCATTGTATCTGATCTAGACACTCGATTTGTAGGGAAGTTTTGGTCAAGTCTGTGGGAACTAATGGAGACCAAACTGAAGAAAAGCACAACTTTTCATCCACAAACTGATGGCCAGACATAAGTAGTTAACAGGACAGTGATCCAGTTACTCAAAGGATATTGTAACAAACATCCTAAGCTTTGGGATGAACATTTGTGTTATGTGCAGCATGCTTACAACGGAGCAAAACATTCTTCTACACAGAGATCTCCTTTTAAGACCTATTTTGGTTTCACACCAAGGTCTCCTTTCGATTTTGTCTTTGGTAAAGATACCATAGTTGAGGGACACAGTGATGTGGATAGGGCAGCTAGGTTCATTGAACAAATCCAGGTGATCCACCAGGCAGTACATGAACAACTGGAAAATAGCCAAGCCAAATACAAGGCAAGCATGACAAGCATCAAATGGAGCATAGTTTTAAAGTTGGTGACCAATTCTGGTTGTACATCAGCAAGGACAGGATGCAAGGTGAAGGTAAAAAGCTAAAGCCTATTAGGTATGGACCTTTTAAGGTACTTGCGAATATTGGGGAAAATGCTTTTCGCCTTTATCTACTAGCTTACATGCACATCTACTCAATCATGAATGCATATTGGTTGAGATTGTTTGAACCTTCACTAATTGAGGATACCAAAGAGCAGAGTCAGTTTCCTTCTATTGTTGACCTGCTACCTGAATGTCTTAATGAATTGCAGGAAGACATAGTTTTGGACAGGAAGGTGAGGACAACGTGCAGGGGAGATGTTGAGTACCTTAGAATTGGGCTCAAAGGTTCAAAGCCAAGCAGTACAAAGTGGATAGAGATTGGACAAGTGAGATAGTTGTAACCTCACTTAGTCGATGCTTGAAAAACGAAATTTCGGTGGTTGAAAAGCTTTTTCAACGGGAAGGCCATGATCCAAGTTGGATCCATGAAGATTTTTCACAGCACCATGACTGTATCAAATCAGGACAAAACTTCAAATTCAAAAGCACAACGTGATTAGGAAGACCTCTGAATAGTGGTAGTTCGCAGCCGGCGAGGAACGTCGAGGACCTCGGTCAAAGTGCGCTGACCGAGGCCCATGGAGACCGCGAAGGAGGCGAAACTAGCACTTGGGAAGGATCGGGAGAAGGAGGCAATTTCTGATGCGTAATTAGTGCTTAGCACTATTCGCGCATCGCTGGGCAAAACCCCTCAAGAAGGAAAGCCCCAAAGTACTCGGTCACATGGAAGCTGGGAAAACCATGAGGAAAGCACTAAAGGCTAAAGGCGGGACCTGCACTCCAAAACCGGTGGTATTTATCAGAGGCACCCTTGGGTAGTAAGCGGAATTGAAGAAAAGTGAGCGATTTGATTCAGCGCCCAACACGTGGCAAGTGGAGGAGAGAGAAAACTACTGCTCATTGTGCTCTAACAGTCGAGCAAGTCAACCGTACGATATGAGCAAATGGCGTCGAATCTGGGGGCTTTAGATCTAATAGCTAATATCGTGCCTGATGGAGAACCATATTTAACAGGGGATTAAGCCGCGATGTATAAGGATTTGAGGTCTGATTTGACACTGAGATGGTGGATGACTCATTCCAAAGTGTAACTGAAAAACCAAACTGACAAAGAAGAGCTGGCGCAGTTCGCAAGAGGACAAGTGGCCACTCCCTATGAGCCATTGATGATGATGTAGAGGATAGGGAATTCCAAGTGAACAACAACAGGCGATTTGATGGAGGAAGGAAGAAAAATCGAGTAGTCATGAGATCGTTTGGCATTAAAATCCATGAACAGATAGAACAAAACACAGAGGGAGAATAGAAAGAAGAAGGCAAAGACAGAGAAAAGAAGAGATATTGAAGCAAAGAGCAGAAAGACAGAGAGCTGAGCTGACCTGCAGCATAAGGCAGCATCAAGCCATCCCTGAGAGAATCTGTCAGGGAACTGAGCACCACATTGGGCTCCTTCCATTAAAGACCAGAAAGGTCAAGAGCTGGTAAGGAAAAGATTCTATGCACTCTAGTGGCTTGGGGAATCCAAGAACCACCCTGCCAAGCAATTCTATTTCAGGAGACTCAGATTGTGCTCCTCATTGTAATTCTCTGCTTTAAAGACACAATAAAAGAAGGCCACCATTGAGAGCTAGACTGGAGACGTAGCCCTGGAGGATAGGTTGAACTCCTTATTAATTGTTGTGTTTTTGTTTTTGTTTTTGCTTATTGTGTTTCTCTGCTGTTTTCTATTTCCAATGTCTGTGTATTTTGCAATCTGATTGATTCGTTGCCTAAAATAACATAGACACACACTAGCACATGAGTTTGTAATACCTTCATTCAATAATTAATTAACTGAGGTCACTCAAGAGTGATTTTCAAATCAATACCTCTTGTTGATAACTTTTTAAATTAGATGACACACAATGTATAGTATTTCGTACCTATCATACAACAATCTCAGATTCACCTACTGCTTTAAGAACACCAACTTTAAGATCAATGGCCTTTTGTAAGCGGGGGATAAATACTTAATATTCCACAATGTTTTTAGTGCACTCGAATTCCAAGTGGCTAGAGATCATATCTTTTCTCTGTCACGGGTCTATTAAAACACAACCAACTCCAGAGCCCTCCTATGTCTTAGAACCGTAAAAAAAAACCTGAAACATTATATGTAAAGGAAATATTCCCTACACTAGTACTACTACTATCTACTATACAAAGATCATTTCCACCAATTGTACTAGGAATGAGTTCCAACTGTGTGCCTAGTGGTACTTGGGAAGTATGAGCAAGGTAACATCTAGGTGAGTCTCTAAGAAGAAATTTCCAATGATCATATCTGTGAAAGAAACTGGTTCATTTTTCCCCTTAAAGGGTGTGATAGTGTGCTTCATGTAAGGTAATGAGCCTACCGAGATTGGGTTATTATTGCCGTTATAGGGAAGCCATAAATGTGACCAATCGGTAGCAAAATACCCCTGTAATTTGATGGACCAGTCCCTACTTAGTAATACATCATAGGCTTCTAAGATGTCCATAATTGCTATGTTTATGCACTAGTGAACTCGTTGAGTAGATGACAAGTAAATAAGCACATTTGTGAGTTAAATGATAGCTCGAACAAGAGTTCTGACTAGATGAATAATATGTTCATCTATCTTATCCCATGTAGCATTGATTTTCTTAGCTACAGAAGATGACATTATGTTTATAGATGCACTGGAATCAACTAAGAAATTGTGTACATTATAATTAAAAATTTCAAATGTCAATAGAAACAGAGGGCAGAGTGTATTTCATTCTAATTTTAATGCATTTAGAACAAATTCCATGGGACCAAAAGACTTACCATATTGCTTTTGTGAAGAAGCATTATCACCTAAGGAAGACTAGTCAAGGTCTCAGACAAGTAATTCTCACTGGCTTGCTATCCTTGTAAGCTCAATGATTAAAATATTAACATGATCTCTCTTCACGTCTTCAACTATATTATAATAAAGCGCGCCGAACATCACCAAAGTGTCTATGGGAGTGAATTTATCTTATACTTCTGGAATGTTGGGCATTCTTTCACCATTGGCGGAAGTAATTTTCATTTTAGTGGTATTTCCAGACTTATTCTGAGTGTTCTATGATGGGCCTCTAAATTAGACATAAATTAAGGCCCATGCCTATAAATTAAACATAAATTAAGGTCCATCTAACCATCCTTCAGCATATTAAACCTCTCTTCTTGCATTAGATAATTTATTTTTAACTTTAATATATTCATTAGGAAGGTTTATGAATAATTGGATATGTGTGCCTAATATTATTTATTTTTGTGGAATATTATGAGAATATTGGACCGATTATGAAGATTTGGAGGAGTAGATAATTTAGGGACTTTTTCCCTACTACAGGAGGATCAATACTAAATAATAAATAAACAAGATATTATGGAATTATGGCACAGATTGTGGAACTCCAATGATTGAGAAAATCTAGGAATGTGTTCCCTGCCATTTAATGCAAATTCCTAGTATTGGGGACCAGATCCTCTAATCAAGGGATTTTTATGGGTAAAACTTCCTCCATTCATAGGGAATGATTCCTAATCATTTTTTATAAGTACCAAGTCAAATTCTCCTCTAAGGGAGATTTTTGTTAGAGTTATTGTGGAGAGAGCTTGTATTTTTGCAGCTCCATTGTATTTTCTTGCAGGGATGTAATTCTATTGATGAAAATAATGAAGATTGGTGTCATGCTCAACTTCCAAATTTTGTTCTCCTCCATAGGTCTCTGATTTTTCTTGGGCTTGGCCGTTGCAGGAACCTCAGAGCCCTTTTGTATCATTTTATTTCCTTCTTTTCACTTCTTATTCACATGCTTCTGTAGTTTTTATTTCTTTCTATTTTTGCATTTAGTATTAATGATTTCTTCTTGTAGGATTGAGTTAAATCGTTGATGTTAGTTATTTTATAGGATCACAAGAATTATTTCATCCTTTGAAAAGATTTGGAAGTTCATAGTATTCATTGAGTTGCTTGGATTAGTCTTCTTATTCCCAAATCTAGATTGTTGGACCTCCTTTTTAGCAAAGAATGGTAAATTTATGCTATTTTTTAGAGCAAGATAACAAGCTTCAATCGAGTTGTTTCCACTTGAATTAGATCATAAAAACATTCTAGTTCGTAAAAAAAATCACCCCATTGCATTTTCACTTGATTTGGTTAGGCATCTTTTAGATTTACTAGCTCACTAGTTCTCGAATTTCTAGATTTTCGACTAGTAATGTTTTATAATTTTTTTGCATGGTTTAATAGAGGTTTTTTTGAGTGATTCCACTTGGAATAGGGACATAATACATCCTATTTAATAACAAAATTTGTCCCATTCTAGGTTGAAATAAGAGACACGGCTTGCCATGGGATTCTTGGGATAACTGGAGAGCAGGGAAGTAGATATTCAGCGAGAGGATGGCTTCCTTTCCATACACCACGAAGTAAGTGGAAGTATTTAGGGAAGGTTTAGGTGTGACTTAGTTAGCCCATAAAGCATTCACCAAAGTGGATTGGCAATTTCACTCCTCAGAGAAAATGGTATTTTTGGTGATAAGAATGAGGTTATTATTTGTGGATTTGGCAATACCATTCCCCTGTGGACAATAGTTAGAAGAATGCTTCAAGACAATGTCATTTTCCAATGTAAAATCATAAAGAGTTAACAAAGAAAAGTATGCTTCATTGCTAAAAACAAGTGACGTAGGAATGCCAAACCTGGAAATGATATTCTGTTGCAGAAATCTAATGACCTCTAGATCATTCACCTTTTTTAGTGGAACTGCCTCTGTCCACCGTGTAAAATAATATGTAGCAGTCAAAATATAGCAGTGTTGCTTCGATGAATGAGGGAAAATTTCCCCTATGGTATCCAAGCTGCACTATTGGAATAGTTCTTCCACTACAACATGCTGTAGCGAGGCTTTTTACTTCCACTTTTTTCGATGCACCTTTGATAGACCGAACACTTATGTATGTGGGTATGAGCATCGTTGAATAATGTAGGCCAGTAGAAACTAGCCCACATGACCTTGAGTTTTGTAGTATTACCTGCAAAGTGTCCCATGAATGGTCCCTCATGGAGATCATGTAAAACCTTATTTGAATCTTGTGCCTCTAGACACCTGAGCAATATCCCATTATGGTGCTTTCGATATAGCACCCCATCCACCAACTGGTATGGTAATGCTTTGAGTTGGAATGCCCTCTTCTGCCACATAGAAAAATGAGAGGGCATGGTACCATGCTCAAGGTACCGGTGCACATCTGCGTACCAAAAGTTTATGTTTGAAGTGGGAGAGGCTCGCTGAACATTATACATGCTCCCATCGTGAGAGCTCTTCTTCTTCCTCTTATGCATTTATCGCTTCCATTGATAACTTACAAAGACCATGAACCTTGATGGTGTGAACTGGTTTGATGTCAAGATTGTATTCATGTAATCCAGTCATCTAGTTTTCCCTTCTCTCACCTAGCTCTTACTGAACAAGCAGTGATCTGACTGTTGGGTGTGGAACGTTAAAGATAATACAATGGGTTTTCAACAAGTAGGGTCTGAAATTCCTCACTGCCTTGTGTACTACGTAATCACTTTTGTCCATGGTAGGATAGTTGAGCTCTAGTCCTTTGCAACTATTAGTTTTCACTTCTATCCCATCAGGGAAGTATATTTTGTCGATGAATGGCTACAAAATAGGAACCTTATGAGACAATTTTTCATGTCGTTGATGTGGTTCCCACCTACCACAAACATTTTATGGTTTATCACATTCATACACTCTATGATAGTTTTCATAGATTCCCAACCTATTATAATGAGTTTCATTCTATTGCCAAACCCTGTAAGAAATGAAAGGATTATATTCAAGCCCACTATGGCATGTTGCACTTACATTCTTATCTGAGTGTTGAGAATCATACATTCTTCACACTTTGTCTGATCCTCTCCTTAAATTAGCACCTCAAAGGAATGCTTGAATTATATATGTAAGGTGTGAGATTGATATCCTTCTACCAATTACCAAAGACATGTTTTATATCCTATTTAGATTTATATTTTCCCTCATTTTTCTCATTTCCTTTTGTTATATGTATGTGTGGAGATGTGAATACCTTTTTTATATTTTATAGGAGGATCACGACATTGTAGGTGAGTAAGGAGGCATAACCTTTTCATTTGTTTGCATACTATTTGATCTCTTTTGGCATATTCTAATAACATTGCTCATCATTGATGTCACATAATCATGATCTCTTGTGCTCCTAGGAGGTTAATCATTCTTCATTCTATTACGTTAACTTGAACACTAAATACGTTAAGAAATTTCCTTCAAATGCATGAACATTAAACAATATTGGCAATATACTCCATCTAAGAGCCACTTTGATTTTCTTGATAAATATAAAAAACTTTTAATTTGAAAACATAAACTAAACTGATTTATTAATTAATTAAATATTTTTCATTTTATAATATAAAAATGGTTTAATTATTGAAAATCCAAATATTCTAAAAAAAATGAAAATTAAATTCATGCCAAACAACTAACTAAACCCAGCCCAATATATATATAGATATATAGATATATAATTTTATAATATAAAAAATGTATTAATTATTGAAAATCTAAATAGTCTAAAATAAAAAGAAAAATGAAAATTAAATTCCCACCAAGAAAATTTCAACTAAATCGAAACCAAACAAATAAAAAAAATTAGTGTTTTCCCTAAAACGTTAACGAGATTTTAGCGGCACTTAACAAAGATTTAAGCCTACAAGAGGGGTTTATAAAACCCCTTTTGTATGTTTAGCTCTTTTGATGTTTAGCTATTTTGGGATAGGCTGGATGAGGACCAACTTTGCCTCAAGCAATCTAGAGTGGACACAATCTACTCAGTATCACCAAGGATTTGAAGGTCACCTCAAAAATATTGAGAAATGTGTTTCTGGTTTTGGGTTTACTTTGAAGTCCAACATCAGAGAAAGTATCGTCTAGAAAACAAAAAAAGAGGAGGAATGTTGGGGAATTGATAAACGAGCAGAGTTGTTCGCTCTACAAAACATTACTCGGAAATGAGATGTTACCCATATATTTTTAACATGAGAAGAAAAAATATAACATTGAACCCAAATATATTAAGAAGAAAGACTATTTAGACCAAGGTTGGAAGTAGAATTTACGCATATAGAAATTTCCATAATGCCCTAGCCGAGGATTTTTCTTGGCAGAGGTAAAGCAGATTGCGAAAGAAGATTCCATATTTTTATCCAATGCAAAAAACGATAATAAATTTATGGCCTAGCACTCTGGAAAAGGAACCTTCTAATACATATATTTCTCTCTTTATATCCACTACTTGTTTTAACTACAGAAAGTTCACGGACATTACAGTAAATTGGAGCTGAATTTGTGAGCATAAACCTAATTTTTTGAGTTAGTATGGGAGCTGCTACAATAATACCTCCATTCATATAGATCATTTCCACACAAATGTTGTCTTAGGTGAGATTTTTCTTGTACACCAAATGTCAAAGAAATGGGAAAGATTTTGGCCAGGCTCAATTATTTGATTGCATAATGAAATATATAAATAATTACACAAGAAAGGCATGTCTCTCTGTGAAATTTGAGGTCTGCATCCTTCCCAATGATAACATTGTAACCCGGTAATAATATCTTCCCTATTGAAATCCTAGAAAATTTAGGCATCATCCTCCCCTCCCTTTAGGGCTCGCTTGCTTGCCTTAACTTCTTGTGCGCATCCTTTCCTTTCTTCATGGTGTTAAGTGGCTTTCATGCCTTGTACGATGTGGACAAGCAATAAATACCTTCCCCTAAATTGATGGCTTCTTGAATGTCGTGCAACTGAAGATTATTCCATGTCTTCTAGGATATCAAGCCATCTTGGAGATCAAGATTGAGTTCCACTCGAAGAACCTAGAGCTGATGGAACCCAGCTACTCCCTTCGCTTGTGCATTGATTGATGATAACGGTCCTAATCAATTAGTTGTCTAGGGTGTATACCTATTCCAGAGGCATACTAGGATTGGGTGGACTGTAATCTTTAGGCTCAAGTAGGTGGCAAGAGTTTTCATGCATACTTCCATCTCTTTGATTCTCTTCAATCCAACTGGTTGTTACAACTCTACTCTCTACTCTCTCTTAAGTCAGAGAAAGGAGGCGCAACTGAAAGAGTTGCAAAGGTTGTGGAAATTCAAAGAAGTCACCGGCCAGTGGTTGAGAAGGAAAGGATTATTGGAGGAAGAGGTCTCTAAGAACAGATTGCCAAAATATTCATGTAGTGAATGGCTTAACACTAATTAGAACAATAGATTCGAGCCTTGTTGCTCTTGCCGGAGCTCTATTGAAACATAAAGGTATTTTGTTTTTTCTAGGTCTTTAAATTTCTTTACATTTTTGGAGGATTAAATAGTAAAAATATAGTTAAACTCATAATTCTTCAATGTGTCTCTCATAAATGATATAGGAAAATTCATGGCCCACATATTTCTTCACGAAAATGGCATCTAGAGTGTCACGAGAATTGAAAGTGTAAATTCCAAAGTCTCCATTCAAAGTTGGATTACCTAAAATAGGTGCAGATGAAGTAGCTTTCTGAATGCTCCAAAAATCTTATATAGATTCTTCCATTCGTTCAAATTATTTTCCCTCCTTCAAAAGTGCATCAATTGGTTGTGCACTATTGGCGAAGTCACATATGAATCTCTTCACAAAATTGATTTTTTCAAAGAATGATCAAACTCTATTTTTATTCATGGGCGACCAGAACTCCTTAACCATGATTTCTCACTTTGGATCAATGCACATATGATCCTTGGAGAGATACATATGAGTAGATTTCTTTCCATGGCCCAAATATTATTTTCCTTATCTTCAACAAAATATCAAACTGTCGACATCTATTAAATATCTACTTGAGATGCTTAAAGTGACTATCTCTATTATTTGAAAAAAAGAATCCAATCATCAGGTTAAATGTATAATGTGCTAGGGTAATTCTACCCTAGGGTTTTTTGTAGCAATTAACTTACTTTCTCTAGTAAAATAGCTAAATTTAGTACAATCGTTAATAAGGTGTCATTCAACAATTTAACTCCTGTGCAAAAACAACAATACAATAATCTTGAGAGAACAATATATTGTTCAACAACATACAAACCCAAAAATGTAGTGTTATCAACATGTAATCCAATTCAACAACTATAGTTCCACAACAGATAAAAACTATGAACACAAGAATAGATACATGTCTGAATTCCACAAAATCAATTTTTCTAATCAGAGATCACAAAATTTAAGTGAGTTATGTTCGTTATAAGTTTTTGAACCTTATTATACTTATGGTATCATTTATGAGCCTACTATAGTGTCGACCTCCTTCCTGATGCCAGATGTGAGCCACCACTTTATCTTCTTCTTATATCACACTTTGAATCTTTTGTTGTACAGTTCAAACTACAGGAAAAACATTGAGCCATAGAAGGGTACCCCTGCTAGCCTATTCAAGTGCATTTTCTCCACATACCAATTTTGGATAGCCTCATGGGTTTCTCATCCAACCACAGATCTGTGTTTCAAACTATAGAACTCAAGCCATATAATTCTGACATCAAGATCCAGATCCATGCTATTGATTCACAAAATTCCAATTTCAAGCCACAAATCCACGAGTCTAAGCGAAAAAACCCGACTTCAAGCAACATATCACGAGTTTAAGCCACAAAACCCAACATTCTGATCAATCTCTCATTAAATTCATTTCTTAGTCTGATTCAAAGAGGAGATTTACTGTAGACCTGCTAATTCTTAAAGGATATTAAAAACTAAATGTAAATATTTCCATATTATGGAACTATATCTTGGGAACTATAGACCTATTAGTTTTTGTATTTTTTTCAATAATTAATATCCCAAGGTATAGTTTTGTGATATGGAAATCTTGATATTTTTAGTTACATGGCATGGTCATGTTGTGAATTGAAGTAATATAGTATTTTTATTACTTAATACTGACTTTGGCAATATGAGAGTCATAGTTATGTCTGTGCAATAGTTCCAGACCTTTTAGAATGTAGAGTATCGGAAGAGAGTTGAATCTATAAAATGAAAAGCATATCTCAGATGCCACAGTTATATAAAAAGTGTTTCTTCGTGAAGGTTTTGTAGTTTCAGACTCGATGCCTAAAATGATTAATGTGTATTCCACGTCACTAGTTCAATACCCAATTTTATTTCTCTATGGCTATCATTGGTCCAAAAGTCATAAGCACTCAGCATGGATGATGCCTAATATACACCCACTTATATTTGAGCCTCGAGCTTAAAATACAAATAGAAAAGAGAAAATCAGCTCCTAAGTAGTCAACTGTAGAGATGTCCACCTGCATTTAGCTTGGAATTGAGCCACTAGAATGTCTCTATTTCAACTTGTAGTTTTTCCCAGGTTATGTATCTTGTGGGTTTCTTTGAAACTCCCCTACTTTTTCAATCCTCTCTTATAATTTTTTATCATGTGTTGAAGAGACCATGTTTTTTTTATTCTCTCAGCTACATAATCCTTTCATGTGGGGTAATTTGGACAGTGCCTCTGGCCACCTATACTGCAATGATAAAAAATCTTAAGTGGCCAAGGTAGACCTCTGAAGCCATAGTCAGAACACATGTTCCTGATATATATGGGTTACATTTGATCTTAAAACTTTTCTAGTTCAAAACCAACTCCAGAGGTCAAATAACTTTCCTTGTTGTCATCCCCTTCTATGCTCCTAGCCAGATCTTAAAATATTGTAACTCTATTGTTGGCTAGCAATGAGCTGACTAAATTTATTTAATTTTATTTTATCAAATTTCGCTTTATATAAGGAAAAATCTCATGCTTTAGACCTACTCATCAATGGTAGATAATTTATACTCTAAGTATCATGTGTGAATCTATGAAAGCATTAGACCTAAGCTGTATTTGTTTGTGACACTGACATACCCAAGAGATCATGTAATCAATCAAACATAGGTGACACAATGTTCACATTAATGCGCCTTTTCTGAATAATTTGTAATAATTGCGAGGAGGAAAATATGAAAGGACCCCACGAGAATGTTCCTGGTTCTTGGAAGATGTATATATTTCAATATGAGAAACATCTATGACACTGGCATACTCAAGAGAGTATGTAGTCAACCGAGCATGGGTGATAAAAAAATTACATAAAATACTTTTTCTCAATAACCTTCCATAATGGTTAGGAAAGAAATTGACAAAAACCCCAAGAGCATGTTCGTGGTTATTGGAATGTAAAATATTGGTCATGCTTTTCATGCCCATGTAACATCAAGTGGCATAATTGACGTGACTTGACATGATATGAACTAATCATGGTTATTTGGGAAAACCACTTTGAAATCATATTCAAATTGAAGTTATACTGGTTTAACAACATATTAATCATTAAACCTAGGAAAAAAGCGAATAATGTAAAATAGTTTTCTCAATCATCTGAATACAATTTTATTTCGTGGTCTGATAAAACATTTGGCTCTGGAGAAATGAAGGTCATCTATTCACTTATATGAATACCCATAGGAACAACATAAATCATAGATAATATGTAATCATCAAGGAACTCATAATTAATAATTATAAAAGGGTTATGATAGAATTCTTGTTAATTTTGAGATGAGAAAACTAGTTGCTTGTGTATGTTGAATTTCAAAATTTGAATGCTTAGGACTCGTGTTAAAGAAGATTCCTTTTTACTCTTGATTTTTTCTGAGACATGTGCATTTTTAGGTTTTTCTTGATCATATACTCTAAGAATATTTTCATAATATGAACATGTGAGTAGCCATACAATACACAATGTGTCATTTGCTTTGTTGTGTTGGAGCATAAGAAGAGATTTTGTCCCACCTCATAACCATTATCAAAATCAAGGGGCTCATAATGCATATGGTAAGATGATAGTTGCATTGGATATTATTGAGCAATACGTTCATTTCATAGGATGTTTAACAATACATCATCATCAAAATCATATGAAGTCCAACCTGTTTTTGGACATTGCTAAAAATGTATGTGGGAAAATTGTTAATAATAGGCATGAGAGTAAGTTGAAATCATTAAGTCCTTATGATGGTTATCTTGGCATTTTACTTGAAGATTACTTGCATGTGTTCAGGAGGAAAATAAAATAACCATATTTGTATTTAGCTTCCCACCTGACAAATGCAATGTTGGCACTGCAACCTACCTCAATGTATTCTCTTCAATTTTTAGTGTATTAGAGGAACTAAAGACATATGGATATAATGTATAAGGTTTTCCAGATACTTATGAAGCAGTGATTGAAGACACAATTCATGCCAAATAATTTAAGTTCAACATCCCAAATCTTAATATTTTTTACAAAATGATTGTGAGAGAGTAGCAATAGTTAACACATTATGCTAAGGCTTTGGAAGAAAACTGGGGCAAGCCTCTAGGGAACCTTCATTTTGATGGGGAGAAATTGCTTGTATATGTAAAAATAAATTCCAATGTTTTCAATGGAGTGAAACCGAATTTCATATATGAAGGTAATCAAATGAGGCTTATTTTCACAAGGTCAACAAGTCCACAACATGGATTTGTTGCTTATTACTCATTTTTGGATAAAATATTTAAGGTTGATGATGTCTTCCATTTTGAAACTCATGGATCCTTGGAATTTATGCTTGGAAAGAAAGTGCATATGAGTGATCTTTTTTACCTAGATAATTTTGTTACCTATATGGATTTGAAGAGAGTTCTTTGCCATTTTTCTTGTGCACTATATTCAGAATATCAAAGGACTTTAGCGGTGGGCTCTTTTTGGTTGCATCTATAGTCATGAGTGATCTTATTCACAAAGATCCAACTTGATATTTTGGTCTCAATGCTACTGGTCTACCTAACGCTTTTTTGGATGCCATCATGGTTAGTTTCTTCCCTTCTATAGATGCAATAGCTTGTATACAAGAATTCTTGGATGCTTTGTGCCTTAATAAACTTGCTCTTCAAGTTATTAATGATCATGGTTCTCTAAGATGTTTTTTGAAATGTTTTACATCAAAAATATACTTACTTCCTTTTCGCAGGTGCCACTCCTCGGTCCTTATCATCTTCCTTGGATGAGCTTATGAAACATTCTAGCTCTTTTAGGGGTCTTGGGGTGGATGTATTGATTGAAATCTTAAATACTATTGCAAAACTTGGACCTGGTGATGAATTGTCTTCCCTACTACAAGAATTTGCCATATCTTCTATGCCTGTTCCCATGGAGACTAATTTTGAACATAAAATAGTTATTTCAGTTGATGGAGATGAATCATAAAGGGAAACATCAGAGCTGGGGGGTTGATACTTCCATTGAAAAATTGTCTTCAAACATAGAATCCTTTTTCCAGATTGTATAAGCAATGATACACGTCTCTTGGAGAATAATTTTCCTAACATAAATACATATGGGGGTTTTGCTAAGAAAGAGGGTATAGAGGTCATTCTACAACTGTTTGGTTTATCCCACTTACCATTATCATTTGTAGGTGGCCAACTTATGGTTGTTGCATTTAATAAATTTTCACCGTAGCACTCATCTCCTCTCACAAGGGTTGTTTGTGCTACTCGGAGAAAGCACATGAAACCTGGAATTGAATTCATGGATTTCCTGGTTGGAACAATGCTGGAAATATTGCAGTAGCACAACACATGAGAATTTTTAGATGCCTTTCAAGTCTAGATGGTGTTTATCCTTTTCAACACATCTTATTGATGGCATGCAAGAATCACAACTATATGGAAGAATGAACCAATTGTCAATGCCTAGTTCTGAGCCCAAAGATCAAATTATCTTCTAGAAGAATTTTCCACTCTTAATTATGATGGGGATGTTGATATTAAGTTTCCTAATGTGAATAAAAATTTGGGTGAAAAACTGCCAGAGACTGCTTCAAATTCTTACTTGTCAATAACTGGATTTGAACAGTGCATTCATTTGAGTACTTCTAAAACATGGTGGGGTGAGACGGGTTCGAATAGATATTGTAAGAAAGTTGAGGCATCTATTTATGCCTTTAGACAAGTATCTAATTTAGCAGATGACTTGTCTCATGATCCATTTCCTTGATGGTTAACAGTGATATCAGTGTGTCTCAATGCAACATTGCACATTATTTTAGCAAGGGCTTGATTGATCATGATATTATGCCCCAACCTTATCCAATTTATGGTATCATGTCAAGTTCTAGATTTGTTTAAGAGTTTGCATGTTCTAATTCTATTAACTTACTTGTTAGTACTTAATAAGATGGAATTTATCAAAAATAAGATTCATCAAACCATGGTATTAGTAACAACTTATTTCAAGAGACAATAAATCCCAAAACAGGAACTTGTCACCTAAATGAAGCTCTAGTAGGTATTCCCCCATGCATTTAAATATTATGGAAGCTCATTTCACCCATATCAATGTCCAAGATCATTTGGAACTGGGAACTAAATGTGAAATAAAATAAAACTTGTTTGTATTCTGTAGGAAATGGTCATTTTTTCTGGGAATGGATCTAGTTATCCAATGAATATTTTTAAAAAGGACATTTTTGAGAAGGCCTTAAGTATATTCAATACAACAGAAATAATTTTTCTTATTCAAGCTAAACATACCAAATGTAGCCTAAGAGATATGTACAATATTTTCCATGTAAATTTGAACAAACTTTCTCCTCAATCATTTAGACACTCCCAAATAGATCGTTTCCTATTAAGAGCCCTCAACATGGTGCTCTGTGGAGAACTAGTGTAGGCCAAGCAGTGATTATTAAAGTCCATAGTTGTCTCCAATTTAGGGTTTGTGGGGAACTTTACCCTTAGTGCACTGGACAAGTGAAATAAGAAACACAATATAAAATTTATAAATTGTAACTTTGAGAATTCTCTCTTCTAACATTTCCAATTCAAAAACTCAACTTCACAATAAAAAATGAATAACTAAACTATAGCCAATGATTGAGTTCATTCATCAACATGTAACATCTAACTATTGCATGCAACAAGGCCACCATGTGACTACAACAACAATAATGAGAAATAAGTGTACACATAGTTTCCATGATTATAGTCAACTTCAAAAATTGATCACGTTTATGGATCACCAAAATGTGGATTCATGTATATGTAAATACACAATCCACTATGAGATAATGACATACAGTTTTCAAGAAACATGACATCCTCCATAGATCCTTCATTTCCATCAACAATGTGGCTAACACCATTTCTGATTACATGTGGACATACATGTTCTAACATTTTGGTTGCTTCAATAACATAAACTTTCCTTGCACTAGATTGTGCATACTAGATTGCCAAATTACCACTTCCTATGCCTACATCCAAAATAGACTTGCCTTCAAAGTGGTGCATGTTCTCAAATATAGTTATGTAATAAGCATACACCCTCATGCGTGACATTTGGGAAAAGAGTTGTAGGGAATCCACAATTCCCTCACTGTCCATGTATTTCCTTGTACCAAATCACTAACATTCGTGCATAGCCTTTACTAAATAGCAGAGCTTTTCTCTCTTCAGCATCTCATAATTATAATGAATAATTGCCTCAAGATGTTTTTTATAAACAAGATTTTCCTCATGACAAGGTGTCTCATGTTGAGGAGCAATTTCCTCATCAGCAGGCCATTTTGGGGGAATTTATAAAGAGGATGATAGAATAAAATTCAAAGAGATAGTTAAAGATGACTTCGTATTTCCACAGTTTTTTAGGTGAGGTGGGTAATGAGGCACTGATGGATCCAATCTCAAAGGAAGAATTATAAACGATTTTGCACTATTTCAAAAAGGATAAGAACCCTCAACCACTTAGCAGGACAACATAACTCTTTCAAGGGTTATATGACTTCTTTCAAATAGACCAGCTAAGAATCATTGACAAATTCAAATTAACACATAGGATTTGGGAGCTTTCAATTCAAAATTTTAGGCTTTAATCCCAAAAATTAGACAAGAATGAAAAATTCAATTATTTCAGACCTATATCACTATGTAATTGCATCTACAAAATCATTGCAAAAATTATTGCATGTAGGGTCAGAAGCCACTAAGTTGATTCCATATAATTAGAACAATTTGGCATCCTTCTTGGGAAACAAATCCATTACGGAATAAGAGTAGCCTAGAAAGGAATTTATAACATCAACCCAAGAAATTACAAGCAATGTTAGTGAGTTTGTCTTTCCAAGGAATATGAGAGAGCAAACTGGACTTATTTAGGGCTACTCATCCATATAGGGTTCAATGTGCAATTGGTTAACTAGATAATGAATTTTCTTTCCTCAATATCCTTGCAATTCTAATTAATGGATTAGCCTATTCTTCTATCATGCCTACAAGAGACCATGGGTATGTATGTCTAGTGGCTCATCCGTTATTTTTTACTATAGAGTAGGTGGTCTCAACAAAGTTATAATAGAGTAAAAAATAATTATGAGCTTGACAACTATAAAAATAGGAAGAGCCCTAAACCTAACATATTTACTCTTTTTTTGTTATGTTTTTATTTTGGGTGATAGGACCAAGATAGATGTAGTTAAGCTGAAGGACCCTACCGTTGAAGAACCAAAATTCCTACCTTAAAAACTACCAACAACTGAGGAGCTACAATAATCAACACCATATTTGATTTGAACCTAAATAGTCTTATTATCTTCAAGTATTTCCCTAATCACAATGACCAATAGATGCTCCTCATCGATTATTTCTCTCATTCTATATATTTGTAAAATTCCCAAAATGTATCCCTACATTTGAATCTTCGGAAAAAAACATAAGATTGTTATCATTTAAATTATCCATATATATTGGAGCCCAAAAATCCATTTTCTTTGTATAATCTTTATCTATAATCTCAAAATCAACCCTATTATAAGTTTAAGGACCATTATGTCCCCTTGAACCTTGAAAAAGTATGATGGAATGAAACTGGGTGAGGACCAGATCCAATTTTACCATGTCAGAACCTAGGCTCATTAAAAACATGACCTTGGTTTGAATATATCCACCATACAAACTAGGAACACCCATAGTTATCATTTCTATCTCTATTTCATCATCAAGACTAACAGACTATGAACGTGTAACCCATGGAGGCCCATGGTAGTCCTTGAATCCAATTTATTAGAATACATGACATGGCCATAATTTTTTATATTTAATCTCTGCATCTAATGTGGCCATTTCTTATTATGAGATTTACCACATCCAAAAATGGCATCATTGACATCATTTTGAAGAAGTATACAAAGGTCAACATATTTTTTTTCACATTTACAACTTCCATCACATTTGTTGGTTCCTTAAGCTCGAGCACTTTCATAACAAAATTAGGAAAAGTGAAGAAGAAAAAATGGTCCCTCTGTTTTCATATGTTGATATTAGAATGATGTTTAATTAGAGGAATTGTTTGTTTGATTTTTTTGGTTAGGAAAGGATTTGCTCTTGGTTTTATGGGACTTTCAATTGATCATATGTATCATGTTGAGAAATGTGTAAGAATAATGTATGACATTTATCTTGCAGAAATTGATATTGAATGAAAGGATACAAAGTTTTACCAAGCTACAATTTTCTTTGGTATAGTTGGAGGAACATATTAAAAAGACGCCTAAGAATACACCATATATAGAGTTTGAATATATGGATTTTTCTTTTGGAGATATGTTTTTTTTTTTCTAACCAAGATATCACAACATGAAATGTATTGATATTGTAGAAATTGTTTGAGGGCCTCATTGAGGTCAATTTTTTTGATATCCTACTTGATTGATATCTTCTCATATGTGAGGAAGGACTTAAATATGAATTAATATGTTCCTGAAACAAATCAGATTCAAATTTTATAGATATAAAAGATGAAAACAAATTTCAATGCCTTCATTTGATTGCTACTTGAATTTTTTGTGGGAAGGTTACAGGAAATGTGATTGGAAAAAGGATGGGGAGACAATGCAGAGCATGTCTTGGGTATGGTTCACTTGTTGTTAGAGAGCTTTCAGGCACTTGAGCCATTGATTTTGGAAATGTTTCTAGTATGGATTCCTATGGTTTTTAATGTTGTGATTCTTTCACCTCATGGTTAGTTTATGCAAGCAAAAATTTTAGGAATCCCAAACAAGACATCGGTGGATAGGTAAATTTTTTTTTTTATATAATTGCAATGTTGATTCAACGATATCCTCTCTTTATTGTTTGATTGTATTTTGAATGTTTCTCTTAATTTTGTTTTCTATTTTAACTATGAAATTGAAAATACTTGGTATCATGTCCATTTAAACAAGAGCCAAAGATTGAAGATAAAATTAGTATTACACGACATTGATTTGAATATTTACAACTATTTTGCATTAAATTATTTTCATGGCTATCTGAAAACTTTATTCTCATGTTGTTTATATGCTTGACCAAGTTCATGCACTAGAAAATGAAATGTTGCTTCGAATAAAACGATGAGGATTAAACATCACACTTCAAATTATTTGTTTTCACAAGTTATCTACACTTGATATTTTTAGCATGTAACTTAGTTGACATGATTATGCCTAAGCTTTCCCTGAAGGTTGAATGCCAAGTTACAAAGTTTATATTTTCTATGGTGACATTTTATTCTCTTTGTTTTCTAGCCACATTATAGTGGCCACTATCGCCCAACTGAAGAAAACTTGTTTGAGTTTCTTTATTGTATGGGGAAAAATGGCTTTGACATTGTTGTAGGTATATGTCATCTAAACTCTTTATAGTCTACTTTATTTTATATTCTAGTGTTCATTGTCTTTCATGACTTACACTCTATATTGTATCTACTTTTGTTTTAATAAATAGAACTCAGTATTGATGCGAAGAAGTAGGAAGCAAAGAAGGAGGTGTAGAAAATCCTATAGATTCATAATCTCATGTAATGTACTAAAGCATAGGACAAGAATATACTTCTACTTTCAACCAGAGGAAGCCAATAGATCGATGAAAACAAGATGAACAAGAAGAAGAAAAATCAATGGCACATAACACAAGATGTATCTGGGGAAAGACACTGGTCAAAACCCTGCTATCTATATTACATATATCAAAAATATGATTGAAGATACAAAGCCTGTTATCAATAAAAAAATTCCGCACAAGTATGCTCAACTCTCTCTGCTCACAAGCTAGCTCAAGCCAAATCCTTATCCTATATAGCAGCTCTCTAAGAACCTAATCTCTTATGTAATTCCTAGGATGAATAGCTCGTATTTAAAGGGAATTCAGCTTCCAAAATTGCACAATCCAAACATAGGATCAATGTTTGATGCATGCATGATATTTACACTCCAGTAAATAATACCACTGGTAGTACATTGTCCCTACACTCTAGTCTCAATTAGGTCTTTCTCTAAACTGACATGCATAAGTTTATCATAAGGGAATCTTGAGTTAACTAGAGTAGCACTAGTGGATGCATTAGTGCACCAACTAATTGTTAGTCCTCTATTAGTTCCTCAAACTATTCAGAACTATTTTAACTGAACTTAACTCAGTAAACTAAGTGATCTAATTTCCAACTCAATTTAAACTCATACCGGACTCCTAAAAGTTAGGGAGAACATATAAATGATTATAGAAATACTTCCAACTCAAAGTTCCTAAGATAATCTAGTTAATTCAACTTAATTAAATATTTACAAGTTTTTATGAGAATAATTTTTTTTTTAATTCTTAGTTTAATTCAAGGAAAAATTAAACTGGAATTTCTTGTTTCCATTTCTCAACACTCCCTTTCAACAATAAAGGGATTATTAGCTACCCTGGTCCTGTCTCTGTGAAACTCAAATTTACATGTTGAAAATGCCTTTGTCGAAATGTGAGCATCTTCCTCCTTCATGGGAATGTACTCTAACAAGATAATCCACCTCAATACACAATCTATGATATGATGATATAGGATATTAATATGCTTGGACTGATCATGAGAAACATGATTTTCAAAGAGTTTGATACAACTCTGATTATCACAGTATATCATAGTTGGATCCATCTACTAACAAAACAAACCAACCAGGATCTTGCTCATCCAGATGGCCTCACATGCTGCCTGAATTGCAACCATGTACTCTGCCTATACCAAACTGAGTACAACCAATCTTTGTTTCATGTTGTGACAAGAAACTATCATTGGCCCAATACTGAAGATCCTTCCTGATGTTCTCTTCCAGTCGGATGGACTCCTTACCCATCTGCATCAATAAAGCCTTGAAGATTCACTCCCTCTATCCATTTATATGATAATCCATACTAATAAGTGCCCCTGAGGTATATCAACACATGATTTTCTGTCTTCCAATAAACCTCGATAGGCCTAACCATCGCTTGACTAAGTTGGTTAACTACATAGCACGTATCTAATAGTGTGTTCACCAAGTACATGAGTGAACCCACAAGCCTCCTATAAACAATATTTTCCACTACTTCCCCCGAAGTAACATCTTCCTTCCTCTAGTTACCTGCTAAAGGAGCCTCCATGTGTTTGTTTCTCTCCATGCGGAATCTCATCAATATCTTGTTGGCATACTTGCCCTGAGACACAAACAACTACCCATCTTCCTACCATACCTCCATTCCAAGAAAGTAATGCATGAACCCTATCCTTCATCTCAAACTCTCTTACAAGGTCCTCCTTGCAAGACTTGATCAGTTGATCATCACCTGTTCGTATGAGATCATCAACATAAGGTACAATGATCAAAAACATACCTTCCACCACTATGTGGTACAGATTCAAATCTCCTTCACTCTTCATGAAGCCCAACTTGGTGAAGTAGTTGTCTTTCCTGGTGTGTCAAGCATGGGGTGCTTGCTCCATCCCATACAACTCTCTCTTAAGCTGACACACATGCAACTCATGGTAAAAGGTCTCAAAATCTTTAGGCTGCTCTATGTACACCTCTTCACCAATCATGCCATTAAGGAAAGTTTTCTTCACATCCATATGATGTATCTTCCAACACATTTGTGCTGATAGTGCCAATATAGATCTGATTGATTAGTACCTTGCAACATGAGAAAATGTCTCATCATAGTGAATCCCCTCTACCTATGAAAATCTACTGGCCACAAATCTAGCCTTATTCTTCTCCACACTACCATATGTAGCTTTCTTTACCTTGTAAAGCCAATGGGAGCTCACCACTGACTTGTCATCCAGTCTTGGGACCACATCCCAAACACTGTTACGAAGACTATGGAGTCATACTCCTCCACCATGGTATCAACCCAAACTAGCTGTTACACTGCTTCCTTAAAGGAAGATGGCTTTGTCACAACACATTTGCCCATAAGACACATGTATCCAATGTACCTCTCAGATGACCTCCTCTACCTATGCCGAGAAGTGGGTTCTCCCACATTCTCCCATGCATCATCCAATAGTCTATCAGCCTCTTTGGTGTGCTTTCTTCCCTCTCTCGAAGACTCTGCCTGAGTAGATGTCTCCACTCCCAAATCCCCTGCATGTGGCTGCTCCACATCAATCTAAGGCTCCTGAACCTTAGGAGCTAAAATCTCCTCATCCACATGTCGCTCAATCTCCCTCTCAAGGGAAACTCACATGACCTTCTCCTCATTAAATCTGACATCGCTATGAACCACTATCTTCCTGTTGGTAGAAAGTACACCCAATAGTTGTGAGGTGTATCAGTGTACCCCAAAAATATCCCCAATTCTGCTGTTAGATCAAGATTATTTCGTTCATATCTGGTCACATGGAAATATACCAATGACCTAAAAGTCCTGAAGTGACCAACATCTAGCCTCTTACTGGAATAAACTTCCTTTGGTGTCTCCAACTCAAGTATCCAATGTGGGCTACAATTCTGAACGTAGACCATTGTGTTGCATGCCTTACCCCATAAGTGCAGTGGTAGGCCCTGATCATGCAACATCACCTTTTCTTACCCTACTATGCTTCTCATCTTCCTTTCAGTCACCCCATTCTGCTAACGGTTATGGGGTGTCGTCAACTCCCGTTTAATCACTTATGCTGCATAGAATTTCTTTAACTCATTTGAGACACACTCACCACCATTATCACTTTGTAGAGATTTAACCTTCTTGTCCAACTCTTTCTCCATCAATGCTTTAAATTCACAAAACTTTGTGAATGTTTATCCTTTTCGTGCACAAAAAATATCCAACATTTACGAGAATAGTCATAAAAAATATAACATAATACTTGTGTTTGGTTGTGGATGCTATCGAGAATGGTCCACACACATCTAAATGGAATCGCTCTAAAATATCGTCTGCTTGACTCTCTCTGTCGTGAAAGGAAGAATTGGTGTATTTTCCCAAAGTACAACCCTTGCATGTATCATCTTGCTCAAGCATACCTTTGGGAAGACCGGTAGAGATCTGTTGCAATATCTTTAAAGCCCCATTATGCAAGTGGCCCAATCGCCCATTCCACAACTTTCAAACGTCTTGGCTCTACACCCTTTCTACTTTTGTGCTCAAAGCAACACACTCTTCTACCTCCATCTTCTAGAGATTCTTCACTTGAATTCCTATCTTCTTTACCTGACCTGTGGCTATGTGTTGAAGGAATGTCTTTCCTTTCAAGAAGATCACATCATAGCCTCTATCCTCAAGCAAGGAAATGGATACCAAGTTCTTCTTTAGCTCGAGAACATACATAGCATTCTTCAAGGTGAGTGGAGCCCCATGCTCCCTCTGAAAAGTAATTGTGCCCAATCCAGTAACACTATACTTCCCATTGTCATCCATCTCAATATGCATCTGGAGATCTTTCTCTTCCAGATCACTAAATAAATCATTGTCTCTAGTCATGTGGAATGAAGCTCCACTACCTAAGTACCATACACTTCCCATGATTGATGACACCATGCATGCAATGAGGGAAAATTCCAATTTGAATTGAGAGGCCAAAGCCTCACCCGTCACTCCTCCTAAGGTCTTCTTCTTGGACATCTTGAGTGGATAATTTGTAGCAAAATGATCCAACTCATTACAATGAAAGAACTTAACTTTCATCATGTCTTTCTTCTTACCTCTTTGATGAAGATCCATCCCTCATGTTTCTCCTAATCTCCTCCTACATCAAATCCAACCACAGTAATTCCTAATCCGACAGCTTCTCCTGACCATTAGCAGAGTCCTGATAACTATGCCAACTCTTTGGGAGTCTTAGAAGAGCAAGAATCACCATATCATCCTTGGAAACCATGATTCCAACATCACAACATTGAGTGAACTTGGTCAAGTATTTTGGAATAGTCTTGTCTTTCTCCATTTTCATTTTTCGAAGTTTGTCCTTCAGTGCCAATTTCCTTTAGTGACTATTGTTCTGATACAAGTCCGTCAATGTTTTCCACATAGTGTATGGAGTTTCCTTTCCATGGAGACTCGAGACAATGTGGTCTCGAACTCCCTCAGGTATTATCTACCTCGCCTTTGCCATGCACTTCTTCCACTTAGCCAAATTATATGCATCTAATGTTGCTGACTTAGGAATTTCTTGATCAACGAATTCCTTCAAGCCATTATCCTCTAGCACAACCTCCATTTTGTCTCTCCTAGCTATAAAATTCGAGCTTCCTTCCAAGATATACTCGAGCCGCAAACCGTAGAACGCCATTTGTCGTTCCTGAAGTATGTGTTGCAAATTAGAATTTCACCTGTAACCCAAAACTCAAAACTTCAAAATATCCTCTAGTATACTACTCTCAGTTCCGATACCATGTAGAAAATCTTGTAGATTCACAAGCTCATGCAATGTACTAAAGCACAGGATAAGAATCTACTACTTTAAACAAGCGAAAGCCAATAGATCAATGAAAACAATATGAACAATAAGAAGATAAAACAATGGCACATAACACAAGATGTATTTGGGGAAATCCATTGCTCAAAACCACTCTATCTATATTGCATATATCATAAATATGAGTGAAGATACAAAGCTTGTTCTCACTAGAACAATTCCACACAGGTATGCCCAACTCTCTTAGCTCACAATTCAGCAACTTTGAAAGCCACTAATCTCTTGTGTAATTCTTAGGATGAATAGCTTGTCTTTAAAGGGAGTTCATGCTTCCAAATGCAATCCAAGCATATGATCAATCCCTGATGCATGCATGATATTTACATTCCAATAAATAATATGATTGATAGTACATTTCCCCGCACTCTAGTCTCAACTAGGTCTTTCTCTCGACTGACATGCATGAATTTCTCATGTGGGAATCTTTAGTTAACTAGAGTAGCACTATTGGATGCATTACTGAACCAACTAACTGTTAGTCCTCTATTAGTTTCTCAAACAATTTGGAACTAATTTAACTAAACTTAACTCAGTAAAATGAGTGATCTAATTTCCAACTCAATTTAAACTCAGACTAGACACCTAAAAATTAGGGAGAAAATATACATGACTACAGAAAGACTTCCAAATAAAAATTCCTAAGCTATGTTAGATTTTAAGCTTCTATGGTAGTTTTTTGGCATAGCATGATCTGGATTATCCACAATATTGTGTTCATTCTGTCGACGTTTCAAACACCAAAGGGGGTCCGTCATCAGGACTAAATTTGATAGAATATGAATGATAGTTCTTTGAGAGAAGAGTCTTTCGACCTGAGTGTAAATAAACCTAGATCCCTAAATTTTTATAAAGAAGATATATAAGGCTCGGCTTCTTTATAAAAATTTAGGGATCTAGGTTTATTTACACTCAGGTCGAAAGACTCTTCTCTCAAAGAACTATCATTCATATTCTATCAAATTTAGTCCTGATGACGGACCCCCTTTGGCGTTTGAAACATCGACAGAATGAACACAATACTGTGGATAATCTAGATCATGCTATTCCTAAGCTAATTAATTAAGTTAATTAACTATTTACAAGTTTCTATGAGAATAGAATTCGATTTTAATTCTTAGTTTAGTTCAAGGACAAATTAAAATGGATCTTGCTGCCATTTCTCAATAAGAGGAGAGAAATAACACTAGAGTGACAAATATAAAAAGAGAGAGAGAAGAGAACTGGTCAATTGATACCCTTAGAGCCAATATCCCACATAAGGCACAGACATAGAAACTGATGGTCAAGTCTTCACAGTTGAATTCACTTGCAATGCCTTGACAACGCAATGATAATCATTTGAAGTGATGAACATCATTTCATGTGTAAATGGTAGTCCAACCAATATAAGTTGAAAACTCATATTGTAATACTTTAACATTTCATATAATATAATTTATGTGGTTGAAATTATTTATAGTTGCACTTGATATTGTTTAGTATTGTAATTAACATATGCAAATTTGCTTTTAATACTAGATGAACATGCACATTGTATGACATTTTTAAAATTTAGTCACAAAATCATATTAATTAATTTATTTTGATTAATAAACACACAAAATAAATTTAAAACTACTAAATTAGTAGTTTATATTGATTAATGATGAACACAAATAAAATTAATATATGACTAAATTATTCATTTATGATGACTATTAATGAAAGTAAATGAAACGAATGTAAACTACTAAATTAGTCATTTATATAATAAATATGAAACTACCAGAAAATGTAAATGACTACAAGAAATGACAAATTTGTGATTACAAAGAAGAACTAAATTTTGCATATATATGACTATTAGTAGCTAATTTACAATATCTTATAACACGACCAAAATTTAGTCATATTTATTTGGTCATTAATTGGTTTGAAATGAAGACTAAAATTTGCATATATATGACTATTAATAGCTAATTTACAATATCTTATAACGCGACAAACATTTTGTTCATATTTCTTTGGTCATTAATTGGTTTTCTTGGGTGATCACATAGTGATATATTTTGTTGTGTATTTGGTTATAAATTGTAGAAATTCATGACTAAATAAACGACTAAATTAATGATCAAATTAATGAATAAATATACTACTAGATGATAACATTGAGACAAGTAATTAATGACTAAGCTAAAAATGAGTAAAAGTTGGTCACGTTATAAGATACTGTAAATTAGCTACTACTGGTCACCGACTGAAAAATGGTCACATTGGGGGAATTTTGAGGTATAAAATGGGCCACCTAAGGAAATTATAAAATAATAGTAAAAATAATAAAATAAGATTATATTACATCATCAAATTTTAGAGGGAAAAAAGAAAAAAACTATTTTTTCAACTTATCTCCCTATGGGTTTACTCAAATTTTGAGCGACAACACTCATTGGATGCAAAATTTGATTCCTCATCCAAGGAGTACCCATGTTGCATACTTTGTATGGAACCTACTACACAAAAAATGAGAAATACATGAAAAATGTGATTTAAATCACATTTTTGATGTATTTCCCATTATTCGTGTAGCATGGCTCATCAAAAGTATGAAACATGGGTACTTCAGAGTACTCTCACTCGACATTTGAATAAAACCATAGAGAGATAAGTTGAAAATACGAGTTCAAAAAATAGTTTTATTATTTTATATTATTTTTACTTTTTTACTCCAAAAATGGTGAATCATCCCCCATGGTTGACATCATCATCTTGAACCCTATTGGTTCTTATAAATTTTATTTTGGATTTACATTTTTCTTAGGAGGCCCATTTTAGACCTCAAAATTCCCCTAATGTTTATATGCAAATTTTAGTCCTTTTCTTAGCAATTAATTAGCCATTTTGTACTAGTGTCTACTTGAAAAATAAGATCACTTTCAAGTATAGGAATACTTCCAATGGAGACGTGCACATCAATATTATAGATAAAATTGTTTGTATGCTCGAAAGTTGTTCTTTGACATGTACTTGAACATGAGAGACTAATTTCTCTGACTGAGATGAGATCGTGAATTATTGAAGAGAGTGTGTTATTGCAAATTAGTGACCATATTTAAATATAGTTGTGATGCCCTTGGCCCACTTGCACATTTGGATCTCTTTTTGTGTCCTCGTATACCATGACATTCAAATCTTCCCCTTTTTGTTGATTGTTCTATTGAACACATGGAGGATTTAATGATAAACATGAAATAACTTTTTTATCAATCTCTGATTCTGATGTCTGCTCTTCATCAAGTGCAACACATGATTCTTTGGTATCCTCATTTGAATCTTCTTTTTTTGAATGTTTCCCTTCAAGAAAATCAAGAGAATATTTTTTTTTGCAATACTCTTCCCGAGATAAGATGAATACCATTTAGATCAAGAGGATTTTTTTGGAAGTACTGTACATCAACATTGTGAGTGGGTTGAGCTACTTCCTTGTGTGAATTTGGAAATGGTGGTATAGGTACTTTAGTGAGAGTGGATCTTTGAGATGGTTGTGGTTTAGGTTGTGTTTGTGGTGGAGTTGGATGGTAGGGATAACATGGAGTTGGGTATGGAGGATATTTTGGAGAATATTGAGGATATTTTGGATTTCTCCCATAAGGTTCTTTGAAACCTTGTTGCCAAGATTGTTTTTGGGGTTGAGATGACCAAGGTTTCCAAGGAAAGAGTGTGTGCCAATTACATTGAGATGCATGTGAATAACCATGAAATTTTTAATTAGGTTCTTACACGATAATAGGTTGACTAGGTTGCCATGGTCCTCTTGGAGCTACATAACAAAGCTTCTTTGGTGATTGACTTGCTCCATTGTATTCTTGGTAATATTCCTTCAAGCTTAGTAATGAAGGGAGATATTTAGTAGCATGTGATTCTACATGGATAACACAAATATCAACATCTTCTTTTTTATCATTTTTCATTCTTAACATTTCTACTTGTTCACTAAGATTGCTAAGAATTTATGTTGTAAAGTTATCAAACAAATTTCCAAGTTCAGCTTGACTTACCAATATTGATGTTGGTTTACTTACTCTTGCTCTTGCTCTTGATATGCACTTGCATGTTTCACAAATTTATTCAAATGATAATTGGTATACATCACCTCTACTCATGTGATCAAGGAGATCAATCCATTCATCCCTAATTTTTATAAGTAAGAAGATGTTTAGTGTGTTTGTTCCCAAATAATGTAATTTTTCCCTCTTAACATTATAAATTAACCTCTCTATTAGATACTCAAGGATCTCATCTTCTTGTTTAGTCCTTTTAAGGATTTCTTCTTTAAGATCATGATCTTTATATTTTTATAGAAATATATTTTGTATATCATTCCATGTTCTTATTAAATTAGTCCCTAAACTCATAAAACATTTAAGAGCTCTATCTTTCAATGTTGCCAGAAACAATATTATTTTTTGAGTGTTTAATAAGTAACCATAATATCTAGAAAGGATTTTATATTTAAAGAGAAAGGTTTCTGGATCCTCTAACTTTACACCACGAAAGTTGAGAATGAAAGATGGAGGGATGTTCTTCATATGCACACTAACATCAATATCCTGAATAAGAAATCCAAGAAGATATTCTTCATTTTCATCATCTCCATCCATTTCTTCTACCTTTTCTTCCACCTCTTTTTCTTATACCTGCAAAAGTGGATGGTGATGTGGCTCTTAATGCACCACGTGATCAAGTGGGTGGGGGGGTTGGATTGGTATTGGAGAAATGTTTTTAATTTTTTTTGAATAAGAATTTTAATGAAACAATTTTTTTGTATTTTTGAAATGAAATATTACTAATGCAATTTTTTTGTTTTTGCAAAAAGTAAAAGAAATGGATCAACTAGGGAAGAAAACAATGCATGCTTTGACAACTCCCTGACAACTATGCCAAAAAGTGATGACTCTCCGTATTGCAACAAGAATGTTGCAACTCCTAATGCTACCAACTTAACTAATTAACTTGGGGTTCATACAAAGTTAAGACGTGTCGGCACTATATGTGCAACATGAAATGTTTCATCCTTTTTTTGATGTGATGCAATGATGTGAATGCGATGAAATCCAAGCATACACTAATTGCAAAAATGGAAATGTTGCTCTATTTGCATAAAGGAATCCTAATTACTTTTGCAGAGAGGAAATCCTAGTAAGTTTTGTAGAAAGGAGAGGCTATTCAACTTTTCATGAATGTAAATGTTAATCCTATTTGCAGAAATGTAATCATTAACCTATTTGCAGAGTGTAAATGGTACATCAAAAGGAAGCCTAGTCTATGCAATAGAAATAGAAATGTTGGGAATGGAAACCTTAGATTAAGATGTAAGAAATAAAATGAAATTATAATTTAGTCACTACATTAAATATATAATTTTTCAAAAAATTTCATAAGGTGTTTCATAAAGTAATTATGAAAACCATCATTATGCTCTTCAAGTCATGAATCTATCCACTAACCATTACTGTAGAGGTGAATTGCAATGGAGAAGAGGCAAGCCTTAAGAGCTTTTTGGTATTTCTAAATCATGGTTTTGGAGCATACAACTCATTATTCAAGCCTAAGGGACAAAAACCAAACATTTTGAGTAGATCTGGTCAAGCTTACATGTGCTACAAGAGTGATACATGAGGTGCTACACGAGACCCTGTTTTGCAACAATAGCAATATAACTTGTCGAAAAGTGAATAAAATGAAAATGATATGGGAAAAAATATGTTATTTATTAGGATTTATTAGGACTCCATTACATGTGGAATCACTCCAAAATACCTCTGTTAACACGTGTTAAAAAATAGCATAAAATTACTACTCTAAAAAGCAGAAATTCAAGAAGTAGTGAGCTAGTTAACCTACCACATGCCTAAACTAATAAAGTGAAAATATTATGGGGTGAATTTTGTTATTAAACTTAGTGTTTTTATGACCCAATAAGATTGAAATTATCTCAAATGAATCTCATTAAAATGTTCTAAAAAGTAGCATAATATTACTACTATTTCGCTACATAGGACTTCCAGAAAGTCTAAATATGTGAACTAGTAAACCAATCCAAGTAGCTAGATGATGAATATGAATTTTAAAAGATGTTATAAGGATGCATAATTATTGTGAACCTATAAATAAACTAAAAAAAAGTTCACTTCAATAATGTAACCAATACGACCTACAACAAAAGAAGCATGAATAGTAAATGTAGAAATAAGAGATGCAAGTGAAAAATACATTCAAAAGAAATAATGAAATTGTACAAGAGGGTTCTAAGGCTCTTGGGATGGCCAAGCCAAAGAAAAATAATATTCCTATGAAGGAAGCTTAGCTTTAGAATCTAAAAATGGCACCAAAATTCATTATTTGAATCAATCCAAGTACACCCATGCTAGAAATGAAAGTGGAGCTGCTAAATAACAAGCTTTTTCCACAAGAAAACTAAGAAATGCACGCCCCTAGAGTAAAACTCGAATTTGTACTTATAAAAAGTGATGATGAAGAATTATCCTTGAAATGATGAATATTTACCCTCCAAAATCCCTTAAATAATGGAATTGGTTCCCAGCACTAGGAAGCTTCATTAAATCATAGGGAACACATTCCTAGATTTTCTCAATCATTGGAACTCCAAAATTTGTGCAATAATTTGATAAGTTGGGAATGAAATATGGAGGGATGTTTTTCATATGCACACTAACATCAGTATCTTGAATGAGAAATCCAAGAAGATATTCTTCATTGTCATCATCTCCATCCATTTCTTCTACATTTTCTTCCACCTCTTCTTCTTCTACCTGTAAAAGTGGATGGTGATGTGGCTTTTAATGCACCACGTGATCAAGTGGGCGGGGGGGTTGGCTTGGTATTGGAGAAATGTTTTTAATTATTTTTTTAATAAGAATGTTAATAAAATGATTTTTTTATATTTTTGAAACAAAATATTACATATGCAATTTTTTTGTTTTTACAAAAAGTAAAAGAAACGGATCAACTAGGGATTAAAAAAATGCATGCTCTGGCACCTCCCCAACAATGGTGCCGAAAAGTTATGAGTCTCAGTATTGAAACAAGAATGTTGCAACTCCCAATGCTACCAACTTAAATAATTAACATGGGGTTCATACAAAGTTAAGATGTGTTGGCACTATATGTGCAACATGCAATGTTTCATCCTTTCGTTGATCTGATGCAATGATGTGAATGCCATGAAATCCAAGCATAAACTAATTGCAAAATTGGAAATGTTGCTCTATTTGCAGAAAGGAAGAGGCTATTTTACTTTGCATGAATGTAAATGTTAATCCTATTTGCAGAAATGTAATCATTAACCTATTTACAGAGTGTAAATGGTACATCAAAAGGAAGCCTAGCCTATGTAATAGAAATAGAAATGTTGGGAATGGAAACCTTAGCTTAAGAGGTAAAAAATAAAATGAAATTATAATTTAGTCACTACATTCAAGATATAATTTTTCAATAAAGTTCATAAGGTGTTTCATAAAGTAATCATGAAAACCATCATTATGCTCTTCAAGTCATGAATTTGTCCATTAACCATAACTGCAGAGGTGAATGTCAATGGAGAAGAGGCAAGCCTTAAGAGATTTTTGGTCTTACTAAATCATGGTTTTGGAGCATACAGCTCATTATTCAAGCCTAAGGGACAAAAACCAAACTTTTGGAGTAGATGTGGTCAAGCTTACATGTGCTACAAGAGTGATACAGGAGGTGTTATATGAGACCCCGTTTTGCAACAAGAGCAAGATAACATGTCGAATTCCAAAGTAAATAAAATGAAAATGAGATGGAAAATAATATTTTATTTATTAGGATGTCTTAAGACTCTGTTTCATGTGGAATCACTCCAAAATACCTCTGTTAACACATGATAAAAAATAGCATAAATTACTACTCTAAAAAGCAGAAATTCAAGAAGAAGTGAGCTAGTTAACCTACCAAATTCCTAACCTAATAAAGTGAAAATACTATGGGGTGAATTTTTATATTAAATTTACTATTCTTAGGACCAAATAAAATTGGAATTATCTCAAATGAATCTCATTAACATGTTCTAAAAAATAGCAGAAAATTACTACTATTTCGCTACATAGGACTTCCAAAAATTCTAAATTTGTGAACTAGTAAACCAATCCAAGTACCTAAATGATGAATATGAAATTTCAAAGATGTTATAAGGATGTATAATTATTGTGAACCTATAAATAACCTACAAAAAATCTCACTTCAAACATGTAACCAATATGACCTACAACTAAAGAAGCATGAATAAATGTAGAAATAAGAGATGCAAGTGAAAAATACATTCAAAGGAAATAAAGAAATTGTACAAGAGGGCTATAAGGCTCTTGGGATGGCCGAGCCAAAAGAAAATCAAATTCCTATGAAGGAAAATAAGCTTTAGAATCTAAAAATGGCACCAAACTTCATTATTTGAATCAATCCAAGTACATCCCTGCTGGAAATGAAAGTGGAGCTGCTAAATAACAAGTTTTCTCCACAAGAAAACTAAGAAATGCATGTACCTAGATGAAAAATCGAATTTGTACTTATAAAAAGTGATGAGGAAGCCTTCTCCTTGAAATGATTAAGATTTACCCTCCAAAATCCCTTAAATAATGGAATTGGTTCCCAACACTAGGAATCTGCATTAAATGATAGGGAACAGATTCTTGGGTTTTCTCAATCATTGGAGCTCTAGAATTTGTGCAATAATTTCATAATCTCTTATCCATTTATTATCCAATCTTGGTCCTCCTATAGTAGGGAGAAAGTCCCTAAATTATCTCATCCTCCAAATCTTCATAATCTTTCCAATATTCTCATAATATTCTACAAAAATAAATAATATTAGGCACAAATATGCAATTATCTCTAAACCTTCCTATTGAACATATTAAAAAAAAATATTAAGTGTAGAAGGAGAGATTTAAAAGCCTTTATGTTCCAAGGAAATGTTAAATAGGCCTTAATTTATGTATAATTTGGAGGCCCATCGCTCAGCATCTTGTGTAAAACACTCTGTGCAGCGAGTGGGCCTTGAGACATCTAATCCAAATCTTGGTTCGCCATGTATTCGTTTATGTGATCCTCCTCTTCTTCAGAATCTAAGGGATCTTCCTCCTCTTTGTAACTTCCTAACCCATGGAAATTATTGTCTTAGACTACAACGTGGACTCCATCACCTCCGTTAAAATATGGAGATTGCTCTAGTTTCTGTATGTTTTATGTAGTATTTGATAACTATTCAAGGGTGGCAAGAACCAAATCTTCGAATGTGGATACCACTATCCTTATAAGAGTAGTTGCATTATTCTTTAGGAAATAAGGAATATTATGTACTCCAGGGATCAATCCAATAGCCTTTACAAAGCGATAGGTTATAGGTTGGATGGCCTGGATATGTTCATAAGAGATTTCAAAAGTTTGTCCAAGACCAGACTGAGAAGGTCCGCCAACTTCAAGATTATGAGTAGGGGAGGTTCTGGGAATATTTTTGTCTCGACCGAAAGAAGTATGATGATGGTGAGTGGAGTTATCAGCCATAAAAATGTGGTTGCCCTCCTTCTAGTGCCATAAATGTTGACAATGTTGGACTTGCCAACATTCAAAGGGGTCTCCTTGATATGTGGTCCCAATTAGACCTCACACAATTTGGGATAGGAGCCCCATCCAGAATATGATGTGATTATCATTTTATTAAAGGTTTTCCTTGGCTCTAATTGTCAACGAGAGAGAGGAATGCATATGTGCTTTCAAAAATAAGGTGAGTGTGCATGGTGAGCGTTTGATTGTAGGTGGGTCAAGGTTCTTCTACAACGGAGGGAAAAGGAAAGAGAGCCTCTAAGAGAGAGGTAGTAGTACCAATCTAGTAGAGAAACACACAAACATGGGAGATATATCTAACATCTACAAAAATATTCCACGAAGATGCTACAGTCATTGCGACCATTACAACACATTCTCAATATGATAAGCACTAAAATAACTGAAATAGTTCAACTACTTTATTACAGGTGAAAAAAACATGAATCATAAACATTCAAATAATAGTCTTACAAATATTCATAATCCATGCATGAAGAACGTGCTATCCATCAAGATTCATATATTAAGTAAAATCCCCAGGACACATGTATACAACAAACACTACTAGATCCAATATTGGACCATTGGAATCATTAATTGATCCACAAAAGACCTAGCTTGTCTCTCTAATGCCTTGCGGGAGGAGCCAAGGTGAAAAGTCATTTTATTATACAATAAGGGTGTATATATAACTAATGGGGTGATCCTTCACCTCCCTTGTGACTCTTTGACTACCCTCATGACTGTTTGAATTCCCTATGAATTTTTGACTTTTACATGACTCTTAATATTTTGTGCATGTTCTTTGGACTTCCACTTTAAAATACATTTCTGAATAAGAATTTACATAATCCACAAAATGATGTGGTCTATGATGACTCATGACATGACACTGATGACATGGACTTCATGATGACATGGCAATGTCAAGCCATTCTTGTTGCTTCTTGTTGTATGCATTCTTGAGAATGATATATTTTCCACCTCCATATGGCCTAGAGATGAGGAGCCTTCAATGTTATTAGGTCCTGAGTTGCGGTCGCAAAAGAATGTCCCTTTTCTTTCTCCTAATCAATAAACTTGCATATTTAGCTACAAAGGTGTGATGTGTCTTCTAACATGTTCTCATTTTGCATCTCCTTCTTCATCATCCTATGATAGTATGATAGAGTACATGCATATGTAATTCACTTATGATAAGATGACATCAATCTGATAAACCCCTAGTCTAAGATGTTGCATGATGATCCAATAACTAAGTCAGAACTAGGTGGAAAGCTGAGGGAGAGGCTTAGTGATTGTGCAGTTGTACAAATCAGGCAGTAAAGGGTCAGGTTTGAGGCTTGAGACTGTATAATGCACAATTTAGGCTAGACTAAGCTTGAATATTGCATACTTGGGGAGCTGAAGGAGCCATGCTAAGGGGTCAATGACTGAAGTTTCCCACTGTGGAGTCCTGGAAGGATAGGGAGACTAGGTGATTGCACAATTTTTCATTTCAAGAGCTTAAGCGATGGGGTTGAGGATAAAGACTGCGCAATGCATAGTTTAGGCCTAACTAGAGTGAAGAATTACGTAGTTTTGGAGCTAATGGGTCGGGCTTGAGCATTGAGACTACATAGTGCACATTTCAGGGAGGAAATAAATGTGCATTGCATAGTGCCAAGAGGCAGAGTTACTGCTTGAGGGCTAAGAGTGCATAATGCAGAGTTGACGAAGGTTGGGTGAGGCTACGTTGAGTGGTCGGGAAGTTTTCCAGATTTGACTAAGTGTGGGATCTATGAAGCTGGCATGAATAGTAACAAGACATGACTATGATCATATAGTTAGAACACTTGACGACACAACATAGATCACCTAGAACACATGAACAACATACTTCCCTCTGTACAACAACTTTGTGATGAATTATGCCAAGTATGACACCAAATAAACACTTTGCGATGATTATGATCACACTTGTGTGATAATGCTTGAAACTTTGGAAACGAATGCAACACATGTTTACATGGTAATACCAACTCATTTAAACAAATATTACCCCTAGAAACCACCAAAATAAGATTTTATACAACATGTGACACTTGACATGCAAGAAAACGAGACTTTGATATTCTTATAAACAAGACCAAAACACTTAGAGAAAACGCATGCAATAATTCTTAATTCTTGCAACAATAATATGCAAGGTCAAAGTAGCATCCAAAATTTGGGTGTAGGCCAAAATTTTGGAGGGTGTTGTAGCAACGACAACAAGTTGATGGACATTTATCTTAGAGTGGGCTTGAGTATGAATTGTGTGAGAAGAGATTTTGATTCAGTATTATAGAGAGATTTTTGTTGTCAGTTGTGCATAGGAGATTGTATGGTCATATTTGTATTCAGTAATTGAGGATAATGTTATATGCGGGTTTATTTTGCAAATTGGATGAAACGTGGCCTACAGGAATTGAGTTGTAGGTGTATCTAGTGTGAAATATTTTGAAACGAGGGATACAAAGGGTTTGAGGGTTGTAGCCTTCAGTAAGCCAATAGAGGAAATTTCATCTTGAAAGTGGCCTCCTAAGTAAAAATAATAAAACAAGAGTTATGAATTTTGGAGGGAAAAGAAGAAAACTACTCTTTTTTATTGTATTTTTGGCTTATCTCCTTCTTGGTTAACTAAAATTTCAAGTGTAGACACTTATTCTATGCATAATTAAATTCCACATCCAACGAGTATCCATTATGCATACTTTTGAGAAGACCCAAAATGATAAAATTGAAGATACATTAAAAAATATGTTGAACACATTTTTTTAAATTTATCTTCAATTTCTATCAATGCGGGTCTTCTCAAAAGTATGCATAACGAGTACTTGTTGGACGTGGAATTTAATTCTGCATCCAAAGAATGTCTACAATTGAAATTTTAGTAAACCTATAAGGAGATAAGCCAAAAATACAATTAAAAAAATTAGTTTTTATTCTTTTCCATCCAAAATATTTTCATGTACCTCTTTTTAAATTTAAAGGATTTTGATTGGTTTACATATTTTGACATGAAAATTTCATGGACACTTTTAGTCTGAAATTTCCTCTACTGGGATTGGTAGCTTCCTTCTAGTGGTGTTTGAAGTACTTTATGAGGGAGCAATAGCTTTCTTTCACTGGTAGCTACAAAAACAATAGGAGGTGGTATCCTCCAACAGGTAAGAGCTTGCCAACTGGTGGAAGTTCTGCCAATGTGTTGGGGCATTCGTTTAAAGAGACTAGCCAAGAGGAAGCACCAACAACAACATTAACAATAGAACCTGTCATCCTGAACCATCCCTGTAATCGCTGCCCTACTCTGGTCTACTGAACCATGAAGTAATAATGAAGAAGAAGTGATCCAGAGTGTATCATACCACTCTCAACTCACTAAGTTTAGTTATTCATCTGAGATCAAGTTTTTGAACACCATGCATCTTATTCATAGGGATTACGACAGCACACGATACATCCATCGATAGTGCTATGGTCCTTAACCGGCTTTTCGCAAATCATTGACTAGATGAGAGGTACTTCCCATGAGCCATAGACACTATGGGTAGGATGGGTGTTGGAGCAACAACAGGAGATGGTGAACCACTCATCCTACTCATATTCCATAAGATAAGGTGAACCACTCATCTTATGCATCTGTCAATCATAGGGGAAGGTGAACCACTCACCCTACATACATGTGTTCGGGTAGGGGAAGGTGAACCACTAACCCTACCCACGTGTCAACCATAATGGGGTATCACAGGGGAAGGTGAACCACTCACCCTGTATCCAACACACCACTAGGGGAATGTGAACCACTCACCCTATGGTCCCTCATAGCCAACTCCAAGAAGTACCCCACACCCCAAGGAGCTCCTAGATTTTTGTGTTCAACTCATACGGTACCCTCATAAGAGTGTCGTTCCACTACTCCAAGTATTTCTTGGAAGTTTAATAATTTGACCTTCCCTAGAGGCTTCGTGAGCATATCTGTAACCTACTCATCTATCCTGATGTGTTGGATCCTAACTACTCCCCGTTGTACCATATCCCAGATAAAGTAGTACCTTAATTTAATGTGCTTGGAGCGGTTGTCGAACAAAAGATTCATTGACAGAAAAATCTTGCTCTGGTTTTCACAAAAGATCACGGTGGTATTTAACATGTGCTCAAATAGCTCACTAAAGAGCTTCCTCAACCAAACAACTTCACAACAGGCCATACTCGTAGCAATGTATTTAGACTCGATGATGCTTAGGGCAACTGATTTCTGCTTCCTTCTCATCCACAATATAGAAGCAGACACCAAAGAGAAGAAGCATGCATATGTGCTCTTACAATCCACTACACTACCAGCCCAATCATCATATGTAAATCCATGTAGTCTCAAATCCCCGACAGTGTATCTTAGTCCATAGTGGATTGTGCCCTAGAGATATCTCAAGAGATTATTGGCAACAATCCAATCAATGTGATGAGGCTCGACCATATATTGACTCAATGTGTTCACAATGAAGAATATGTCAGGATGAGAGTTGACCAAGAACATCAGTTCCCCCACAAGTTGATGATACTCGGTAGGGTTTTCCAATTCAGGCCCAACAAAACTTCCACATAGCTTCTTAAAGTTGAGTTCCATCAGAGTACTCACAAACTTGCATTCCACCATCCCACATCTCTCAAGTAGCTTCACAATATATGTTCCTTGAGAAAGGAAAATATCACCTGGATTTTTCCATACCTCCAAATGTAGGAACTAATGCATCTTTCCTAGGTCCTTCATCTTGAACTCGTAATCCAACTCCCTCTTGCATTGATGAATGAGAAGGTCATCACCTGTCAAAAAGAGATCATCCACATAAAGGACCAGAATGAGAGGTCTATCCTTTTCATCCTTGAAGTAAAGGTTCGGGTCAACATCACTTCTCATAAATCCTAGCTTCATAAGATAGTGATCGATCCTCTCATACCAATCCCTAGGGGCTTTCTTCAACCCATAGAGGGATTTCTTCAACCTGCATACATGTGTATCATGATCTTGAACCTTGAACCCCTCAGGTTGTTCCACATATAATTCCTCCTTAAGCAAACCATGCAAGAAGAAGGTTTTGACACTCTCTAATGAAGTGGCCAAACTTGTTACAAATGAAGCACCTTCCTTTTCTTCCATGCTTGAACCCTGGGTTGAACCCTTATCATTGATTCCTTGGACCAATGTTGTTACGTCTTCTAGAATGATAAGATAAGTTAGTAGGATTGTCTCCATTTGAGGGCTTGTCTCTTTCCATCATCCTTGTCTCTTCTTGAGTGCATATGGCCAATAGTTCCTCAAATCATGGAATCATTGTTGAGGATCGTAGTTTTGAACACATCCCATTCTCTTGTAAGGCCTCCAAGTGCAATAAGAGTGAGGTCCCTGTCACCATTGACTTCTCCAATAGAGAGGAGATCATTCTTGATCTCAGTGATCCTCATGAAGTATGATTGGATGGATTCTCCTCTATCCATATTGATGTCTTTCAACTTTTTCTTGAGAAAGAGAATTTTATTTGCATTGTTCACTTTGAACATCCCAACCAGCCTTTCATACATCTCCCTAAATTCTTCCAATAAGAAATATATGCAACCAAAGGGTTATGAATAGGATCAACAATAATCTTATTAGCTTTTACCTCACCTTTCTTGTACTTGGTTTGAGCAGCAGCGAATGCATTTGAAGGAGGCTCTGCTATTCTTCCTTTGACATAGTCCATGGCATCATTCTCTTCCAAAGCCAAATCCAAAGTCATCTTCCATGCATGGTGGTTTGACTTATCCTTAATCTTGTCCTCAGATTTGAAGAAAGATGTAGTCATCATTGGGACTAGTGCCAAGTCCTAGTCCAACAACTTCCCTTAGTGATTGCTTTGCCTCACCCTTTCTTGGGCTTTCTCTTCACTTTAGCTCTAATACCATGTTAATTTTAGATAAAAATGGTATGTTATATGCTTAAGAAAATTTACTTCAATGTTCCTTTAGCAGCCCAATGACAAATTCCAATTATATCCAATATCAATCACATTAACTTATAAACATTGATAGTAGATGCAAATATAACATAAAACCATATGAAAAAAACAAGCAAGGACAAGAGGACATAAGATATGGTGGATTCCAAGGACAAACCCCAATGTGGGGAACCCTTTGATCAAATCTTCTTATTATTCTTCAATATTTCAGCACAAAGAGAGAGTACAAATATCATAGATACAATCCTAAAACAAATCTATCACATCAGTAGTCAAATCAGCCCTAACCAGATAGTCAATGGTGGTCAAAGATGCCCCAAAACATCCTAAAAACAATAATCCAACTTGGCTTTATAAGAGATTCAAAGTCAGCTCAAATTCTTTGGTTAAACTCAATCAAAGGATAGAGAAAATGCTACTGCAATTTTCTGTCATCAAACTTGAAGTCAAGGCTGGTCAAACTATCCTAAAATTATTGATTTCTATGCCAATAAATGTGGCCTCCAAAAATCAAATTTCTAGCCCAAAAAATGAGGTCAACGTTGGTCAAATCACCCCTAGTCAACAATTATGAAATTTGACCTATTTGACTGACAATAACTCGACCTTCTACCACACGTGTGAAGGAGAGAGAGAGAGAGAGATATCAACCATATGTGCAAAGAAAGAGAGAGATGCCTCCAAGATGTATGGAAAAAGAGAGAGAAGATGATGTGATGAGATGATGTCCAAATGTGGAAAAGATCAGCTCTATTTATACAATTAGTTAAGGATGAGGAGACCCATCTATTGAGCTTCATGAGCCTACATTTAATTGTGGCCGACTTGGACAATTTGTCCATAAGAGAAATAAATTCATAATTCCATTTTTGTTTTTCATAATGACATGATATTTATATCAAAAATGTACCTCTCTGAAAGATGAATCCAATGCAATAATCATCTCCATCATATGAGATGTCCTAAGGTGGAGGTTGGAACTAGTTTCCAATTTTAACAATACTGTTATTGGGATCATCATGTGTTATTTGTATGTTATTATGGTTCTTTAAAATTTTGTGTATGTGAATATTTAAGTAGTCTCTCTGTTACCACATGTATGGTCTATTGCGATTTGACTTCCTTGCAGAATGGTTCAATGTTCTATGCTCTTGATTCTCTATTATGATTCTCCCTGATACTAGATTTCAACCCCCATCTAACTAAGGTTGCGACACGCCTCGGGTGAGACTCCTTACCTCTTTTGGGTAAGATGAAAATTTTGACATTGTACTAGACTATAGCGGAGCCTTGTTAGCTGTTTTTCCCGAACCCAGGGTCTCGACCCTATTTCTATTTTTGCACCAACAAATGGTTCTTGTTGCGAGGACCTGAAATTTCATAAGGGGTTTGGAATATGGTATCGATGATATTTAAGAAAGAACTGCAAAACTGTTGGGATGAGCAAGTAGACCAGTTTATTTCTTAGCAAGCTCAAATATGTTGACAAACTATTGGGAAGCTGAAGGAATAAATTCTATATTCGGAGCCGGCTAGTGATAAGTACGAGATCTTCTGGTGCAAGTTTTGAGAAGAAATTTAAAACTAGTTGTGTTTATTGCAGGTGAATGGAAAGTCTAGTGGAGAAAACCAATCTCGTCACACCTAGACTCAAGTGGATCTCCCTATGCTACATCATATTGATATAGATATAAGAAGAGTGGTACATTTATGGGTACAAACCATGTTGGAAGGGTATATTATTGAGTTTGCAGCAAAAAGTCATCAATATTTTTCAAAAGCTGAAGTCGTGTTCTAATTGGGGTTGTAAAGGAAGATACTGAAAGAGGTTACTCTATGGATTAAGGTTTTAATGGTGGAAGATGGCTTGTTGTTGTTCACGAACCCAAGCATGGTACCATACACAACTGGTATAGGGGGAAGAACCTAAAGGGTGGGACGCTACCGAGCGAGGAACTATGAGAATGTCATGAAGATGGACACAGATGAATTCTGAAAGGACAAGGATCTAATAGCACAAAGGAGAGTGCAGATAGTGGAGAAATGATGGGAAAGGGCCATGTAGGTGATTAAAAGGTGACAGGAGGGATTTCACCAAGCAGGAGCAGTGTTAAGAGATTGGGAAGAGGGAGAAATTATGGAAGGAAGTTCAGTGGGAATGGTAAAGACGGTCGCAACTGTAGTGGGTCTGGAAGGTGATATGGACCCACCCTCGCTGGTGGAAATGTAGATGATGGATGGAAAGGGCCACCTAGGCTCGAAGGGAAGCCTGGAAGATGACCTACATTTTACTATAAGGAGATTATTTGTTGAAGATGATGCCTCCAAAGGAATCAACGATATGCCTCCCCGAAGCTTAGGTAATGTCTCCCCCAACCTTCCCCTAGTACTTTGCCACAATCCTGACAAATCCTATCTAAGTTAATCAACACTATAAGAGTTCTAATTGTGCATGCCAATTGCAAAGGTAGTTCTAGTAGTAGTGGAATTAGTAGTATTGGTACGAGTATCTAAGGATCAATACAACCTAGGTTGCAAGAATTTGTACTCTTAGCATGGACTTAGTAAAAAATGGCAGGATCATTCACAAGGTATCCCGAGTTCTCTGGTAAAGGGAACGACAACATAAAACAACACTGCTATCCATGCAAAGCCATATGTAGGGCCCTACAAGCACCAGATTATTTGAAGTTAATAAAATTGCATACCTCTCTCAAAGAAAGGGCCTTGAGATGGTTCATAAAGTGGTAAGAGTTACACTGGAATCCAACTGTGGATGATGTTAAAAGAGAATGGTTACAAGAATTTAAAATTCCATAGACCAACCAGTAAGGGTTGTTGGAGTTGTGGGAAATAAAACAACAAGAGAGAGAGATTGCATGGGAGCTAATGCAAAGATTTAAGGACGTAATTGTTAAACTAAGCTACCTGATAGATCCAAATCATTAAAGGGATTGGTTTATCAAAGCATTATTGCCTCTCTCCCATATACCATTGATGCAAAAGAAGATTGATACACTACAAGATGCTCTCGAGCAAGAAAATCAAATTGAAGCTATGGCAGGATACCCACATGAGTATTGGGGGCGAGTGGCACCACATGATCCATCCATTTTGGGCCTATAATAACATCAAATTACGAATATGACAGGGAATTTGAAGGATCTGCAATTGAATTTCCTGACACGACCAAATGTATGGTGTACAATGTGCTTAGTGTAAGGTCACATTTCTATAGAATGTCCAAGGTTATTGGGCACAAATACCACATCTACACCAGTAGGAACACCTGGCCTACACCTGCAACACGATTCACGAAAATAGGATCATAAGGTTTATACCTTGGGTGCAACCAATCAGAGTACCTTGAGGTATGCAGGGGGCATGGATACCCCCCTTGTCTATGCCTGATACTGTAAAAATACTACAATGTTCCAAATAACAGTTACTATGAATTTTTTGCTTCCATAACTCACCATACCGACCATTGTAGGGAACTAGATGCTCTAGCTGATCAGTTAGACCAATCAACCTTCTGAGTCAATGAGACTCCTCAAGGGTGATGAGGAGGAGGAACAAGGGGTAGAAGGATAGGGGGCGGAGTTCCAGTTCGTTGTTACAACTATGACTAATAAGAGCATGTTGCATGGGATTTCCCCCTACCAAGAAGACCATGGTGCTCTCAGTGTAGGGTCAATGCGCATGCAATAGAGGACTATCCATAAGTGATTGCAAGATGAGAAGAGTGGAACCGTTAGAGGGGAGAAAATTTAATTAATGCAGATCCAAGGTTTCCATAGGCGCCCCCCACTCGAATATCAATATATTCACATGAGGAGGAAAAATGTCCAGAGCTGATCTTGGAGCCATGGACCAACCCACAACTACAAGACAAGCCTCCCCAAAGTGCTCATATGACCCTGAGTAGGAGAAGAAGTATTACAAGGAAGCCACAAACATTTTCAACATTCTGACAAGAGGTGGAGGGCCATGGAAGGAGCAGACAAAACCTATTAAATCTAAGAGCTGGGGCCTACCACATTCCACAATTCGACCTATTGAAGAAGGGTTCAGATTATTTTTACAAATCATGAATGACAACCATATGTTGTTGTAACTGTGGAAACGTATGAAAGCGGTCATCCCAGAAGAGGTGGTTGAGGGAGGATTAATTTCTTCTAACCTACTTGAAAGACACTCTACGAGGGTAAAGAGGAACAAAAAGAGAATGGAAAGAGAGTTTTGGATTGATGCTCAGATGGTGGGGTTCCAGATTAAGGAAAATATGTTGGATCTAGGTTCAAATGTGAACATTTTCCAAGGAAGACATGGGAAGCCCTGGGAAAACCTTAGTTGACATTTTCACCAATCTTGTTGCAGATGGAAAATCAGTACTTTATCCTTTCGATTGGGCGATCGGAAGACATCAAATGGGATGTAGTGAGGGTGAATAACCATGCATATTTTAAAGTAATAAACATCATGGAGGACAAGGATCCCTACCCATCATTGCTCGGGATAGACTAGGCCTTTGAGAACTAAGCTATAATAGACTTGAAGAAGGAACTGATGACTTTTGAGGTAGAAGGGGTTAGGGTGATTCAACCTCTAGAACCATATCAGGGACCAGGATTCACATAACCAACAGATGACAAAGAACAACCAGGATTGTTGGATCAACTTTATAGACTAACAATAGGAAGAAGGAAGGACTACATCAATCCAATGAATGAAGGGTCTATCATCTAACAGAGCATTTAGAGTTCGAAGGTTGGCTCAGAATTTGCATTAGATGATTTATAGCAAGGTGGATATGAAATCAACACTAGACATTGTGCCATAATCTATCAGATCAATTGCATTGGCACTGAGGTATGAAACTTCCCTTTCTTTAATGTATAGATTTAGTAAATTCGTTTATCAACATGATTGATGCAACTGTTATTGAATAACACAAAGTACCTCTACTAAATGTCACATTACAAGCAAAAACAACAAGGTGGTGGATGAGTTCACCGCAACTACCTCTAAGAATGAGAGAAGATCCAAATATCCATGGAAGTAATATTCAAACAAGCGAGGGAGTACCCTCAAGATTTTGTCAAATATAGGAGGATTCTAACCCTCGACAACATTTGTAAAATTGTAAGGAAATATGGATCGGGAAGGGGTTCCAAAGGATTTATGGGTGCATGGTTTTATACACACCCTGGGAACCTTTCCAAAAGCTTGGTATGTACAAAAATAAATAAGGAGACAAACTGGAGATTGGGATAGTCTGGCTGATCAGTTTTTCGGTGGCTTTTCTTTCTTAGACAATGACAAGAGGTTGATTGAGGCATTGCAAGTTTTCAAGCTGAGTCTTCTCACAATGATACAACTAATGGATGGGTTCATAGATTAGAAGACTTTAGAGCATATCTGTGAGTTCAGAAATCACGAGGCAGTAACACGTGGGAAGCTGGACAGAGAGTCAGATGAGGATGATCTGGGGGAATTATGACATTTGTCATTCCACAAAATTGAAGGGGAAAGGGACATCAAGGATGGGCCTATAATCAATTCTCTACACTTACTCACATTGAAGTTGTGGAAACATAACATCGAGACTGATGACAAACCAAAGTTAGCCTAAATTGGAGATTATTAGGATGAGCATAATACAAAGGAGATTTTCAACCTCCTAAGAGAATATGAAGACTTGTTCCCTTCATCCATTGTGGAACTGAAGGGGACTAAGGCAGATCTAAGGGAGATAAAAATCATGCTAAAACCAGATGCAAAGTGAGTAAATCATAGACAATACAAACTGAACCTGAGGGTTAAGGAGAAAGTGAAAAAAGTGATAGATAAGATGCTTGCAACAGGGCTTATATTTTCGGTGGACGAGGTAGAGTGGGTAAGTCCGATTGTGATACAAAACAAGAAAGAAGATACAAAGATAAGGGTATGTGTGGAATACCATAGTATGAACAAAACTTGTGTTTATGATCCATTTCCTACACCATTTAGTGATGAAGTTCTAGATAATGTAATGGGGAATGAAGCCAATGCTTTTATAGATGGATTCTTTGGTTATCACCAAGTCAGGATCACAGAGGAGGATAAGAAGAAAATTACATTTACCATGGAATGGGGATCCTATGCCTATCATGCTATGCCATTTGGCCTCAAGAATGCACCTATGGTGTTCTCAAGAATTGTGATTTCCGTCTTTAGACATTACATCCATAGGTTCCTAGAAGTCTATACGGATGACTAGATGGTCTATTGTTTGTTGAAGAAACACTCTAGTCTTCTTAGAATCATGTTCGATTGATGTAGAGAACTACAGATCTTGATAAATTTGAAGAAGTGCATATTTGCAATCCATTTTGCCATGCTTTTGGACCACATAGTGTGCAAAGAATGCGTATGTGCAGATCCTTCTAATTAAGGTTGTGGAAATCATGAATATGGACCCACCCACAAGTGTAAAATAATTCAAATCCACCTTGGGACATACCAGGTACTATACGAGGTTTATATGCAACTATGCCTCAATTACTACACCTATGGAGAAATTATTGAGGAAGGATGAATGATTCATGCGGTCAGAAGAATGTCAAGATGTAGTCAACATACTGAAAGAAAAGCTAATAAGTGTGCCAATCCTGGTCTACCTAGACTGGAACAAACAGTTCCATGTCCACATTGATGCATCAGGCATTACTCTTGGTGGTGTTCTAGCTCAGCTGGGGGAAGGGAGCCTCGACCATCCAATTTATTTTTCAAGTAAAAAATTATCCACTGTATAAAAGAACTATACCACAACTGAGTGGGAGGCATTGGTATTGGTATATTCACTTCAAAAATTCAGAAACTATTTGCTGGGAGGCCCATTCAAGTTTTTTACTGACCATTCCACTTTGAAATATTTAGTGAACAAGCCTATACTTGAAGGAAGAATTTGTAGGTAGCTGTTGTTATTTCAGGAATTCACATTTCAAGTAATTGTTAAGCTTGACTCATTGAATGTGGGATATGATCACCTATCATGGCTAGAATAAGGAGAAAGTGGAGGATCCCTTGATGATCGGCTACCTGACGCTGATCTATTCTGGATTGAAGGAGTACCAGATTACTTGGAAGACATTGCTGACTTTTCAACTATAGGTAAATGTCTAGAAGAATACACCACCACACAAAGGAGACATATGTTCGTCTGAGTTACCAATTATTAATTGATTGTGGGGCAACTATATAAATTGGGCCTCGATTAGGTGTTGTGCAGATGTTTCCTTCACAATGAGATACACAATGTACTATGGGAATGCCATTCATGACCTATGGGTGGACATGTTGGAGGAAAGGCTACTACAAGGAAAGTATGGCAAGTAGGACTATGGTGGCCGACAATTTTCAAAGATGTGAAGGAATGTGCCATAGGCTGTGATGTTTGCCAAAGGGTTGGGAGGCCATCACACTATGATGAATTTCCATTGCAACCGGTATGTGCATTGCAGATATTTGAGAAATGGGTGGTCAACTTTATAGGACCTATAAATATGTCAGTGTGTCACTCTCATGCCAGATATATAATCACTGCAACAAATTACCCCACCAGATGGGTAGATGAAACACCAGTCAAGGACTATACTATGGATATTGTCACCAGATTCATATTTGAGAACATCATATCTAGATTTGGGTTCCCCAGGAGTCTCATGAGTGATAAGAGAGGCCACTTCATAAACGAAAAATTTTCCTCCTTACTTCAAAACTTCAAGATACAACACCACAGGAGAAACCTGTATCACCCTCAAGCTAATGATACCATAGAGGCCTTCAACAAGATATTGGAGAATGCTTTGATCAAGATATGCTTAGCCAACAAGGATGATTGTGATGAGAGAGTGCCAACGAATCTATGGGCATACCGAACAATTGTTAAGCACTTACACAAGCATACACCTTTCTAGCTTGTGTATGGATGAGAGGTCGTGGTATCAACTGAATTTTCTATTCCTATCCTTTTCATATATTAAGTCACTCATACAAAAAAGGAGGATTCAATTTAGAAGAGGCTAAACGAGATCTTAGAGCTCGGTGAGGCTAATTTTATGGCATATTTCCATCAAATGGTCAAAAAGAAAAGGTGGAAGGCATGGCATGACAAGCATATCAAGAGAAAATCATCCACAGTACGAGGTCATGTCTTGCTATATGATAAAAAATTCTTGAAGTTTCCTCGATAGTTGTATATGCATTGGTTAGGGTTGTTTTTTGTTATGGAAGTAAAGGAGTCAAGAGATGTTAATCTCGTGCAACTGGATGGGGTATTTCTACTAGATTGGGTGAACAATGCATAACTAAAAACCTTCCACAAATCAAACAATGTTACTTAGAATTGATTGGATCTCCGACATGAGAGAATAGGTAGGCGTAGGTAGGAGCCATTTAGTTGGGTTCTCACTAGATGTGTAATTTTTTTTCCTCATCAGTCAGTTCTTTACATTTCAAAATAAAAATTCCTATAGGTCTCTTCCAGTTGCGGATGTTCTACCAGCCCACTGCAACTTATTGTGGTTAGGAGGAGTCACACATGTTAAGAGTCATTTCTGTAATAATTAGAAAATAATTCTAGTGTCATCCAAGATTTCCATTAAATCTTTCCCATTATAGAAATAATCAATTCCTAAGAATATTCCATCACGACAACATAATTACCCATCATCTCCACCTTTCCTTTTTTATTATTGCGTCATCCATGTTAGGTTCAACTCATTCCAATGCTCAAATCTAGGGAAAAAATTGAGGTGAAATCTTGATTTGTGTTATTTAAACTGGTTTGGTTTTTTTACTGTATATATGGATTTAACACCCTAAAATACCTCTAGAGAACTTCTATTGTGCACGGGTTACCCATCAAACTTGTGATTTCAATAAATTGCTACCACATTTTAGAGAAATTAAACCGGAACTTCCAAAACATCTCACTAAAAACAACTCTATAGAAAAATGATCATAAAAAAATTAAATAATTTATCTTTTTAATAAATTAAATTTTATGGAATCATATTTTTCAATATTTTAAATTTATATAAATATTTTAAATTTTATTAACAATTTTTTAAATTCAATTTATATATTTTTAATTACTTTATTAATAATTTTTTTAAATTCAATTTATATTTTTTAATTATTTGAAAAAAAATTGTTATATTCATATGCCAATTTCTATAAAACACCAATTCCAAATCGACTTCAATATATATTGAAACATATAAATGCAAATCAAAATTCAGAATTGTTGCTCCAAAGGCTTCCTCATAATATTAACCACAATACAAGTATCTTTATAAGTTAGCTTGGTGGATGCAAAAAGCCATTTACTTGAATTATAAGCTATTAGACATATTCAAGTGATTTTGACTAATCTTTATAAGTTAGCTTGGTGGATGCAAAAAGCCATTTACTTGAATTATAAGCTATTAGACATATTCAAGTGATTTTGACTTTTATGAACCGTTGATGGCAATTTCTTGAAGTCTGATTTAGATTTATAATATGATATTATGTAGGTTTATGATGTAATTTGATAATACGACATATAATAAATATAATTTATTCATAAAAATCAAGTTATTTTTTATATAATAAAATAAACTTAAAATTTATAAAAATAATGTTTTAAATTTAATTTAATTTTTTTAATATTTTAATAATTTTATAATATCATTAATAAATTAATATATAAAAATAATTCATTCAATACAAGGATGACATTTTTTTTTTAAGGGGTGATATTCTTTTCCAAGTTTTATGATAAGTTATATCTTAACTTGTGTGTCATAATAATAATTATGTTACATTATATTTTTATTTTATATTATTTTTATTTATGTGAATTATATGTGTAGATACCTATTTTTAATATAAAATTTATTTGTATAAAAATGGTAATATTGATAATTTTATAATTTAATTTGAGTTAAAATAATTTTTTGATTTTATGAAGTATATATAGTTTTAATGTTATGTAATTTACTTTACTGAGTTATGGTGTTGTTTAATAAAATTGTAAATATAGATTTTTATTTATAATGAAATCACATTTAATTCTACAATTATTATATTTAGTTATATTAATGTAATGTGGTTTGGAATAATGAATTTGGAATGAATATGATTATAATAGACACAAGAATGGTAAGTCTCTTTTATTAATAAGATGTGTAAATTATTTGTCACTAAGAAACCAAATCTTATATATACCCAATGCTATTATGAGACACTATGAAATTCACGATTAAAAGTGTTAGTTGCATTGCCACATATTTAGGTAAGTCAATCCAAATTTACTCAAAATTTATGTAAGTTAATTTAATTTAAAACAATTATGTGCATAATTAAATTTGAGTGGAAATTATAATAATAATTGTTATATATTATCTTCCAATCGAGATGCGGGTCATCAGTTGGGACATCCTTGGTGCAGCCATGCATAGTACCTCGGCACTTATTATCGCTATCCCCCACATGCTCAAGGCAGGGGGTGCGATGTCCTTCAACATGAATGCCTCTTGGGGAAGTGGGCAAGGTAGGAGGATAGGAAATAAAGCTCGGTGGTGGAGTAGGAGAGGTCATTCGATGTGCAACGCAGGAGTGAAAGACTGTGGGGAAGGGTGGCGATATAGAGAAGTTGAAGGTTGACAGAACGAGAGGAATATTGGTTGCAGACAGACACCTACAGAAACTGGGTATGTAATTCGGCTTCGCCTCAGCATTGAATCTATGTTGTAGTTGGGGTTATGTTGGGGGGAAAAGAGGGGAAAGAGTCTAAATATATGGGGAATAGAATGTTGTTGGTGGAAACAGGGGAGGAAATTACTTGCCATGGCCTCGTTCTGTAGGGCTTGGTGTTTGTAGAGAGTGGTAGACGAAAGTTGATGGCAGGGGGATAGGGTCACAACCACGACTGTAGTATGCAAAGAAACTGCTGGGGTAGCTAGAAATCGCACGGGATTGAAGGAAAGGCTAGGAATCCTTAGTGGAGGACTAGATGGAGGGAGCTGAGAGACAAAGTCATTTCTCTTTGGGCCAAGGGAGCAAGGATATGTAACCACCGCACGCGTACTCCTAGAATCAAGGAGGGTTTGTCGGCTCAGCTTGAGACAAGGTGGGATGACCTGCATACAATCCATAGTAAGGGGGAAGGAAACAATGGCGGGCCACAGGGTAAGGGTCATAGACCTTCCCTCTGGGGTCTGCGGGCTTCGGTCCACCAATGCACGTATGCAGTGAGAAATGGAGGAAAGGGAAAACATGAACATGCAAGGTGGTGTATTACAAAAATTCTGAATTTGAATCTAACTTTTTATCGGTGTCAACAGTGCTATGGAAAACAGGTCATGGCCCATGTTATGAGAGGACATGGGCATGGCAAGAGAGGCCCGACCCCCTAGATAGATAAGGGGTTGAGCACGTGAGAAACTCGTAGGGGTCTTAAATTAGTAGGAACCTCATCAGTGAAGTAGCATAGGCCTACCATAAGGGGACAAATGTTGGCATTCGAAAATTGCTGAAATAATGGGAAGAGGAGGTAAAGAAAGGACGTGAGACGGAGGAAGATATGGATAACAATAGGACTCTTGTTCCGGATCTAGGGAACACTTGAGGGAGAATCGCACAATTCAAGAAAACAACCTACTTGTACTGGTTAATGAAGAGTCTACTGAGCAAGGCGATGGAGCAGATACTGTGGGTATGGCAGTGAAAGTTTAGGGAATTCCAAATTATAAGAAGGACATGGAGAAAATTCTCTTCCATCTCCACAAACAAGATATCAAGATGGACAGAATTGACCGCCACATCCCTTGCATTCTAGAGTTGTAAGGCATGTGAGGGGCGTAAGCTGAGGATCCAGCTCCAGCCGCAGCTGCCTGAGAGGAACATAAGGATTAGACTCATCCCCGTGCATAATTGTGGTCTATGTAGTTAGCTTTTAACTTTTATGTTGCAAATGTTAGTTTTTATAGTTATGTAGTGTCTAGACATGAGATAAACACGTATCTAGTGTGGCTAGAATGATTGAAACAATATTGTTTTTGGATGGATTACAACAATGACCGATGGTCAATAGACTTGGTTTCCCCTCGGGGCAAGTTGAGGCCAGATTGTTAATTTGTGTGGTGTAAACTTGCTTATTATATGATAGAAAATGGAATCGACCTGCCAAACTTAAAAATAAAATAAAAAATGTTATATATTATAAATTCCTACTTACTATATAACAATGTATTTATAAGAATATCTGAAAATTTATTTAAGGACTATTACATTACCTTGTTGATGATAACGTTAGAAGTAGCCCCTATTAAATGACACAAAGATTATATATCTAAGTTATTTATTATATATTAATTTAATTAAAATAAATATAATCTTTATCACATAATTTAATAATAATGACATGAATTCTTTATATTTACAAATAATCTTAATATCATTAACATATTTTCATATATTTCTATTTTTTTAAAGGTTTAATTTTTACTCAAAAGATTGTAGAGGTTATTTATTTTCTTCTATTCCCTCAAAAATATTTGCCTTTGCGATGACATCATCATATTGAATGTTGTTTCTTTTAAAATTGATTTCTTTAATACATTTTTTGTTTTGAGGTGTCGCTTTTTACTTCAAATTTCCCCAAATAATTAATTCTTTAGAAGCAAAATATTGTTTAATTTGAATGAATCCAAACATTGACTAGAAAATCATTTATCCATTAATTAAAAAAATCAATATTTTAGGTCAAACAAACCTTTAATTTTTTTCATATTAAACTTTTCTTAAAACCTTATTTTTTAATAATTTCTAAAATGGAAATTTGGGAATGTATAATATAATCTATTGGTTTTCATATTAATCTATAAATTTAAACAAGTCACTATATATTAAAATAAATATTTATCAAACCATATTAGATTCATCAAAAAAAATTTACAAATCATTTTAATAAAAAAAACACCATAACATATTTCTCAAAACTACTTACATTACATGAAGTATAAATTTATGATCATAAATCTAAATAATATTATCAATGATAAAAACACTTTAACCAAATATAATGAATTTTTATTAAAAGAATTATTAAATAAATGATCTTTTTTACATATAACATCATTGTGAACCTAGAATAAATTCTTTTATATTTTTCTTATAACATTAACAACATAGAGAATACTTATCTATTAAAAATTTAAAAAAATTATATAAAATATTAGAATAATTTTTACTTTATATTTTCAAACATCTTATAATTAATCATATCAAAATTCAATATCTACTAAATAGTATTTATTTTTAATTTACATAAATTCTAAATATTCTCAATCTAATGTATCTTTTTTTCACCATTCTCAGAAGTGAATTTAGCACTTTTCTTAAACTAAACCGCGAAACATTGTTATTTATGGGTTACATGATTAATCGATCTCAATTTTCACCATTAAATGACCTAAATATTTATATTTCACCTTTAAATAACTTAAATATTTTCTAAATAATCATGGGTATATTTGCAAATGTGACTTATCATCATCCATTTGCAATAAGGGAGAATTGTGAAAATCAGGGGTATATTTGCCCATGTGACTTATCATTATCCATTTGCAATATGGGAGAATTGTGACCAAGTATTGTGATATCAATTTATAAATAGTTGTATAAATATTTGTAATTAATTTTATTTTACGTAAAAAAAAATAAAATTATATAAATTAAATGGTTTGTAAAAATAAATGAAAATTAAAATATTTATTTCATGATATATTTTACATTGTTAATATTTAAAAAACATTAAAATTATTTTAGTTCTAATTTTATTATTATTATAGGTATGTCTAGATCGGAATATGGTTTTCATAATTTTAATTTAATTATCAATAATTATTATGTGGATGGTGAAGATTTAATGTCCATGGAATATTCTAGAATATTCATAGTAGTATACACAAATCATAGGTTTATATTTATTTCCAAGATATTTATGCATTTTTTACTCTTTTAATTAAATTCATTAATTAAAGAAATATCATATGAACAAGTGCCATGTGAAACCAATCATGATTTTTTGGCATGTGGTATTGATAAGCCATGATATTATCCTTTTGTATTGTAACAAAGTCTATTTACAAAGTAAGAATTTCCATGGTAAAGTAAGAATAAATCTCCATGGATAAAAATCTTGTTCCATGTTCTTTTAAATGTATATATGCATAACTTATATATGAATTATTTTTATAATATTAATAATAAATTTATAATTTAGTTATTTTGATGAATTTTTTAATTTTAAAAATGTGAGATGTATTATCAAGTAAAAGCCTTCATGTTTATTATGGATTGATACTTATTGACATTTACTAATTATTTAATTTATATGGTTGGGAAAGTTATAAAAATAATTAATATATCAGTTAAACATATATACCTTTTAAAAAACATGTAACAATATAATGGGCCAATACCATGATTTACTAATACCAAATGCACAAAAAATGATAACTCATTCTCATATGACACATATTCACACCACATTTATTTTAATTAATCAATTTAATTAAAATGGTAGAAAAAGTACATACTTTATCATAAATCTAAAACTTTAAATTTTAATTACTACTAAGATTATTCTATAGAAATTAGATTCATATCATTCAATTAATAATTTTTAATAATTAAACTAATATTTTAAAATTCATATTCCAAAATCAATGTAATAATATTTTTTATTATAAAACTAATATCAATTTTTTAATGAGTTATAAAATAGAACATTATAAACTATAATACCTTTTATTTTAGACAAACTAAAAATATTATATTTTTATATGTTTAATACAAATATATAATAGTTTTGGCCCATTTATATGTATATAATAGATTATATCATTAAATGTATATGTGAAATGTATTTTTTATACTTATACATAATAAATTAAATATGAGGAAAATAAACATTTTAAGTGACACACCATATTTAAAGGGTAATGATAATGTAATAGTTTCATATACATTATATTGGGAACAATATATCTAAAATTAAGCTAATATTTAATTTTATTGTTAATTTTCTTAAAGAAAATCTACAATATTAATAAATGATAATAACATAAATTTGTTTTACTTTCTCTATATCACTACATTGATATTAATATAAATTATATATTTGAATAGTTTATTATGAAATTAATTTTGCTAATATTTTTTTAGTTATAATTATATAAATATAGCTATAATATAATTTAACTAAATTTTACTAAAATCATAATACTAATATTAAAATTAAAATTATATATCTATACCTATACCTCTATATATATATAAACAAAAATTATTAGGTATGATTATTTAACAAACGGTTTAAAAATATAATTAATTTATTTTTCCACAACATAAACATGAAATGATTTTGAAAGAATTATAAATTCATATTAATATTATAAGAGAAAGATAAAATTTCTAATTAGTCATTTTTTTTTAAATATGATAAATTTGATTTTGTTGTTAAGCAAAAGATTCATATACCAATAAAAGAAAAATATTGTACTAATGTTATTTTATATCAAAAAGTTAATTATTTTGTTTATTTTTATAATTAATTTTGATATATTTTTATATGTGATATAATTTATATATATTTTATAAATTTTAAAATAATTATTTATTTTAATATTATGTATTTATATAATTATAAATTAAAATTATTTATAAAAAAATATGTCAAAATATTTTTAATTAATAATTAATTTAATTTTTTATACTAAATTTTATAATTTTTATATTAAAAATATATATAATTTACCAACCTGCCAATATTTTTTTGGGTAAGAAATCAAACATGTATGAAAGCTATAAAAGCTATAATAAAATTGCATACATTTTCCAAATCCTAACATTTTATGAATTAACTTAACCTACTTTAAACAATTCTAAACATAAATGCTAAGAGAATCTAAACCAATAATCTTCACCAACTTTAACTAATTAAATAATAAATTATTATAGTATAATTATATTCCATGATTCGTTGGAACTATATTCCATGATTGATTGTAATGCCTTTATTTTATACGTACAAAGTACCTCTCTGTCACATGTGGATATATTTTCATGTCTTTTATGTTGATTCCGAGCCTTTAAAAGTGATACTCATTTTTAGTCCCTTTTATGGTAGTTGTTAAAATAGGTAGTGTTTTTTTTAATCGTAGAGTGTGAAGGAGGTTACGAATAAATTAAATTATAAAAGGAAAATGATATTTTTATTTTAATATTTTAAATAATTATAATATTTAATAAATATTTATTTAGTTTAATTTTTAAACAAAATATTTAGTAAATATTCTAATCATTATTTTAAGGTGTTTCCATAATTATAAGTTTTTTTTAAACTGGAATTGAATTAATAGCAATAGATATATGTTTTTTTTAAGTGTATATATATATAATAAGTTGGGATTTAGTCAAAATTCTTATCAATTAAGTGATATTATAATTTGTAGGGAAATTAAATAAATAATTGAATCATTTATTTTAATAAATGTATTTTATGTTTTTGTTCGTGAGTTTTGCCTATTCCTAGTCTTATTATTTAAGATAGTTTTTATAATTCCTTCCTCTCATGACTTGGGCCTATTCTTTGGATTAGGAGAGATGCCATCTAAGTGATTTAGAATTCTATTTGAATTATCATTTCAAAGATTTTTTTTGGATTTGTTAAGTTTTGTTTTTTAATAATGAAATTTTCTAGAGCTTTCAAGTTCCATGGAACAATTTTAACCTACAATAGTAATTCTCACCCTCAACTCCTCCTCATAAAATGTGAATCAATAACCTCATAAAGACTAAACCTCACAAAAACTATAGAGTATACATATCATAGTTAAAATTTCATTCAATATTATATCTTACAATGAAGTAATTTAGAAGAGAATAATTCAAAGTTTCTCATTCAGTATGTTACAAAGCCTTTTGATTGTTCTAGATATTGAGTGACTGAATTTTCTAAAAGACATTAAAACAACTTGATTTTTTTTGTGAGACAAGATTTATATTTCTTTTATGAAATAAATCATAAATAGATGGATTGTTTTTAGTCACCATACTAGAAATTATCTTTCATAAACTAATTTCAAAACTGAAAAATCTTTTTGATTTTAGGCTAATAATTATATATCTATTTTTTTTTGAGTTTGGTTAGGTTATAAATATTCATTTTCTTCAACTAACTTATAAAAATTTTCAAAATTAAAATTAATTTTCTATTTTTTAATCTAATCATTTTTCAACAATAATTTGGAAAAAAATCCAATAATCTTTCAACAATAATTTGGAAAAATTACATATTATATTATAAATCAAAATATTTATGAATTTCCAAATTTATATCCACATATTCAAACATATAAATATAAATTCAATTTCAATTAAGAACCGCCAATGATCTTTCCGACCTTATTTCCATTTGCTGCAGAGGTCTCTTCATGAATTATTACCATCATAAATTGTGTTTGTCACGTAGTTAAATGTGACTTATACCTGTCATCTAGTCATATGCAGGTTCATATGAATACAAAAAAAAATCAAAATCTTTCCAACTTGTTTCCCATTTTCTCCCAGAGTCTCTCCAGAAATGATTGCGGTTGAGGCCGAGGGGTACCTTTTTCTCCCAGAGTCTCTCCAGAAATGATTTCGGTTGAGGCCAAGGGGTACCATGTTTGTCTTGTAGTTATATGTGGTTTAGATGGAATTAGAGTTTGGATACGACACTCCCAACAAAACTTAAATAATGTAACTGAAATAAACATCTAACATAAATAATTATGGTTGATCCATCATAGATTGTGAAAGGAGTAGGAGGACTACTATGTTTGTCATGTAGTTATATGTGGTCCACATGGAGTTAGACTTTGCCACTACAAATCTTAAATATTTCAAGTCAGTTAAACATCTTACATATATGGGGAAAATTAACATCCAATGAGGGTTACCGACATGGCTAAAGATGAAAAGGGTGGGTTGAAATCATGTTTTCTTCTTTCATAGGCCCAATCCATCCTCATATATTATGCACAACCCGACAGAATTGACCTCATCAATTATCTCAAAAAAGGCATGTCTTGGAACTTTCAATATATGTAAAGGGTGGCCTGGATCTGGATGAAGTGGACCATTCTATATTAGGTATAAGACAAATTAGGTCTAGGTGACTTCCCCATGGTGGTGGGGCCAAGCAGCAAGCTTGTTAGTGGGTTCTCATATCAAACATTGACTTGATAAAGTAGAGTAATTATTATGCACAGAAGAATCCAACAACACTGAATCTCCACTCTAGCAAGTTCTTCGTCAGATCTAGCTGCAGCGACTACACCAATAGCTCTCTTCACATGTGCGACTTTGATCCCCACATGTCTCTTATCGGTACCCCAGATTCTGTCTATATATATCCCCAGACTCTATCGATTTATTCATTCCAAGGTAACGCAAAGCATTTGTATCTGCAATGCACTGCATGGCTTCAGGAAAGAGAATTCAATGTTGTCTGTTATTATTTGTCTTGCTGTGTCTTGTGGGATGCACCGAGGCAAAGAGAAAGGCCCCTCGCCCGGCTTTATTATTCGGTATGCTCAGATACAATGAATACCACACATTGAGAATAAAAACAATCAACCAACTAAATTTCTGTTGTTCACCCTATAGTGTTTCTTTACTTAACTGACTGGTTGTTCCAGATTATTTCCACGGGGAGGCGAATGAAAAGGCAACATTCATACCAGGCGTTGTTGGCGTTGCTGAATCCCAGTCAGTACCATTAGAGGTGCACGGGCTCATTTACCTCATAACTATATGTTACAATATTTCTATATTGTTTAATCTGGTAGGGAAATTTAATAGATGAATTATCACGTTAGTATATTGTATTAGTATTAAACTGGTTTGTCAATGACGTTCAATTGCATACTTGTTTACACAAAATCAATAATTATATAACTTTAGAGTAAGTTTATTTTGATGGCAGAGTTTGGGAATATTTTGGAATTTCGAAGACAATAATCATATCAATTTAGTCTAAAGAACAATAATCATATTAATTTAGTTTAAAATGGTAGATTTTTTTGAATATTTTGGAATCTTTAGATAGTGGGTAGATCAAAATTCTAAAAATATCCAAAATCCAAAAAATAATTTGACCCACTGGTATCTAACCATCTAAGCAAGATATTCCAAAAATCTACCATCAAATAAAAATACAGTTAAATTTATTTCAAGCAGAATTTTTTTTTTATATATAAACTATATCTGTGTCGCTTGCAAGAGACTGAGTTGGGATTATTATTATTTCGGTAGGAATATATATATATATAAATTGTGTGTGTTTTTCTTGCAGGAAGCTGAATTGGGAGAAGAGCGCAGATTACTTTTGGGGAGCACACAGGACTACGAACCCCCGGGTTCCAATAAGGACCATGACAAAGGCCACCATCCGTAGCGAAATGGAGACTCATTACAGCAAGCAATTAATGAAAATCAAGGAAAACTCTGAAGCACTTGAATATATGTAAATATCTTAGGAAATAACTTCGTAGAATTATATTGTAGTTTGTCAGCGTCAGCTTCAGCTTCAGCTTCACGCCACTCTACTCAGTTACAACACTGTCAATAATAACAGTATTCTCGTTTGCTTGAAATGGGCTTACTATTGTACCATAAAAATTGTGTGATCTCTCATGAATACATCTCATGAACTTCCATGAATACATCTCATGAACTTCCAAGATTTAGAGTGGGAGGAAATTTTGTCAATAAATTTTCATACGAGTGATTACCAGTCCAATATTTCATCTCGTAAAGAAAATACAACAGCAGCATGAAAAAAGTGTCTAAATAGATTTATTGGATAACATAATAGAAATTTTATATTGGTCGAATGGTCGAAACATGTTATTAAATACATAGTGGTCTATAAAGTGCTGGTCGACTGGTCGAAACATGTTATAATTATATCTCGTTGAAAATTTGAAGCCCAACACGTTACAAAATTTTTAAAACTATGTGACCTGCAATTAATTATTATTATGATGGGTCATGGCTATGATTACTGTATTCGCTCTGCTTCACTGGAAAAGATTTAACTATGAAAAGTAATTAAATTGTTTCAACATATTGTAGAATTCATCGTCAAATGTAATCAGGCTGTTTTAAATAATAGATCCATTATGAGGGTTGGAAACTATTGGTTCTTGATCCACGCGAATCACAGACTTAAGACCGATTGGCGGAATAGGGTTGCATAAGTGGCATCCCCCAGATGGCGGATTAGGGTTTCGGAAGGTCCACCGAACTGCGAGAAGTATAATCGCGTCGGCGCTAGGGTATGCCCGAGCTGCGTGTACCTACTACGACCCTACCGTGTGTGCCAGAGACTGAGGGCATCTTCACCGAATTCGCTCGAATGCTTCCGCTGAGCAATCTAGTCATCTTGGGGCAACGATTCAACTATTTCATGAACGCAGAGGCTCGACGATTTTAACTGCTAATCACAACGAGTGACCCGTTCAGCCAATGAATCCAAGGTCTATTCCCAGCCCTTTTAAAGTAAACATTTTTGTGGAAATTGAAGACTACCTGTTAACATACTATGAATAGAGATTAGCCCATCAATCAATTAACCGATTTGGCAGTTTTTTCTTTTTTGTTATTTCTAATTAGTTTGACCCTATGCCAAGTAGTAACTAATGTTTCTAATTAGTTTGAGCATATGCCAAGTAGTAGCTGGAAAAACTATCTCCCCACCAATAAAATACTATCACCAAAACTATGTCAAACTGAACTAAGAGTTGTTATAGAGATTGCTAACTTACAAACACAAGTTAACCATTAATCCAGGTCTGCGTGGATATAGGAGAGGGTTTCTACGGGAGCGGATTGAAGCTCCCACCAATATCGAGTTGAGGAAATCTCAAAGTCCAAGAGCGGTGTATGGTGTGTTATTAATATCGAGTTGAGGAAATCTCAGGGTCTAAGAGGGGTTTGTGACGTGTTATTAGAGCTGGAAATGGAAGAGGAGAGCCTGGAATACTAGCTATCCGGCTGAAGGGCCAATCTAGAAGACGAGATTCTGTATATGCATGGAACAAAGCACATGTGGGTGTAAAGAGGACAGGTGAGTGAGCTTGTACAAGGCATATCAATGTTGACATTTTGGTGGAATTCAAGCTAGAGGTGACATTTGGGTGGAAGTCGAGTTCAGAGGTAAGGAGTAGGGTTACGATAACTTGCAACACATGATGAATGGGGTTTTGCAAATACATGATGAATAGGGTTTTGCAAATCTACAAGACAAATGAGTACTTACTCTATTATACAAATCTAGAAATATCAATGACTTAACCTTGGTTGCAGGCAGGAAATTTGGCTTTTCAATTTCTAATTAGCAATTAAAATAGATGAAGTTGGTGCAGAAATTTGGCTTTTATCCTTTTTGAGTATAGAGGTTAATTTGAGGGTTACATGTCATTTTATCCTTGCTCAAATTAAAATGGATAGCTGTTTCTTTTAAAGTAAACAAAAAAATATTTTTTTAAATTAAAAAATAATGTTGACTATAATAAAAAATATAAATTTTGATTAGTTTTAATTAAAAATATTATAAAAATAAGTGTCACTAAAAATGTGTTGTGGTTATTTATTTTACAATTTAGTTAGAAGGGGATATGTTAAAAATGTGTCTCTCAAATTTAAGTTATAAATAAAACATTTGTAACATAATTTATATCAATTTTAAAAGAAAAAGAAAAAGAAGAAGAAGAAAAAATAAAAAAACAATTGATATTACTTAGATTTCATTGTTCTAATAGGCACATTCTATGGTGGGGTCTTAGGAAGATGTGTAATTAGCTCAACCAAGAGTTGACACATGCCGTTTTGAAATTCCAAAATAAGCTTTGGAGTATACTATAAAAAGATTCCACCTTTCTTGGTGCATATGCATGGTGACATGTTCTCATGGAGAAGCATCTCACGAGGCTTAATCAAATTCAAATTTTGAGCTGTGAAAGGGGTAACATCGACAATCATTGTAAATCACTGAAAATTCCATTTAAATAGAGCTAAATTGATGGAATTTATAAGGCTTGATTTAATGTAATTATCTCCCATGTATGGGTATAGAGAAATTTAGGGGATTTGATTGAGTGATCGTGATCTTAAACGATCCCTCCCTTTTGTAATTGCCTATATAAAGAGAGTTTGTGTTGTGTGAAAGGGGGAGATAGGATACAATGTAGCCGCACGATATATTGTGAGTTCTGGCCTTGAGGCCTTAGTGTGTAATCGAGTTCCGTATATATTTAAAATATACATGTTATCATACATCTGCATGTTATCTAAGTTTTGTTTGTCTGTGTCTTTGTATATATGTTCTTTACTATAAGTTAATAAATATGTGTGTGCGAGTTTAAAGGACAAAGTTTCTATGAACTTCACCTTAGTCAAAGTAGGCAGAGTTAGATTCATGTGTAATGCAAATTCCACCAATAAGCTACCAAGAGATCCGTTAGATTGAGAACAGATCAACGGAGGGGAGTTTCAATCGAAACTAGAGTCGATAGAGCAGAAACCATGGGATCGTCTAAATCAAAAGATATTAATGGCGGAAGAAGAATTTGTGGGAGCCATCACAACCGTCCGATGGAAGAAGATCCACGATGATCATGTGGAAACTTGCTAGCTAGTTATCTCGACTAGCGGACCCGAGAAAATCATCCAAAGGAGTTTAAGGTTCCGAAGGATCGAATAGTCCATTTAGGGGGTGATCGGACACATATCGCGTACTAATAAGCGCGGATGTTAATATAAAATTCAGACACGATGAGGGTTTATACAATGGACTTAAAACCTCGTTGAGTTCCAAGCATCGAGACTGCTCTTCAGTTGATTGATCGGATGGTAATCGTGCTCGAATGTGCACATGGGTTAACATCTCTCGCAGACCTGATATGTTATCAAAGAGGGTTAAGTTTATTTGGGTTTCGGTCTTAACCGTTCGTTGGTTGATTGGTCAGGTTTTGTTGTGATTTCGTTGTCTGTTTTCTTCTGATATATACGTGGGCCCATAACCCATAGGTCCACATATGCAAATTATGTAAAGATACAGCTTTGTTGTGTAAAAGTGGCTTAGCTATCATCATGTTCCCAAGAATCCAGGAAAACCATGTGCTCGTATTCATAGCCACATGCTAGGTGTGGGATGGAGTACTAGTGGTGAGGTACACCCATTCCCCTTGTTGATACCAATGCCCTAGTAAATATTTTTTAAATTAAAAAATAATAACAATTATAAAAAACAAATGCATATATTTGGTTAGTTTAAATTAAAAGTATTATAAAACAAAATCCCACTCCAAAAAATAAATATACATATTTTGGTTTTTGATATTACAATCTAGTATGAAGGAGATATAATAAAATATAGATACAATATTTTTATTTCCATTTAAACTCACATAATTTTATGTCACTTTTAAGAGATAAAAAAATTAAAAAATACAAAAAAGGGATATTACTTATATTTTTATATTTCAACACAAATAGAAATAAACTATTTGAATAGCCATCTTAAGTAATTATATCAACTTTAGATAAAAACATAAATAGACACACACACACACACATACATATATTAACTAAAACAAAATATTTCAATGCTCATCCTAACTAGAATTTTTCAATATCAATAATCTATATATTATAAATGGTTTAAAAAAAATTATATTTTATGGTTTTAACATTTCAAGTATCTCTATTTTACATTTTGGCCAATTCTTAAGTGTTAATTTTGAATCTAGCAAATATTTGTTGGAGTGGAATATTTAAGCTTTTTAGTTTACACAATTCAAATACACAAGGGGATTTTTTGTAGTTTACACAATCCATGTACACAAGGGGATTTTAACGTGCTCAATCCATTTATGCATTCAAAATTGTAACTACATATGGTGTTGTTGTGTGTGTACTGATAGATTGATCTTAACCATGATCTATATCAAATATTTGGAAGTGAAAATCTTTTAAGTTTCACACTCTAAAAATGTTTTTTGCCTAAAGAGGTTTGATTTCTCTCAACATTTCTAGATCCATGGTTAAGATGGTTCTATACGGGTTTCACTATAGTTCAAGCATGGAGATGAGGGTATCCTTCTTTCGAAAGAGAAATAAAACCTATGAAACAAAAATTTCTTGAGAAACTATAGAACCAATAAATCTAAACTTAGCGTGATGTAATGGAATTGTGGGAGGATGAGTAATTGTCCACAAGTTTCTAGCAAGAATATTAATGGTGATTGGCTTAAGTGTTGGACCAAGAAACATTTAGAACTTCCTCTCATTTTGACTCCAACTAAAGGATAGTTAGTTTTGGTATTCAAAATAGTGGCTAAGGTAAACCAAGTCTTGGCTTAGTAGATGGAATTGGGGTTTTAAAAATTTACTTTTGAATATATTACATGTTGACTTTGATGTGAAAACTACACAAGTTGATATCCTTCTAGCATGGACATTGGGGATTTAGTCTCCCTCTTGTTTTATACTTAAAGGATATATTTGAAGTGATAGGGAATGCTCTAGGCTAGGTAATTATCTAGGTTGATACTATGAAGCAGACTACCTCTTTCATGATACAAGGTAGTATGGAATGGAAAGGATATTAGTGGGAAAAATAGTCAAACAAAGGATTGGCCTAGGAAATTGTCATTAAACATAGAACATAATCTTATCAACTCAATTTGGACTATGGAGGCATTCCCTTTAGCTATGGAATTCCAATAGATATGGAAATTTAGCCATAGAATACTCATACCCTTATCAGAGGAAGGTATGGTTGCAGAAATACAAACCAAAAGTGCTAGAAGTGATACTAGCAAAACAACCTATTATTTATCTCGTAATAAAAGGTTTAGTGGAAATCCTCTAGTTATCCCATTGGAATTAGAGTAGTCATTAGAATTATATGTTTATAAGAGCCAAAGTTTGGATGTTGCTAGGGAAATTTTTTGCCTACAAGCTATCTTCCATTAACTCACTTCAAATTCCATCTCCTTGTAGAAGAAAGCCCACTGAAATGTTTGTTTTAGGAATTTTGGGGTAGAGGTAAAACCTAAAGCATTGAAATATTTTATTGAATTCTTGCCTCACTTAATAGCCATAGAAAAACCTATCTCTCAAAACCTCATTCAATTACCCATGATTAAAAGTTCTCTAGTGAAAGTTGATGTCCAAGTAGGGCCATATGCATCCACTAGGCAAGGAAATAAGGAAAAAAGGCATGTACTCCTTCTAGAGATTCCACTCCTTTGGAATCCTCTAAGTAAAACCGAAAATGTAGTGGTAATGGAACCCTAAACTTGCTTGGGAAAGTGGCATGCACATTAGGGTAGCTGAAAAGGATCATGGTATCCTCAAGGGCTTTTACTTGTAGGTGATATTCTATTTTTTTTAAATTACTAGAAAGGTAGCTATGAAATTTAAAAACATATTATATTTCTTTGGCAAAGTCACGTGTATATTTATAAATCTTGATAAAGCTACTATATCCATGTGAGGTGACACTAAAAAAGGTCAAGGTTATTTCTCCTAATTGTTCCCCTACTATGTGAGATTTAGGCTATGGGATAAAGTATCTAGGGTTCCACATAAAACCTAATTAAAAAAAGGGGGCAAGAAATGGCTTATTTTCAAATTGGAAAAAAAAAATTAAACTCCTTGTGCATGAGATGGCTATCTCATGGGGCTATAATAGGTCTTCTTAAGTTTGTATTGGAAGCAATACTAGTATAATAGATTTCATTATATTTTATCACATGGGTTTTGAAAGGTGTACTCATACCATTAGGAAATTGTGAGATGAATTTATCTAGTGAAGAGAGAGGACTTATATTAGCTTTGTGGTAAAAATCGGTTGTTTAGATGCGAGTGGAGGATGGAGACTAAAAAATCCATTTTACTTCTCTAAAGCATAGAGGAAAAAGAAAACTAGTAGATTTTACAAGGAAAAGGGTTGTTGGTCCAAATAATTAGTAAAAAATATATATCCTAAGCTCCATCAAAAGGCTAAGAAAGAACCCCAATAAAAAAACTACATAATTCCTAAATCATTTGAAAATAGCCAATTCTGGGGTATATCACCTACTTTGTTGATCCACAATCTTAGAAGTAAAAAATATTATAATCTCAAACAAATAGTGAATTGGAAGAGGTAAACATCAATGGATTCCCTCGAGGTTAAATGGGAATTCAATGATTTTTTTTTTTTAAATCCATAAGGGTTATTTCAAGGTTCTAAAAGATGACCATGTAAATTTTTATGATATGATGATTGATTTGTTTAGTGGCTCAATACCATGAGAACATATTTTTCTAAGATAGGCCACATAGCAAGTTTAATGGTGGTGAATTATTTGTAAACTAAAAGTTCCTTCAAAAAATAAAAATCTTCATGTGGCTCCTTTTAAAGAAAAAGACTCCTAAATGGGAGATTATCCAAAAAAATAATTAAACAAGAAGATGAAACTATAGACCATCTAATTATGACCCATTCTTTCGTTAATGAAATTTAGAAAGAGGTGGAATGTATGATAGGATAGAAAAATACATGGGAAGAAATATATGTAGAAGAATCCTTCATATATTAGTATTTCTAAAAGAACACAAAGAACATGGAAACCCTTCCCCTAAACATAGTTGGTGTATATAATTTTATAGGAATATGAGCTTACTTAAAGGAAAGGAGTCTACCCCTCTCAATTGTGTGATTCAAATTCTCTCCCCTAATCATACGTTGATGGAGTTTTGCAAGGGAATCCATCTTAAGGAGGTCCAAGAGGACTTATGTGTCTCTTCTACACACACCACATCTTCTTCAAAGTAAGAGTTGACCAAGAATCTAAGAATGTATATGAACAGTTTTCCCTTAAATTACTTCTTTAGCTCACCAAAAAGTATAGGATCTAACAAATTCAAATTTTTGGTGACTCTTTCTTGATCATAAAATGACTAGACGAAAAGCACAATTCAGAAATTTCACCTTAAAACCCCTTAATGATAACATAAAAATATAAATAATATTTTTCTAACATATATCTTTACCCCTTATACAAGGACAAAAAAAATATAACATATGTCTTTCAAAAGCTAAATTGAGATTGGAAAGTAATTCGTATTAATTTCTGTCATGTCTCCATGTAATTCAACATAATTCATAATAATTTCTTTTTTACATTCTACCATAGTTCTTTATGATAATTATAATTGCACTTACCTGTTGAACATAGTAAAATATCATATCTTAATTACAAGGCTAAGGATTATTATACAGTACCATTTGCATATACTTCAATGGGTTTACAATCAAGTCTTGGTACTATTGATTAATTATACACATAGTTATTACATGCTTTATATGGGATTATTAATGTCATTCTACTCTGCCTCCAAGTTGTGGTAGGAGAAGGCCTCGATTCCCTCGACATCTGCTCTCCAATTGTCCCTCCTGCCTCATTCTCCTTGCTACATCGATGGTGATCAAACCACAACACTAATCCAATGGACGATGGGTCTTTTGATAACTTCATTTGGAATTTACGGAGGTCTTGTTTTATTTTCATTGATTCAGTTCTCGGCTCTCTAGTTTTTAGGCTATGATACCACGGTTTCATCCCTGAGTGGTTTGAGTAGTGAAGAATACAGTTTGGCTTCCGTGAAGGCCTCTAAATAGGTGGTTCCACCACCCATACACAGCCCTTATAAGGTAATCCCTTATACTTTCTTGTGCTTTCCTTGAGTTTCCTTGTTCGTGGTTATAATGATACCACCTGATGGTTCTTGGTATTGGAGTTGCAGGTTCTTCTAGTGAGGTCTCGGCATTCCAAGGAATTTCCAAGGTGGTTTTCACCAATTTCTGATACCTACACTCTCAAGACTTCAATGGGTTCATGGGTATGTTCATTGTTTGCTTGTGGGCATCTATTGGGTGGGTAGAGACAAAGAGTCTTGTCCTTAGATGAATTCTCTTGGAAGGGTTTTAGATTTCAACTGTGTTATTCTTGGTACTCCAGATGTATATGTATTATCTAAGCAAAAGAGGATTTTCTCTTGAAAACTCATTTCTGTAGTTTGTATTTAAGTTATATGTAATTTTGGTTTTAGGGAAACACTTGTCAACCATTCAGGTGATTGTTCCAAAATTCTGGGTTTATCCAGCAAACCCTTAGGGTTAGACTAGAAGGTCCCTAGTACTATTTGACAGTGCTCAATTAATTGTCTTATTTACTCTGGAACTTCATCCAACTCTTGTTTAATTGTCTTATTTACTTTGAAACTTCTTCCAATAGTAATGAATTCTTTCTATGATTTTTCTCATGGTTGGTTCGACTCGTTATATAACGCTAATGATTTATTAGTTCAAAATTGGTTAATATTGTTTTTGACATGCTAATCTTGAAGCTCCCGCATCTCTCTGTTTCCGAGGTATGATGTGTGTCGTTAACTTCTTTTATTATTTGTGCAATAATCAGGCCCTGATTTGTATATATGGTCTTTCAGTGACTCATTCCATTCTGGTTATGTTATTTCCAGTTTTTTTGCAATGTTTGTCTGGGTTTAAAGATTACAATTCACAATTTCTCTGTTTAACATTTTATATGTAATTAGGCTTATTATTCACGGAAATGAGGACTTAAAACTAGGAGTCTTTCCTTGGCCCATGGGCATATCAGGTCCTATGGGTCTGATTTTGATTTCCCAGTTATTTGTTGGCAATCTTTGTATTATGATACTTCTTGAATTTTCTTGATGCTTTACAGTACCACATTACTATATGGTTTCAGGTTACCTACCAGTAATATAAAATGTTTATTATGGTTCTCAAAGATAGTAGTAGGATAGGCCTCGGCCCAAGTTTTCCTCTATATTTGTTATGTGGTTTTGGTTATGTATATTCTTTTCTTGTAATAAAAGTATGCCCAGATTCTCTCTGGTAATTCTGGTTCTTGCTTAGTTTAATTCTTTCCTTTCTAAGTAAGTTTCTAAGTCTGTACTACATTCTTAAATTTATATCTGAACTAGAAAAAATCTCTTTCTATGATTTATGGAAATAGCTACTCTCCTACTTCAGGATATTACTGTACAATATTTAAATTTCCAAGTTTTCAATAATAGTACTTTTTCCAGAACTGAGCATTTACTCTATCATCTCATATTTAAATAAAGTTTCTCCAAGTTGTTTTACTTACCTGAGAACAATAAATAAAGGAAAAATTCAACTGTTGAAGTCACCTCTATAATTTAACAGATTCCAATCCTCCCAACCTTGAGACTTTCCTTCAGGTCCAAGTCTCCCCCCAAGCTTGCTCACAAGATCGATGTCTTCTTGCAAGGCTTCACACACAGTGCCACAACTATCTGGTCACCACCAGACTTAGCCTCTTTTCCCATCTGACCTTTCAGCACGAATTCTCTCCCCTTCTCCTCTGTTACTCTCAGGTTTCCTGTCTACCCTCTTGAGTCCTTTCCTTGGAGAATTCATAATCAGGGAGGTAGTTAGGGTTAGGAAACTGCCTATCCTAACTTTCTTGATATGAAAAGTTACAAGATTTGTTAACACTCCAAAATAGTTTTCTTTATAATTATCAAATTTAAATACTTAATTCAAACAATAACCATAATATCCAATTTTTTTTTTACTGTGGTAAAATAAAAATAATTACAGTTTTCTGGGGACATCACATTTTCCCCCTTGAAATCAAACATCATCTCGATGTTTTTCTACTATAAACAGACCCAGAAAATCTTCCTTCATGAGTTGCTTATCCTCTTAAGTGGCCTAATCTGGCCCAAAGTGTTGCCATTTCACTTTAACCTAGGTGATAACTCGTTTCCACAGCATTACTTCTCTCTGATCGAGTATAACCAAAGGTTCAACCAAGAATTCTCCTTCTGGCTCGACCTACATAAGCAGAAAATTTTAGTCAGTTTTTATTATCATTAATTTCTTATTTGACTTTCTTAGAGAAAATCCTTTTACCTGTATATCTTGCCAATTGATTATATGTTTAGGATCATAAACATATCTTTTTAGTATGGATACATGGAAAACATTGTGTACTCAAATGTGGCTAGGCAAGGCGAGCTGGTATGCCACTGGCCCCACCCATGCCAAAATTTGAAATGGACCACAAAATCGGGGTGCTAATTTAGCACACCCGCTCCATTGTAAGGTACTCTTTTTGGCACGTACCCTTACATACACATGATCCCCTACTTGGAATTCTCTAAAATTCCTTTTTCAATTGGCGAAGTTATTTTGTCGATCTTGAGCGACCCTTAAATTGGAACAAACCTTCTTAACCATTTCTTCCATTTCTTTTAACATTTCGGGTCCCAACATCAACTTGTCCTCAGGTCCTCCCCAACTGGATGGTGTGCAGCACTTATGTCCATACAAAACTTCAAACGGGCTCATTTGTAAGGAGGTATGATAGCCGTTGTTGTAAGAAAATTTGACTAGATGTAAGTAATCTTCCCATTTGGAGGGTTGTTGCATCACATAAGTTCGTAGCATGTCTTCCACCACCTGATTCACCTGATTTATCTACTCGTCTGTTTGAGGTGATAGGCAGTGCTGAAGTTTAACTGTGTACCTAACCCTTCAAATAGGGCTTTCTAGAAGGCTGATGTAAATTTTACATCACGATCAGAAATTATAGTTTTTGGTAGCCCATGTAATCTGAAAATGTTCTGCATGAATATGTTGGAAATTTGCACTGCCCTATAGGTGGATTGTACTGGTATGAAATGAGATGATTTGCTTAATTTTTCCACTACCACCATTATTGAGTCATTTTTCTTTTTAGATTTGGGTAATCCCATGATGAAGTCAAGGGAGATGGTCTCCCATTTCCATTCCAGGATTGGTAATGGATGCAGTAATCTAGCAGGATGTTGGTGTTTTGTTTTTACTTGCTGACATTCTAGGCAACGAGTCAAATATTCTGCTACATTCTTTTTCATACCCAACCAGTAGTATTCTTTGCAGAGTGCAGTAATTAATTTTTGGTATCCTGGGTGTCCTGCATAGGGACTCTTATGATATTCATCCAAAATCAAATCCTTAATGTTGTTTTGGTTAGGCACATACAATCTCTTCTTATAAATCAACATACATGTAGGATTCATTTCATATCCTAGCTAATGTTCATGGTTGTTTGTAGTTTGAGCTTCTTGTCCTAAAAACTGGTATTCTGGATCCCGCTCAACTACTTCTTTAATTAGTTCATTGAAGGTGGTCTGCACCTCACTGTAAGAAATTTCATAAAGACAATGTATCTTTCGACTTAAGGCATCAACTACCCAGTTCTCCTTTCCTTTCAAGTGTTTGATTTCAAAATCAAATCCACTTAAAAAGTCTACCCACCTAGCTTGCCTGGCATTCAAAGTGGGCTGCTTAAAATAATTAGTCAAGCTATGATGGTCAATCATTAAAAGGAATTTCTTACCCATCAAATAGTGCCACCACATTTTTAGTGCATGAATAATGACTGTCAATTTTAAGTCATAAGCTGAGTATTTCTTCTCATGCTCCTTCAACTTTCTAGATTCATAAACGATTACTCTACCTTCTTTCATTAAAACACCACCTACCCCTTCCTTTCTAGCATCTGTACACACCACATAGTCCTTACTTGGATCTGTTATGCTTAAGATTGGTGCAGTGGTAAGTAAATGCTTGAGCTGTTCAAAGCTCTGTTGGCATTCGACTGTCCATTTAAAGGTTTTTCCCTTCTTCTATAGGGAGGTAATAGGATAGGCCACCCTGGAGAATCCTTCAACAAATCATCTGTAATACCCTGCCAGTCCCATAAAAGATCTTATATCTGCCATGTCTTTTGGTACTAGCCATTCCATTATGGTCTTTATCTTTTCCGGGTCTATAATGATTCCATCTTTGGTAATGATGTGGCCTAAATACTGAATTTTCTCTTTAAAGAAATCACACTTGCTAAATTTTTCATACAATTGATGTTCCTTGAGAGTCTGCAACACTATCCTAAGATGCTCTTTATGTTCTTCAATATTTCGGGAATAAATCAGTATATCATCAATAAAAATTAATACAAATTTATCTAAATACTGATGAAATATATTGTTCATTAGACACATAAAAGTTGCAGGGACATTGGTCATCCCAAGCGGTAACAGCACAAACTCGTAATGTCCACAGTGGTCCTAAAGATAATTTTAGCTATGTCTTCCTCCTTGATTCTGATCTAATGGTATCCCGACTGCAGATCAATATTTGAAAACATTGTTTCACCCTTCACTTGATAAAATAGTTTGTCTATGCGAGGTAAAGCGTACTTGTTCTTTATGGTCAGCTTATTTAGCTGATGATAATCCATACACATGCGTAGGGTCCCATCCTTCTTTTTTACGAACAGTATGGGGGCTCCCCATGGCGATACACTTGGGTGGATATAATTTTTATCCAATAACTCCTGTAATTTCATTTTTAATTCTGTCAGCTCTAGTATACTCATATGATAAGGAGCTCAGGACACTGGGTCTGCTCCTGGTACTAGTTCAATGGTGAAATCTATGTCTCTTTTTGGAGGTAGCCTTGGAATTTCTTCAGGAAATACATCTGGAAAATTCTGTATCACAGGGATACTCTCCAAGGAAATAGACTTATCTTTTGAGTTGGCATAACCCACCTGAATCACATAAATATGGAATCCTTTTCTGATGCACTTTTCTAGTTGAGAGGCAGTTATTGGTCGTAATTTTAGTGGTCTCAAAATTCCTTGAATCTCTATTTGTTTCCCTGCTCATCCATGTAGAAGATAGCTTTTGTTTTACAGTTTATAAGGGACCAATGCTTCTCCAACCAGTCCATGCCTATTAGAACATCATATGACCCTAGGGGTAATACGTTTAGATCTGCCACCAAAGGCTGACCTGCTATTTCTAATGGACAGTTGTTGACCTTGGCCAACACACGTCTTTTTGCCCCTATTGCTAGTTGTACTAACCAAGGATTTTTGAACTTGACATCTTGTAAACCACATTGATCAACTATTTTAGGACTAACATAACTTAACGTAGCTCCTGGGTCAATTAAAATAGATATAGCATGATCAAAGATTTTACCTTCGAATTCCACCATAGTTGGCTGGTATTCTGCCTGATGATCTTCAAGGGTGGCATTGATTTTCAGAATACTCCTGGCTACATCTCCTACTGTGGATGCCTCTTGAATCTGCAAAATCTGTTCAGTGCCCTTGCAGTTAGGACAATTCTTAATGTAATGTGGCCCTCCACATCCCCAACATTGTACTAGGGGTCTTGCTGTTGCTTCAACTTCAGTTCTTCCTGATTGCTCATTGGATTTGGGTTCATTGGGAAGTATAAATCTGGACTGATTTCTATGTAGATTTCTGTTTATCTGTCCTCTGGGAGGTCCTCTATTGATATTTCTCTTGTTCCCTTTATTACCAATAGAAAACTTATTGCCCTTTTTGTCAATCCATTTCTTTCCCATCACTTCTCCTTTCTGTTTACTTTGCTGATAACATATCTGGGCTTTCTGTATGACCTCATCCATTATTTTCGGGTTGTCGAACTCAATATGTTCTTTCATGAACAATGGTAAACTACTAAGAAATGGCTACATTTTTTGCTTCTCTTCTCGTCTGTAAGGAACATACCAAAGTAAGGAGGTATATTTTGTAATGAACTCATCCATTGTTAGCTATCCTAATCGTAGGTCATGAAACTATTTTGCTTTTTTGTTGTAGAACTGTTCATTTAAATAGCTTTCTTTAAAATATCTTTGAAACATTTCCCATGTTATGCTCTATTCGTTCACCCCTCGTATGGTCTTTACCTCTTCCCACCATAGGGTGGCTTTTCCTTGCAGCTGGAAAATGGCCAAGTGAGCCTTTAAATTGTGATCATATTCATATAGCTGAAAGTATTTATTCATATTAATGAGCTAGGCTTCAACTGCCTCTTCTTGTTCGTCGTCAAAGAGGGGAGACTTTATTTTATGTAATTCTCCTTGCAATTCTATCCTGTGCCTCTTTTGCGTTTTATCTGACTTTTCATCTTAATTTTCTTCCCCTCATTCTATTTCCACATACTCTGTCTGATATTCTTGCTCTCCTGACATGTGCCTGTGTTCTAGGTTGGGAATCGGCTGATGCTCATTTTGCTTATCTGATAGAATTTTCATAATCTTCTCCTCTTCTAGCTTTAACCTTTCATTTTTAGCTCATAATCGGGCCATCTTGCTCTTTAATTCTTTCACAATATCCAATATTGTAAGATTGGTGCTATGATGTTCTTCTTGAAACTGCACCCATACTTTAGGGCCAGTCTCAGGGAAAGTTGCGGGTCTTAAGCTTGTTATGTTTCTATGGAGAGCACTATCTGTCCTTCTCATGGTAGTTGTTCCTGCTTCTTTTGCTGAGTATACACAACACTATCAGTCATTAGTTTTCCAGAGGCCTCAGTTTGGTAACCTTGGCTCTGATACCACTTGTCACATCTCCATGTAATTCAACATAATTCATAATAAATAAATAAATTACATTCTACCATAGTTCTTTATGATAATTGTAATTGCACTTACCTATTAAACATAGTAAAACAATCATATATTATTACAAGGCTGAAGATTATTATATAGTACCATTTTCAGATATTTCAATGCGTTTACAATCAAGTCTTGGTACTATTGATTAGTTATACACATAGTTATTACACGCTTTATACGGGATTATTAATGTCATTCTGCTCTGCCTCCGAGTTGTGGAGGGAGTAGGCCTTGACTCCCTCGTTGTCTGCTCTCCAGTTGTCCCTCCTACCTCGTTCTCCTTGCTGCATCAACAGTGATCACACCACGATGCTAATCCTACAGAATATGTGTCTTCTAATAACTTCATTTGGAATTTACGGAGGTCTTGTTTTATTTTCATTGATTCAGTTCTCGGCTCTCTGGTTTTTAGACTATGATACCAGGGTTTCGTCCCTGAGTGGTTTGAGCAGTGAAGAATATGGTTTGGCTTCTGTGAAGGCCTCTGAATAGGTGGTTCCACCACCCATACGTGACCCTTATCAGGTAATCCCTTATACTTTCTTGCGCTTTCCTTGAGTTTCCTTGTTCGTAGTTATAATGATACCACCTGACGGTTCTTGGTATTGGAGTTTTTTATAGTTCCATTTGGCACATCACTCTCGACATTGAGATCAGTACAATTAACGCTCATCAAACCCTAATTCAGTTGTTACATGCCCTAGACAAGTCATCTCATTGAATGCTTCCATCCATGAAAGTTTCCTAGCCTAAGACTTTGCTGAAATGCCTCCTTGGGACACCAGCACAACCTTGGTCAGGGGTAACTATGATGCATAGTAGGCAGGCCCATTCAGGCCTACATTGTAGTGCACTTAGGCCCTCTTTGACCTGCGCTAGGTGAGAATGAGTGAAATTCACATTGGATTCTCAGAATGTTCCTTAATTCTATATCATTCTAGAAGGATCCCATCTCTTATCTCATCTTATGAGCTCGAATTTGGATAGGATATGGATCAGTTAACCTCCTATCCTCTCATCCTTTGCTCCATGGAAACTAACTCCAATTTTGGAAGGCCATTAAATACCCTCATTTATGAAAAAACCACCTCCATTTCCCTATAAATTGAGCACTCATCATAGTGATCATGGGGCTAGAATTTAAAGATTGTAAGGAAATTATGTTGGTTTAAGATTTGAGTTCATGTCAAGCAATGTTATGCTGCTGGATCGGTGTCCTTTTGGTGTGACGAGAGTTGGACTGAAGCTAGAGGAGTGACATGGGATCGAACAGAATTGGGTGAAACTCTTCCTTCTATATTTATAAATTGTTTATTCCTTTCCTCATATTCTTGTTCATAACTATGATGATTATGTGTTTCAATGTTTTCGATTCCACTGGTTTGCAATAGATAGATCATATATTCTTTGATAATTTTTATTTTTGTTTCTGTTGACACATGTACCTATTGAGCCGATTTAGTTTAAGTGGGAGCAATAGAGGTAATTCAAAGGGGATCAAGGAAGCCAAAGACTACAAGTAAGTTCCTTCATCGCATCTATCTACTATAGGAAAAGGTTAAAATACTTTCTTTCTCTTGCTCTAATTGCAGCTACCCACTTAGGGAAAATGTGTTTATCCATAGATGCAAATTCCATACAACAGAGTTCTAGGTTCTTCTGGTGAGGTCTCGGTGTTCCAAGGAATTTCCTAGGTTTTTTTCATCGATTTCTAATGCCTACACACTCAAGACTTCAATGGGTTCACGGGTATGTTCATTGCTTGCGTGCGGGCATCTATTGGCCAGGTAGAGAGACAGATAGTATTGTCCTTAGATCATATCTCTTGGAAGGGTTTCAGATTTTAGCTATGTTATTCTTGGTACTCCAGATGTATATGTATTATTTGAGCAAAAGGGGCTTTTCTCTTGAAAACTCACTATTGTAGTTTGTATTTAAGTTATATGTAATTTTTGGTTTAAGGGAAACACTTGTCGACCGTTTGGGTGACTGTTCTGAACTTCTGGGTTTATCAAGCAAACCCTTAGGGTTAGACTCGAAGATCCCTAGTACTTGTTGAGTCTTGAAAATGTCATTCATTTCCATTACAATTTCACTATTATGTCCATTATATCACCTCCATTTCACCTCCATTTCACTACTATGTCACCACATTCATCCCACTTTCATTATCATTGGGCCACCTTTATGTTTTCCCAATCTTTATTATTTCTAAGCCTTTTAAGTGAATTTGTGGTTAAAAATTAGAAAATAATGTGCATATGCTTATACCTAACAAATGGGTTGAGATTGTTGACATGTGTAGGTTGAAAGGAGGCTTCTAGAAGACCCTTATGTGGCACTCTAAGGCCAAATTCGAATTTGAGTGGAAAGAATCATGGGATCATGAGGATATGTGTCACATCTCCTAATTGTATTGTAACTCTAAGAAGAAATGTGTCTTATCAGTTCTTATTTTGATTAGGACTCTAGAGGTAGAGGGAGAGATTAATGGACTCTCATTAATGAGATGGCTTCTCATATTTTTATATAAATAGGAGATCTCTCTCCTTCATTTGTTAGCTTAGAGTTTGGAGTTCTTAAGTCTTTTTAGCTTGTGAGTTTGTAGTTCTTCCTTGATGGCTTTTGAAAGCTTTGGAGAGCTTTGTTGTACTTTGTAATTTTGAAGAATTTGAATAAATTTTTGATGTTCTCAACATGGAAGGAGATGTGAAGTAGATGTCATGGAGCACATTAGAATGTAAGGTAGAGTAGATTTCATTTTGTAATTTTGATTTGATTTCATTATGTCATTTGATTGCTTCCAAGTTGGTAGATTAGATTTTTCATTCATGCAATTTTAATTCATGAAAGTGTGTTCAACCGGTTGATTGTAGGTTAATAATGCACATAGCTTTTTAATGACTAATGACATGACAGAATCATCTTGTCCTTCTGCTGATTTATTTTTTGAGTTCTAATTCCAACATTGTTATTTCTTTCAGTTTTGTTTTGCTCATTTACTTTCATGCAATTTAGATATCATATTACTCAACTTGTTCATGATTGCTTCCCATAAGGTAGATTGAGGTCAAGGGTAAAGGATCAGAAGAGTTGAAGTAGTGTGATTAGTTTCCTTTATGCAATTTAGATATCATATTTCTTAACTTGTTCATGATTGCTTCCCATAAGGTAGATTGAGCTTAAGGGTAAAGGATTAGAAGAGTTGAAGTAGTGTGATTAGTTTCCTTTATGCAATTTAGATATCATATTGCTTAACTTGTTCATGATTGCTTCCCATAAGGTAGATTGAGCTGAAGGGTAAAGGATCAGAAGAGTTGAAGTAGTGTGATTAGTTTCCTTTATGCAATTTAGATATCATATTTCTTAACTTGTTCATGATTGCTTCCCATAAGATAGATTGAGCTGAAGGGTAAAGGATTAGAAGAGTTGAAGTAATGTGAATTAGTTTCTTTGCTTTCAGTCTTTGAGTTGCTTTAAGTTCCGTTTTTACTTTCTTCGGTTTTCTTTTTATACAACAGCAAGGATACTGGGTTTCATAGTCACTAGCTCATTGTTTGGTTATTGCATTCTATTTTGATTGAAGTAGCTGCAGATCGACATGGAACCCATCCTAGTCACCCAGCTCAGATCGATGAAAAACCAGCCTAAGACCTCAGTCAAAGTCATGTTTTTAGCATGTTTTTCTTTGAAGACTTTGCTGCCTGAAATTGAAAATCATTAATTCTTCTTATAAAAATTTACAATTTCAGAGAAAAAAAAAGGAGAAGAAAAACAATCTATGGCTATCCTCAATCCTATCTTTCATTGTGGCCTCAATAAATAAATAAAAAAAGAACAAAAAAAAAAACAAAAAAAAAATCTGCAAAATCCTTCTCTAGTTGTCTGCCTGACATTTGTAATCAGCAGTAGCAAGTCAATGTTAGTGGAAATCTTAAACACTCATCTATATTCCATCCATTGCTGGAGTATCATTAGCATTGTTACAGCTACTATTTGTTATCTCAATCATTCCTTCCATCCCTTAGTCCAGCTGGAGCATCCCTACTGAGACCATACCTATATGGAGATGCCTGCCAAACATTTGTGAGAAAATCAGTGGCCTTCCTTGCATACCAGTTAGTTTGTAGGTATTTATGGTGCAGGACTTTTGCAACAAAATTGTGAACGAAAGAAGACTCTAAAAGCCAAGTTGCTTTTCATTTCCATGGTATTATTGATATACATCTAGAGACATGGAAGATCTTACAGCTACTACATTAGAGGCAAATCTTCAATGACGTCTTCCTAAAAGTGAACAAAAAAACTGTGAATATGTTGCAAAAGGAGTGAAACATATGTTACTTATGACTATCCCAATTTGAAGAATATTAGAGCGCTGATGGCAGGTCTTCAGGTTGCACTGAAGGAAGAGCAAGAAGGCGTATTTTTGCTGAAGAAATCAAAGAAGATACTAAATAATGGTTAAATCTGTTTGTGCTATGATCGCATATAAAAAAAAAATCAAAATCAAATTCTACAGGCCGAATGCAGAACAGTAAAAAAATAAAATGTTAACTGAGGAAAAACGTAAACAACAGAAAAATGTCTAATTTAAAACGCTCGATTTGCCCAAACGGAGGCGAATTTGAAGAAAAGAAAACATGGGTTTTTTCTCCAGGTGGGTCAATTAGATAACCCAGAAACCGTTTGAAGAAATTTCTGGCAGTCTAGGAGAAATTCGTGGTTCTTTGGAGCCTCTTTTTGCCTTCCTCGTGTGAAAAAAAACAATGTTTTTCTAACAGTTGCGGCCATATGTCAATTTCTCTGAGAAATCCGCTCGGATCCGATTTTCTTGGTTGCCAGGTCATCCACCGTATCACTGAATGTGTGGGAGGAAAATATTTTTATTAAATGAATAGGAAATAGTTTGAGCACGTCTTCCGCCACCCGTCTGCCCATTTAACAGTAAGATAATCAAATACAGCACTTCTCCAACAGTTATTCCTATGACTTGGCGTTTTACTCGCTAAAATATCGGCACAGTGCTACTACTTATGGATCTTATCTTCATTAACATGTTTTGTGTACGATGTGCTTGGCAGTTTGATCACATTTTCAGCCAAAAACTCTGCATTGTTTTTCTATCCGCTCTTCACAGCCTCTTGGCTTCTAATACGTCTAAGATTGATCTCAATCTCATTAGTGCAAAAAAATACATGTTCAAGACCGTATAGTAGGGGAACATTTTTTCAGTCCTCCGCATGTGATGCCACTCCTTTAAATTGTTCGAACAAAGAAAACTTCACCGCAGATTATTGTTGACCTTATAAATGTTGGAAAGAATATAAAGAAAGTCCCTAGAGTGGTGGGAAATTGCACCGGCTTTGCTGTCAATCAAATGTTCTTTCCATACACTCAATCAGCTAATATGTTGGCAATTCTTGGTGTAGATATTTATAGGATAGACAAAGTCATCACAAGTTTTGGAATGCTAATGTATTCCCTCATACCTTCAGAACGGTCCAATCATATGATGATGGAAGTTTGGAATCCTCTTGGCATAGTCGGAGTAATTACTGCATTCAACTTTCCATGTGCTGTACTTGGGTGGAATGCATGCATCGCTTTGGGTGGAATGCATGAATCCTCTTTCCTCCACGTTTAACTCAAAGTTTGGAAATATTCTCACACTCCATTTGTGATTATGGATCGTGGTTAATTTGACTACGGCTTCATTTCCACTGTGCTCACATAAGCCTTCACTCCACATTATTTTTTTTCCACGCACAGCCACTCCATTTCACAGTATTTTCTACACTTTGTTTTCATTAGCTGCGGAAACAAGCCACTTTTTGCAGCTGATTCAACTTTCCGCAGCTGGCTCAACCTTCCGCAGCTGGCTCAACTTTCTGCAGCTGGCTTAACTTTCTGCAGCTATTTTGTTAAACTCTAGGTTGCAGGTGTCCTCAAGCGAAACAAGACACATGGGTAGCTGGGGGAATGGTAGTACATGGATGGTGTCCTATTCATTCGGTCAAATTTGATGAAAAAGACCCTGGTCAAAGAGAAGTCAAGTTGTGTGTTATCACTAAGTCGCCACACTGAGTCGCTGTATGTCAAGAAAAAAATAATAGTTTTGAATCAATGAAATGAATAAGTTATTTGCTCACTTTTCTGAAGGTATTGATTAATTTTGGACTGATGATGAAAGATGAATGGCTAAATTTGTATTCAAGATTTTTAGCTACAGAACTGTGCACATTCCGCAGCTAAAGTCCAATTCCCCAGCTGTTCTCTAATTCTGCAGCCAGAAAAACCTCATTGTTCAAATCAACCTAACTTTTTCATACAAAATCAGATTTTGATGATTTAAGTACCATTGGAAAGATCTTAACAATATCTACACAATGAGAAATCCATCATTTGAGTTTGGAATGGCAAATAATGAAATAAATTGCTGAAAAGAAGCAACATCAACTTGAGGCACTAATTCCAAATCAGGTATAAATTCTTTTGATCTTTCCTTTGAGAACTTGTTTCACTAATACAAATCCTTAGTTTTTGTGTGTAAATATCATAACTAGAGAGATTGGCCATCTCTCTCCTTTGATAATCTTACATTCCATTGCAGAAGAAGTATTATTTTTTTTTGCAGGTTCCAAGAGGAAGGACAAATGACTACAAGAGAATGGTGTCTCTCTAAGAGACCAATTTGTTTCATAAGAGGATGATAAACAACAAAGAGGAAATATGCTGATGCAAAATCAGATCCAAACACTTGAAAAAAAACTTTCAGATACTATTGTCTCCATCACATCCATCCATCACATCCATACTTCATAATAAACCATTCACCTCATTCCACTCCATACTTTCCACTGACATTCACATACACTTTCCATCTCTTTTTGTCCATTCATAACCCATAAATAAAAACAAGAGGCTCATTCATATGCTTATTGCCCATTGCCATTTCTACTTTCCATTGCCATCTTCCATTTCCTGTCATTTTCATTCCGCAAATAAGCCCTGCTTCAATGCAAATTATTGAGTCCATAGTCCTTTGAGTCTAAGTTCTTTGTAAAAACGCCTTGAGGCTTGCATGCCTTAATGGCAAGTCCTCATGCTGACAAAAAATGGGAATACATTAATGTCCCTTGTTCGTTAGATCTTCCAGGTGACTCGACATCAGCAAATTCATTCGTACCTAGCAAGATGTGTTTGGGCATCTTGACTCTCATTGTCATCAATCGTGAGAGTTCTCGTGTTGACTAGTGGCATCCATTAATGGCCACTAAGCCAACAATTTCCTACTATGTTCGACATCAGAACATCTTTTCACATAGTAGGAATTGTGCCAATGAGTTTTGAAGATGTGAAGACTATTATTTTCAGCATTTTGGAGTAGATTCAGCAAGTTTTAGTAGAAGCAATAAAAAGTCATCTTATCTCTCTATCCATGACTCCTCTTGTTCAGCCACTTGAAGAAGAATATGATCAGAATTTTTCAGCCACCACACATACAACTCATCCATTCCAAAGGGTAAGTGGAGGTACGTCATTTTCTAACTTTTGACCATAGAATTCCATAAAAACCTAAAATGATAATTGTTGGAAAAACATTTCTCTTCCTCATTTCATAAAATTGCCAATACCATCAGTTGGGGGGGGGGGGGGGGGGGGAATACATTCATATTCATATCTTGCCATGTCCATATCAAATTCAGGAGCTCACATACTTCCAACATATATTAATTATTACATTGCTATTATGAGCATACAATGGCTTTTGAAAAAAAAAGTGCTTAAAGGATAAATTGGATACAAACAAAATCATGGTTTTCACACAAGAACCAACCATCATGCAATCCAATAAAGATATACTTTGCAACAATAATCAAAATATCATTATGCAAAGTTCAAAGATCAAAATAGAAGGCAACAAAAAAAAATAAAAAAAATGGTTGTAACACAACAACCAACCATGTTGCAATTCAAGTGAAACACTTTGCAGAAATATGAAGTTATCAAATGATATCATGCAAAGTTAAGCCAAAGCTCAAGGATCAAAAGAGTTAATGTAATATATATTGCATGAGGACATGCAATAGCTTCAGTTGGGGGGTATGTTGAGTCTTGAAAATGTCATTCATTTCCATTACAATTTCACTATTATGTCCATTATATCACCTCCATTTCACCTCCATTTCACTACTATGTCACCACATTCATCCCACTTTCATTATCATTGGGCCACCTTTATGTTTTCCCAATCTTTATTATTTCTAAGCCTTTTAAGTGAATTTGTGGTTAAAAATTAGAAAATAATGTGCATATGCTTATACCTAACAAATGGGTTGAGATTGTTGACATGTGTAGGTTGAAAGGAGGCTTCTAGAAGACCCTTATGTGGCACTCTAAGGCCAAATTCGAATTTGAGTGGAAAGAATCATGGGATCATGAGGATATGTGTCACATCTCCTAATTGTATTGTAACTCTAAGAAGACATGTGTCTTATCAGTTCTTATTCTGATTAGGACTTTGGAGGTAGAGGGAGAGATTCATGGACACTCATTAATGAGATGGCTTCTCATATTTTTGTATAAATAGGAGATCTCTCTCCTTCATTTGTTAGCTTAGAGTTTGGAGTTCTTAAGTCTTTTTAGCTTGTGAGTTTGTAGTTCTTCCTTGATGGCTTTTGAAAGCTTTGGAGAGCTTTGTTGTACTTTGTAATTTTGAAGAATTTGAATAAAGCTTTGATGTTCTCAACATGGAAGGAGATGTGAAGTAGATGTCATGGAGCACATTAGAATGTAAGGTAGAGTAGCTTTCATTTTGTAATTTTGCTTTGATTTCATTATGTCATTTGATTGCTTCCAAGTTGGTAGATTAGATTTTTCATTCATGCAATTTTAATTCATGCAAGTGTGTTCAACCGGTTGATTGTAGGTTAATAATGCACATAGCTTTTTAATGACTAATGACATGACGGAATCATCTTGTCCTTCTGCTGATTTATTTTTTTGAGTTCTAATTCCAACATTGTTATTTCTTTCAGTTTTGTTTTGCTCATTTACTTTCATGCAATTTAGACATCATATTACTCAACTTGTTCATGATTGCTCCCCATAAGGTAGATTGAGTTGAAGGGTAAAGGATCAGAAGAGTTGAAGTAGTGTGATTAGTTTCCTTTATGCAATTTAGATATCATATTGCTTAACTTGTTCATGATTTCTTCCCATAAGGTAGATTGAGTTGAAGGGTAAAGGATTAGAAGAGTTGAAGTAGTGTGATTAGTTTCCTTTATGCAATTTAGATATCATATTGCTTAACTTGTTCATGATTGCTTCCCATAAGGTAGATTGAGCTGAAGGGTAAAGGATCAGAAGAGTTGAAGTAGTGTGATTAGTTTCCTTTATGCAATTTAGATATCATATTGCTTAAATTGTTCATGATTGCTTCCCATAAGGTAGATTGAGCTGAAGGGTAAAGGATTAGAAGAGTTGAAGTAGTGTGAATTAGTTGTTTTGCTTTCAGTCTTTGAGTTGCTTTAAGTTCAGTTTTTACTTTCTTCAGTTTTCTTTTTATACAACAGCAAGGATACTGGGTTTCATAGTCACTAGCTCATTGATTGGTTATTGCATTCTATTTTGATTGAAGTAGCTGCATATTTACACTTTTGTTTAAGTACTAATTCCATCAATAACATGTTTTAAGATCTTTTGAAGTGCTAAGTTTTGGAAGTTACCATTAGGGACATAGGCCTTGTCTTGAAATCTCTATCCATACTTGTGCTTTAAAAGTATTCTTAACACCTTAGAATAGGATTTCCATTTGCATTAGTCACTTTAGGAAACCGACAAAAACAAAAGCCCAAAACAAAATAAAATCTATAAAACAACGAAGTAAGAAAAAGGTTGACTAAGCACATATGGTGTTCCACACTTCATCAGTTTACGATACCCGGATTGATAATTTATGTAGAGCAATTTAAGACGTTAAATTGACTAGACAGTACTATTTGACCGTTCTTGATTAATTATCTTATTTGCTCTGGAACTTCATCCAACACTTGTTTAATTGTCTTATTTACTTTGGAACTTCTTCTAATAGTAATGAATGATTTCTATGATTTTTCTCATGGCTGGTTCAACTCGTTATATAACACTAATGATTTATTAGTTCAGAATTGGTTAATATCATTTTTGACATGCTAATCCCGAAGCTCCCACATCTCTCTGTTTCAGGGGTATGGTGTGTGCCATTAACTTCTTTTATTATTTGTGCAATAATCGGGCCATAATTTGTGTATATGCTCTTTGAGTGACCCATTCCATTTTATATGTAATTAGGCTTATTATTCGCGGAAAATGAGGACTTAAAACTGGGAGTCTTGCCCTAGCCCATGGGCGTATCAGGTCCTTCCCGGTTATTTGTTGGCAATCTCTGTATTACAATACTTCTTGAATTTTTTTGATTCTTTATAGTACCACATTACTATATGGTTTCGGGTTACCTACCAGCAATATAAAATTTATGTTTATTATGGTTCTCAAAGATAGCAGTAGGATAAGCCTCGGCCCAAGTTTTCCTCTATATTTATTATGTGGTTTTAGTTATGTCAAGGAAATAATACGTATTTCTTTCTTGTAATAAAAGTATGCCCAGATTCTCTCTGGTAATTCTGGTTCTTACTTAGTTTAATTCTTTCCTTTCTAAGTAAGTTTCTAAGTCTGTACTACATTCTTAAATTTATATCTGAACTAGAAAAAACTCTCTTTCTATGATTTATGGAAATAGCTACTCTCCTACTTCAGGATATTACTGTACAATATTTAAATTTCCAAGTTTTCAATAACAATATTTTTCCAGAACTGAGCATTTACTCTATCATCTCATATTTAAATAAAGTTTCTCCAAGTTGTTGAAGTCACCTCTGTAATTTAACAGATTCCAATCCTTTTAACCTTGAGACTTGCCTTTAGGTCCAAATCTTCCTAGAGAGCTTTCTCAAAAGATCAATGTCTTCTTGCAAGGCTTCACACATAGTGCCACAGCTATCTGGTCACCACCAAACTTAGCCTCTTTTCTTGTCTGACCCTTCAGCACAGATTCTCTCCCCTTCTCGTCTGTTACTCTCCAGTTTCCTATCTACCCTCTTGAGTCCTTTCCTTGGAGAATTCATAATTAGGGAGGTAGTTAGGGTTAGGCAACTGCCTATCCTAACTTTCTTGATATGAAAAGTTACAAGATTTGTTAACACTCCAAAATAGTTTTCTTTATAATTATCAAATTTAAATACTTAATTCAAACAATAACCATAATATCCAGTTTTATTTTCACTGCCGTAAAATAAAAATAATTACATTTTTCTCGAAACATCACAATTTCATTATACAAAATTATCACTCCATATATTTTATACAAATTTCTTATATTTTAAACAAGTTTTATATATATATATATATATATATATATATATATATATATATATATATATATAATTCTTATATATATAAAATTATAATTATAATTATATAATTCTTATATTTTATATTTTATATATATATATATATATATATATATATATATATATATATATTCCCAATCGTTCATCTAAATTTTTTGAGAAGAAACAAATTCATATTTCACATAATTTTTATATATGAAAAATAAATATAAAAACATATTTTTTTAAATAATTTTTAATTCTTTTATTTCTATAAAATATATATTTTTTCTAATTTTCTATATTAAAAAAAAATAATAATTTATTATATTAATACTTAAACTTCATTGAACTAAATATATTTCTTTTAACCTCTTCGTTATATTTCATATGCTTTATTATATTATAGCAATAAATTAGCCTTTAATATATTGTTTTTAATTTATATCCATTTTTATATACATTATTTTCCCTAAATATGTCATTTACAATCCTTTGTTATTCATCTTATTTCCACTAAATTGTTGTTATAAAATTATCATGAAAAACCATTTAAATATTTATGATACTTTAATTTATAATTTTAAATAAAATAAAACTAAATTGTATTGTTATTTAAAATTGATAAAAATAAAACTTAATGTATTTTGTAAAATTATTATATAAAAATATAAATACAAAAATATTATATTTATAAATATAAATAAAAGAAAAGAAAATAAAATATTAAAATAATTATTCTTTTACTAAAACAATTCTATTAATAATCATATCAAGGAATTGAGTACAATCGTATTTTATATTATTTATTAAAAGTAAGATTAACTAAAAGAAATTATTTCAGTACCACTTTTGTTACGAGCATTGATATGATTTTGACCCTAATGGTTTTATTTTTATAATTTTAACTATTAATAGTGGGAAAACAATTTTAATAAGCGAAATTAAAATTTACAAATCCCTTTTACTATTTTGTAATTTTATTTTAATAATGATTACATTATCACTTCAAGTCTTCTTCTTAAACTATATAGGTAAGTAATAGTTATCTTATTAGTTTGTTATCTTAATTTATGTTTCAATAATTAAGCGCTATAATATTTAATCCATTTTTTTTATTATTATTCAAAATGAATTATTTTATAATTGTTTTTTTTTTAATCATGGTACTCTAGATAAATTAAATTGACTTGGAAGCCCATTTTATATTAGTTTGCAGATTTGAGTTATGGAAACTTCTAGAGCTTCAAAAATAACATTTTGGAGATAAAAAATTGTTAGCTTAAATCCTATTCTCTTGATGTGGTTTTATACACTAATTCCTTTCCAATAGTATAAAAGTCACCTCAATCAAGTTTCTTATGTGCAAGTTATATCTCTCATAAATTAGCCTACCTTATTGACAACTATGGTACCAAGTGGGCTCTACTTTAGCTTTTATAACTAACAAATGTGGGCCTAGTCACATAAAGGTTTTTAAGAAGAATTTCAAGGGTCCAAAATCCTACATCTAGTGGAGGTTTGAGGCATGAAAAACCATTAACCTTAACTCTAGATGATAATCAAGTTATGTTAAATACTATATTTCTAGAAAGAGAAGGGGTTCCAGTATTTTTTTATTTTTATTTTTCTATAGTTGATAAAAATATTGGGTTATTAAAGAATGAAGACAAAATAGAATATTTTAGAAAAAATATTCATACCACAATGTCCATGGAATCTCCATAGATTTCTCTTTTCTTTTTATTTGCATTTCATAGCTGAGAAAAAAATAAGAAAGTATAGACATCACCATATAATTAGGTTTTCTACCATATTGGGTTTTCAAGGTCACATCTTGTGTTTATTTGTATGAAAAGTGTGTTTATTTACTTGTTTCTTTCATTTTAGTTTAAGTTGTTTTCATAATTTTTAATAATACACTAATAATAATCTAAGATAATAAAGTGCATAATAAATATATAAATGGGGAACCACGTAGCAAGGCACACATATTCTTAGTCATATTTGGTCCTATGCATATTGAGTAAAGTTTGGACACGTGGCATCATGCAATTTACTTAGGCTTTAATGAGAGTTGTATAGTTTTAATGCCTCCATGATTGTTGTTTCCTTTGACATTGTCTCATGATTGTATGCTATCCTCCATGTCTTACTCATGCACAATGGAACTCAACATAGTCGTTGGATTTTATTGCATAAAGAATTGTGATTTCTCATCTCACCTTCACCTACCCTTATAGTTCTCACTCATAAGAAAGTATACTTTGGTTAATTTCATTGTTTTGGTTTCATTTTTTGTCTCTATGTCTCTCATATATGTTATGGGGATGTCAGCTCACCATCTCAATTTTCCCCGGTCCCACCCTCCTTCAATACGTTGACTATAATTGTTGACTTCCCTTGTTTATCATGTGTCTATCTCTTTAAAAGTCTAGATTGTTTCTTAATACTCAATGGCTCCTTCCTTGTTGGCTACATCACCTCTTTACTATCATGGATTAAATTGGTTAGGGTTGTCATAGTCATCATGAGTGTTAGGTCATTCACATCTCAACAAATTTCTATTAAGAATAAGCTCCATACAAGTCTTGATGATGCATCCCCTTTGGGATTAGAAATATCCACAAAATATGATCACTACTATGGATATTCTAAAATTTAGCTCAACTAAAAATTAAATTAATATTATAAAAATAAAATCCAAAAGAAAAAGATCATTTATTTAAAATAATAACATTGAAGAAAACATGGGACAATAAATCCCTAATACTAATTGAAACAGTTATATCAAATATCTCAAATTATAAACCCATCTTAAAAAATATACAAATTTTAATTTTAAAAATATTTTTTTTTTTAAATCAAAAAATAACTATAAATGCATTTACTATTTTTAATAAGATTATTAAATTATTAAATCTATTTATTTATAATTAATAATAATTTATTTATTAAAATTTTAAAAATCTAAAAACTAATTAAAAAGAACCTCGTTTTAAAATTTATGTATTATTTTTTAAAATTTATTTAATTTTAATTAATAATAATTTATTTCTTAAAATAAATATGTATAAAGGTTATGCACTAACGAGTACAAAATAGAGTTGGCGAAACCAATCGTTTCAAAATATTACTAATTAAAAAAAAAAAAACTTTATAATATTTTACTATAGTAAAAAATATGGAAGAGAAATTAAAAGTTAAGTAGACAAATTAAAAATATTACTAATTAAAAAAAAAAAACTTTATTATATTTTACTATAGTAAAAAATATGGAACTATAATTTAAAGAGAGAAATTAAAAGTTAAGTAGACAAATTAAAAGGTAAAGGTTAAGTAGAAATTGGATACAAATAAAAGAGAGAAAAATTAAAAATTAAGTAGAGAAATTAAAAGTTAAGTAGGCATTGAATACCAATAAAGGGATCACATGAGTAGATTGTTAGGGGAGATACTTTATTGAAGTTTGGTTTGGTTAAGTGGGTGAGAAATAATTTAATTAGTTTTCATGTTATTAATGTTTTAGAGTGTTATTTGAAGTGATATAATTGTTTTATGAAATAGAGTGGTTTATAGTGTTATTTGAAGTGATATATTTGTTTTATGAAATAGAGCTTGAAAATAAATTAGATTGAATCTAGAATTTGTTTCTTATATTTAGAATTGAAAAGATGAAAATATATATTTTTTTAGGATTAGTGTTAAGAATTTTTTGTTTTTGTTTTTCTATTTTTATTTAATTTAATATTTCTTTATAACCCATACCTAAAATATTATTATGGGAGGAAATTTCCATAGTTATTTCATAATTTTTATCGCACTCCTTTATATTAGTTAGGAGAGATTTGTAGCATAAACAATATGGATGTTCCATAGTTGGGTGTTAACAAAGAAGAATAGAGAATTTTCACTCCAAAAGACCAAATATATGTGTCAACTACCACAAGAACTAGAAACATTTAAAGATAAACTAACAAGAAGGAGAATTAGAATGATTTAAGATATTTGTTATTAAAGTAAAATTATTATATTATTGTTCAACATAATTAAGTATATGTATAATGACCAAAAACTTACTTCTTTATCTTCTTAATAGTATACCCTTCACCACTAACACTTTTCACTTTACTCTTATCCCCATGTAACAACTATTAGCACCTTCTAGTTGACTTAAAATTATTAATACTTTATCCTTGACATGCAACACTTAATTCAATGTTGACACCTAATGTTTTATCTTAACATTATATCATTAACTCTAGACGTCTTACACTTCAATTTTAACCATTCACACTTCACCATTTATTTCTTATGTCCATTTGGTAATGCTTTTCCATTAACTTATAAATGCTAAAAAATAATTAAAATTATATTATTTATTCTTTAATCTTGACCTATAACCTTTAGTTCTTTATCCATAACCCAATTAACACTCAATTATTCACCCATAACCCCTAATTCTTAATGTTTTATCTATAAACCAAATAAATTTTTTTTGGAAGCTTTATAAATATATTTAAATTATTGATATTACATTGATAACTATTTTACGTTATATTAATAAATAAAATAATATTAAATACATCATTCTTGACCCTTGGTACTTACCACTGACCCTAACATTAATACTTTAATATTTAAGATTTACATTAAACAATTTATCTTTCACTATTAATAGTTAATAATTTACTATTTATTATTAATCTCTTTTTATTTTAACCACCATCATCATCATTAATAATAATAATAATAATAAAGATTGATAGAATTTTAACAATATCATATTATTATACACTAATAATGATGAATGGATGGGTTAATATGTGGAATTAATTATTTGATTGGGTAGTAGTATGTGTTTATGTATTATATGTTACTCATTAAATTCTTTAAAATTATTTATTAATATTAAAATATTAATTTGATGTATTATTATTATGATAATTTTTTGTCAATAGTATTTACATAATTTTATTAGTAGATTGGTATGGATATTTTATAAGTTGATCGTTGTTTTAGGTTACAAAAGAATAAATAAATAAGCCTCAATGGATCATTGGTAAAGCCTATGTGTTAGTGGTCAAGTGCAAAGTATTAAGTGTGATGGCTAAGTGTAAAATTTGAAGGGTTGAGAGTTAAAGGTAAAATATGAGTTGAAAACAATTTTAAGGATTGATTATGTATTATATGTCACTAATTAAATTAGTTAAAATTATTCATTAATATTTAAACATTGATTTGGTGTATTATTAGTATTATGATGATTTTTGGTTAATAATATTTAAATAATTTTATTAGTGAATTGGTATCCGTATTTTTATAAGTTGATAGTTGTTTTAAGATTGACTTCTAAATTATAATTATTCAAGTTTTAAAATTGTTCTCAACTCATACTTTACCTTTAACTCCCAAGGCTTCAATTTTTACACTTAGGTGTCCCACTTAATACTTTGCACTTGATGACTAAGAGGTAGGCTTTACCCATGATTCATTAACACTTATTTCCTTAAGCTTGTTTAACCTAAAACAACTATGAACCAATAAAACTAGAAAAAGATCCACTAATGAAATTATTTAAATATTTTTTTTTTCTCGGTAAAAACTAAATCTATTAAGAGAAATCAATATGGTACAAACAGGAAAGACAAAAGACCGTCAGACCGGAAATGATAGATACATCAACCTCGGTCCCGGAAGAGAGATACAATCACAGAGCTGCAGGAAAGACAAAAAACCGACAGACCGGAAATGATAAATTCGTCAACCTCGGTCTCGGAAGGAAGAAACAACACTGATACACCTGAAGATTCGATAGCAAATACTAACTGTCAGGCTGTTACCCCAGCGGGACAGTGATTACACCACACTGTTTTTTCCCTTTCTTTTTGTTAACTTTTGTCCAACCCTCGTGAGGAGTATGGGCAAGAACAACTTGGAGACTGGAGTTCTCTATCATTGGGGACTCCTCTGAATCAGAGGAGGAAAACTCATGGGGACGTTTCTGCGCGTTTGCTGAGACCTGGGTGTGCTCCATAATGTTCGTGGGCGGATCCATCGTCTGCGGCATCTGATATGGTTCTGACTGATTTTCCTCCTTTTCCATACTTGGAACCTTTTCCATATTAGGGGGGCTGGAGCGTCTGGTTGGCGGCGGTGGGCAGGGGGCCCAACGCTTAGGCTTAGAATGAGCAAAGAGGCCCTTTTTTGCTCTTGCGGACAGCGAAGGGCAAGAGATATGTAGGTGCCCTGTTTGGTTACAATGACGGCATCTGAAGGCAGTGTTCTCGTACTCTATAAACTGGGTCCAGATAGCGTCCTTGATCTTGAGATTGATGTACTCTGGCAATCCCTTACTTAAATCAATCTCCACACAAACTCTGGCGTATGTGTAGAGACCCTGCCTCTCTCTTTCGTAGTCTCCCTTCCAAAAGCTACCCAGGGCATTGCCTATTTTCCTGTATACTTCTGTACGCCACAGGTGAATTGGGAGATTTGGAAGCCTGATCCAAACAGGAGCCTTGGTGATGACTGCTGAAGCTGGGTCAAAGTCGGGAAACCATGGAGTTAGGAAGAGACCAGCTGAACCCATGAACCAAGGGCCTTCGTCTAGGGCATTGTAGCATTGCTCTAGGTCATCGAACAGCACTATGAAATATCCTTTAGCACAGAAATAAACCTTACAACGGTCAGTCCAGTTATCTTTGATCCAGTCATAAAGATCCTGTGAGCGCGGCCAAAGCCCATTGAATCTGCATATGATGGCTCTTTCAGCAAATTTCTGGGTTTCGTCTTCAAGCTCAGGGTAGGAGATTTCAACTGATGGGATCTCCTCCACTTTGTCAACCAAAAAGGGCTTGGGTGCAGTCTGTATTGGTGGTTCCGTCTTTTCAGCCTGCTTGCCATGGACTGCATCTTTGAACGAAAAAGCCTTAGCTGAAGAAGGCTCTCCCCCAGCTCCTCCTCTAAGACGAAGGGAAAGGATAATAGATGCATCTTTCTCAATGCCATAAAAAGAAATAGGAAAGGGATCCTCAAGATGTTTACCTTGGTAGAGAAGCCGTTGGTCTGCCGAAGGGATTCCCAATTTGATGTCCAATGCATGCTTGAGATTCCGCACTGGATCCGCCTGGCAAACCCATTGAAGCATAGATTTTCCTGAAAGAAGCCTGATTTGAATCTGGAAAGCCGCGGATGATTCTGAAGGTCTTTTTCCCCATCTGACCTGAGAAGCAGTCTTTTCTTTCCCTATATCGAAATTATTTAAATATTATTAACCAAAAATTATTATAATAAATATTATAATAATAATACATCAAATTAATATTAAAATATTAATGAATAAGTTAAACTAATTTAATCATTAGAATATAATACATAATCACAGCTAAATCAAATAATAAATTCCACATTAATCCATCCATTCATCAATAGTAGTGTATAATAATATGATAATGTTGAAAGTCTATCAATCCCACATTACCAAAATACATAATATATGTGTCAAAATAAGTAATATATAAGTCCAAAAAACTTGAATATTGAGATGAAATTCACCATTGAAAATTATTTATTTATAGAAATAATAATATAAAGATTTAATTTTAAGTATCATTTGTTGTAATTTTTTTAGACAAATAAGATATTTTATATTGGAAATATAAATTTAATAATTACTCACACAATTAAATTAAAAATTGCAATTTTTATATTTTTAAGTGATTAAAATTTTATAAGAGAGAAACAATCTACTATTTAATTAAGGATGTAAATCAACACAATTTTTTTAATGTCCATTTTTTTTATATATAGAGGATGTTTTTTTGGCAAACAATCATTAACCAAAACTCCCATAGTCTTTAAATGGAAATTATAGACCAATTTTATATTAAACTAAAAAACAATAACCTTTAATATCGAGAAAAAATATAAACTTTCAAATCACTTTATATCTTAAAGATATTGTAATCATTAAACATAGTAATTATTAAGCCAAATTAAATTTAACTAACTCCTAAATACATAAATATCCTAACAATAACTAATATTCCCATCTTATAAATGATAACCATTCATATGTATAATATCACTCCATCTAACATCCCTTTAGTGAGCTTGGTTTTGATTTTCCCCTTTTCTTTAGATTATATGAATTTAGAATTATATGAATGGAGGGAGAATATAATTCTATCCAAAATTACATTCAATAATTAGGTAGAACTTATTTAACTTTAATTTCAATTATAACTAGTATAAATTTATCTTAATTCTAGATCTACTAAGTGTGGATTAAATCTATTAAGGTGTAAACTACTTTTTGAGGGAAAAAGCGAACATATAGAGTTAATATGTATATATCCTTGCTTTTCATAATATTATTTATATTATGTAAATTTCACATCTCTATATATAGAGATATTCTTATTCTTTTATTTTATTCATTTGATATTATATTATTATTATTATAAATGTGTATAAGCTCCTTCCTAAATAAATGTATAATGAAGTTACCCTATTTACTTATTTTTATATATTTCATTTATTATTTAACCTAATATGACAACATCAACCCCTATAATTATCATATAGTTATTTATTCTCTATATATAATTATTACAAGTATTAAGCATTTACATATATGATTATTTAGGAAATATAAATATGGAGTTTTGAAATGTCTTTGTTAAGAATATGAATTATCATTGTTTTAATTCTTTAATGTGATATGCATATTATGTTTTTTTGATAGAAAGAGTTTGTAGTTTTATTAATAAAATCAACATTGTAAGAAAACAAATGTTTTAAAGAAATTTTTTTATGTAAACCTATATTTCTTATTTTTTAATGCAAGTATCTTTTTATTATCTTTTAATGTAACATTTTCTAATGAAACCCCCTAGAGATCTCACCTAGAAAGGCCATGAAAATGCAAAGTGTTGTGAGTTCAAGGTCCCATGTTCAAATCCCATATTTCCTACCCATTAGCCTTGTTTTGGGGGGTAGTTTAGTCCACCTAAGGCTATAGTGGTAGATATAGGAATCGGCCCCACGTCATGCTAGTATGAGACCTACCTAGTTGTTGATTCCCCTAGTTAAAAAAAAGGTAACATTTTTTGATGCTAAGATGTTATAATGTGAAAACATCTCCTCTATGCCAAGTCATAACACCTCACATTGTAATAAGATCATAGACCTCACAAAAAAATCCACCTCGAAACAACATGTTTTGACTAACTAAGATAACCCATTGGGCTATTATTTCCCAAGTAAAACCTTGTAAGGTTCCATCCTCTTCCTAAAAATATCTAAATGGAGGAAAACTCAATCCCCAACCATAAAAATAGCTAGTAATGTGGCGAGAGTCATTGAAGCCCAAAGCTTAGCCAGGCAAACCAAACAAAAGAGCTTACACCAAATTTTACCTTGAAACTTTTCATTTGACCTAATTAAGCCAACTCATTAAGATGTATTTACTCCTTAAGTGTGTGTGATCTATTTTGTATTATTGGCAATGTTCATATCAATTGGTATCAAATCATATGATAATATATTTTAGATCTAGTTACTTTAATGATTTCCATATCTTATCGTGACTAGATATCATTTTATTAGCCTTTTTATTGACCTTCTTTCACCCATACCAAATTGCATGCCATTTGGCTTCATCCGTCTTTTACCCTTAATGAGTGTCACTATAATTTACTTGTAACAATCAAGGAATAGTATCTACTCTACTCAAAGGTTTCTACCCTAATACCCTACAAAAAAATCTACTATATTCATGGTTAATGTTATTTTGAGTTATGCATTTTGTAAGGTACCTAATACCCTTTACGTACTTCAAGGATACGGGGTAATCTCTTAACCACTTGAATTGACATTATTTTCCTTTTCCATTACTACATTCTATTTTTTTTATCAACTATTTATCATATGTATGTATTACAATACACATTTATGAATTTAGTGAAATCATCAAATTTCCCATAAGATCATAATTTATATTTGCAAGCTCATATAAGCAATTAGAACTGATCAAAATGGAAATTGATTCAAACCATGAAATACACCATATAATTTATCATGATGCACAAGTATATTGATGAAAATTTATTTGTCTAGAATTGTCCACCAATTAGTTACAAAGGAGGATGTTCCACCCAATCATAAGATCCCTATTATAATAGTCATTCCATTACTCAGGCCACCCCAATCTATGGATATGAATCTATAATGACAAACTCTTCCTATGGCTAAATCTAACTTCTGTTCCTGCAACCAAATGCCTAGGTAATAGTCAATATTTACACTCACAACAATCCTTGTCTACAAACATATTCCTCATTATCCCATGCAACCCAAGGAATGGTATCCCCTTCATTGTCAATAATCTATTAGGTTATCTCATTTCCCTGCATGGATTCAACATAAGCTAGCTCAAAGTAACACTAATATGATTCTAGGAATTATTAGTTATAGATAAATTTACTCAAAATTAGTTATTATCATATTTAATTCCATAATTTTCACCTAATTCATAACTACATGTTTCCATAATTCATTTATAGTATGCTTATGTTTATTTAATCAAGGATAAAAATATTAATTTCCTAAACTAAAGGATAGTTTATAGGGTAGTTTGAACTTCTAATAGCTTGTATTTTCGATTATTTGAATGGAACCTAACACTTTAACTCTTGTAATTCCTTCCCCAAAATAATAGTTCACCTACATAGAAATGAGTAAATTGCAATTTGCATGGCATGAAGGGGCCACATATCCTTATGCAATTCAATGTACCTCCTTCATGCACTAACCCCACTAAGGCTTAAATAAATAAAAAATAGTTAACAATCAAGGGAAATAATTAAGGTCACACAGATTAGGTTAAATCACTTACTAAGCTCCATTTCCTTAGCCTACTTAACCCCCCTTATCTTTTCCCTTTTATGGAATCACAACCTCCATTATTTTTGTCCTTATCTTCTATAGCCAATTATGTAAATTATTATCATTCAATATTTTATTACAATTTATATTTGCCAAATTATATCCATTCATCATATAAATTAACAATACTGAGTCAAGGACCAAAACTAGGGCATTATATTCCCTTCCCCTAGAATATGCACCATCCTCAATTCACATCATCATTATATATAGTAACGTCATATTTTACATCAAAAGGTTTCAAAATAAATGTCAGTATGGCTCCCACATTACATCTCAAACTCCCAGATTCTGTATTTATGTATATATTGGGTCCGTTACACCTTTAGCTTCCCTATGAATCTATTGCTAATTATACCTACCTTCTTGTATAATATACACACTAGTTGTACCCGGACGTGGGTGTATTGACATGCCATTAAGGCCATCCCGAGCCTCAACACCTGTTGACAAGGCCGAGGAGGATCGCAGGTACAAGACAGTGATGACAACCAGTTTTTATTTAATGCTGAGGGCAAACGATGGTAAGGAGAGGTAGAGCATGTTAGCTACTGCATTGAAGCCGAACGAGTCTGCTCTGGTCTCGAGGAGTTCGGGAGTTATGGATTTTGGTACGAGGAATATGGTATTGGCAGGGACTTAGTTATTTAACCACATTGCCCAGACCTCCAAGGCTCAAAGAATGTCGTTTGATGCGCGCGATGGGCAAGATACTGTGCTGCAAGAGTTAATCAAAGAAACGGAGCAAAGGCTCCAGACGCTCCATTTGGATACTGTCATGCATCGAAGAGGAGTGCCTCATCGAGGCGGTCGTTCTGGGGTGCGCATTGTGAGGGATGAGGAGGCGCCACATCCCATAGCTCCCATAGCGGCCAGACCCCCCTCGTCATCCAGTTCAGAGGAGGAATTCCTGTTCTTGCCGGACTCTTACCAGACTTTTCGCTTTCGAATTCCTCGAAGGATCCTTCAGTCGGACGTAATCGTTAATTTTTCTGTGTATCTCTCTGAAGCGCCCTCGGTCAGCCCCTCATGGTCTTCCCCTGCTTCTGCTAGCCTCCAGGGTAGCGAAATTCTTATGGGGGATATGCAGGGCAGAGTATATCGTATGCCCCATCCGTTGGCAGCCACAGATCAAGTAGACCCGCCTCAGCCGGCTCCAGAACAGGACAACGCACTCCGTGATGTTTCTGTGCAGGAGATCTTGCCTCTGCGGAACCGAGATCAGAATAGAATTGAAGGACATGATTCGGTTCATCCGGGTTCGGAGGGCCAGCAGCAGGATGATGAGGAGTCGGTCATTTGGCTTGATCCGCCAAGTCCGGAGCAGAGGCAGCCACCTGTATCGCCCAATCACCTTACCTGAACCTGTTCGGAGGTGTTTCTCAAGGTTTTTGCTCACTTGTTCATGTCTGTGTTGGTTAAACTTTCCCTTTGTTCAGTTTCTGTTATAAGCCCTATAGAGGCAATTTGTTAAAAGTCAGAGTCAGTAAGCTTAAAATGTCTATTTTTGGCTATCCGAAACCATAAGGGATCCAAGAAACTCATTTGGACATTTTTGTAATGCCAGCTCAGTGGTCTGAAAGTCTGTTTCAGTTGTCTCAGGTGTCTTTGTTAGAGGGTGGCCTCGTCCCCCTTGGATGATGTAATTTATGTAAATATTTTTCTTTCTTAATATAGAAGTAGCCTTTACCCAGAAAAAAAAAAATATACACACTAGTTGTAACTCGAAGTTTCCTTCCAATTCCACTTAAAATAAATGCTAATTAATGACATGGTTAGGGTCATGCCCATACTTTTTCAATAATGAAACATGAAACAAGTTATGAACTTTTATGGTAGTAGGCAATGCAACCACGTATGAAATATGTTCTATCCTATATAATATCTCAGAAGGGAAACCATTAGGGGAATTTTGAGGTAAAAATGGCCTCTTAAGGGAAATGATGAAATAAGAGATGATTTTTTAAAGGAAAAGAAAGAAAGCTAAATTTTAATTGTATTTTTAAATTATCTCCTTACATGTTTACTCAAATTTCAAGCGTAGGAACCCATTGATGTGGAACTAATCTCCGCATCCAACGAGTACCCACTATGTATACTTTTGAGTAGACACACACTAGAAAAAATTGAAAATATATGAAATTCAGAAACACAAGTTAAGAAATACACTTTTTCATGCATTTTCATTTTTGTGTGTGGATATAATCAAAAGTATTCGTAGTGGGTACACGTTGGATGTAGGATTTAATTTTTCATCCAACGATTTCTTACACTTGACATATGAGAAAAATTATAAGCAGATAAGCTGAAAATACAATTAAAAAAAGTATATTTCTTCTTTTTCCATAAAAACAGTTACCACTAGGGATGACATAATCATCATGAAATCTTCTTGGTTCTTTTAAGTTGATTTTATCATAATATGTTTTTAGGCCCATTTTTTTCCTCCAAATTCCCCTAATGATTATTTCGCTACAATTTAGTGCAACTCACCTTCAACAAACGTTTCTTTGGTTTCCCTTTCAAAAGCACATGCTCCCCAAATTTAAATTCCCTTTACCTCATTAACTATTTTTCCTATTGAGTGTTGCCTTTAAATTATACTTTATCTTGACCATTTACACTTCCATTTCTCTAAGAATTTTGGCCAAGTACTACTCGATATGGTTGACTGTTCCAACTTGCTTGATTTTACACTTTATGGAATACAATGCCTCAAATGGAATAATTTTAAGGAAGCTAGATATCAATTATTGTAGACAAATTCTACAAAATATAGGTAATCCTTTCACTTTGATTTCATATCCATCACAAGAATTATTAAAATATATTCAAAAAGTTGATTAATTCTCTATATTTATCCATCAATTTATGGATGATCTTATTGACTTTCAAAGTTATACCAAAACCCTTGAATAATCCTTTCCAAAATCTTGAGGTAAATTTTAGACTTTTGTCTAAAATAATTACTTTGGGTATCCCGTGATGCTTAGAAATATCTTTCAAGTACCTATATTCTATATTAGCTACCTTATGAGCCAAATTAAATGGAATAAAGTGAGAAAATTTGGTTTATTTTTCATCCAATATGGTTACTGAATTGTGTTGCCTTATTGTCTTGGGAAACATAGTTATGAAATCAATAATTACCATTTCCCATTTCTACTCTAGAATTGGTAATGGTTATATAAAAATTGTCATGTCTACGGTGAACCTTTACTCTTTGATATTCCATACACTTGGCTATGTAATCAACCGTATCATTCTTCATTCTTGGCCAAGAGCATTGACTTATTACTACTAAAATTGTCTTCTAATAACTAAGATGTCCAACATATAGACATTACACATTTATTTTAAAACTAGTTTCCATAATTCATAACAATTAGGAACATTTAATATTTTTTATGCATAAGAATTCCATTCTCTCTCAATTTATAACCCTCATAATTCTATTGTACATTCTCTTTTTGTAAAACATTTTTTAATCAAGATCGTGTTCACTCGAGCTAATATACTAAAAAATTATATTCCTTAATCAAATGTTCACCTACTTATGGTTGTAACACACTTTAAATGTACTCTTCTATTGACTACACCAACAACCTTGTTCTCCTTCCCTCTAATAAATTTAATATCAGTCATTTTCAACAACAAATTCCAATCATCTTGTTTTCCTAGAATTTAAGGTACTAAATTAAAATAAATATTTCAAATCACTGTGGTCTATTTTTAACTTGACATTTCTCCCCATCAAGTATTATATCCAAATCTTTAGCACATGTGCTATTATAGAAAGTCCTAGTTCATGTGTTATAATTATTTTCATTCTCATTAAGCTTGCAAATTTCATAACAAATCATATGCCCATTCTGAGTAAGATCTCCACCAAGCCCCTCTTTGCAAGCATTCGTAAATACAAAAAAAAAAAAAATTTGGGTCAATAATCTTAAGAATGGTTGTAGTAGTAAGCAATTCCTTTAACAACTAAAATATTTCTTCACACTTTGGTATCTATAAAAATCTATAAGGATGAAATGGGATGAGAAGTCTTGGACATAATTTTATGAATCTTCTATAGTATCAAACAAGCCCCATGATTGGCCTTACATTAGTTAAATTCTTAGGCATAGGCCATTCCATAATAGATGCAATATTTTCTACATCCTTTTATATTCCTTCATTAGACGTGATGTTTCCAAAGTATTGAATCTTCCTTTGATAAAAGGAAAATTTTCTTAATTTTAGACACAACTAATGCTCTCTCGGTACCTATAGCACTAACCTCAATTTATGATCATGCCCCTCCTCTGACTTTGGATAAATAATAATGTCATCTAGGAATATAGTGAAAAACATATCCAAGTAATTTCTAAATATCCCATTCATTAAAAGCATGAAGGTAGTTGGTGCATCTGTCAATCCAAATAGAGGATACTTATTTCTCACAGTGACCTTGTCAACTATATCAAACAAATGCACAACTATAAAGTCTTAGGTGTATATACCCATTCTTTAACAATTCTTCTATTTTAATTTGTATCACCTTTAATTTAGCTGTACTCATTTTATGTGGAGTCTTAGATATTTGAGCAACTCTAGGTATCAGCTTCATAGAAAGAACAATATATCTTTTTTTCTGGTAAACCTAGTATCTCCCCAAATACACTTTCATATTGTTGTAACACAAAAATTCCTCAATATTTGGGACTATACAGTTTACTAGCTCTTCCATATGGGATGCATGCAATTAAAAACATTTCATGAAGCATCTTTTCAACTATAACGCTGAAATATCTTTTATAGAAATGGGCTTTTAGGAATTCCTTTCATTATCCTCTAGTTTCCTATTCACCAAGCTAAGTGAAAGTCTTCCCATGACAATATAGGATATCGTAATGCACATCCAACTAGTTCATTCCAATGGGAAGCCTTTGACAATTTCATTAATTTTCCTTTTTGTTCCAATAGCCAGTTGAACCAAACATGATTTATCATGCTTATTTATTTATAACAAAACATTTCAACCAAAATAGGGGCATTCTAACTAATTTTTTTTTCCTAAATCAATTAAAATTGCAATAGGTTGATTAGTAATCATACTTTCAACCTTAATCATGTTTGATTGATGGTATACTCGTCAATGTTATAGGGGAGTATATGTTCTTGGAATGTTCCTACCCACATACTCTATTATAGTATCTTCCTCGTTCTTCCTTCCTTTTGATGGAAATCTATGTACAAATGATTTCTTTCACATCCCCAATGTTACATTGGATGTGCTATCCATTTTTCACAAGGATTTTTTCATCTTAGATCCACTCTAAGTGGGATAGCTCTATCGATATGTATTATGACTTTTCCTAAAGAAAGAAGCTTGAAATTAGTTCATCCTATGATCTCTTTTTTCCTATAATTATATCACTAGGACTTCTAAAATATGCTCCACCTTTGATCTATCATATAAGCATTTAAACTTCATGATTCTTATATTAATCAACTAAATTTTATCTTTGTAGAGTATAGAAAACCAACTTAGGGATATTTGTGTATTTCCCTTATGTTCTTTAATATAGTTAACATACTTTAACGACACCAAATTGTTTTCTTATATTCTTACATAGTCATAGTCATAGTCATATTTCCCAACTTGATTTTAAAAAATCTCTACATCTCTTTCTCATAATTATGCCAAAAAATATATTATTTCTAGAAATACTTATTGAATTCTTCTAGGAAATTTTCCTCTAATCAATATGATTAACTTGTGTTGTAGCATCATTCTACACTTCCTTGTCCTAGAAACATGCCTAGTTTACCACCATACACACCTATTGTTGAACTTTCTCACTCTATATAGGATCAGGATTTAAACAGGAACACAACAAATTACAGAGATAACCATAAACACAGAGATGGAGTAGAAATAATACTTCATTTCATTAATATAAAATATTGAAATATGCTTACAAACATAAATGCAAATAAACCAGCTAGGGTGATGGTACGTTATCTCTGAGAAGAGATGTGGCAGCTACATGCCTCTGAAATGCCTTACAATGAGGCTCAAGGGCCTTTTTATTATTGAACAATAAGAGAAAACCCTAAACAACCAAAACCCTAACCCAAGGAAATGTAACACCAAGAGTTTATGGGCCCCGTTGGGGTGAGTTGGACATCTAACTTCGCGGGGTCACGACTTGTTCACATTATATCCTTTTGACACGCATGATAGCTCGTTGGAAATATCTCTCCGAGGACTATGATAGGAAAGATGATTTTAAGGAAACTGAAAAACTAAAAGAAGCAATGGTGGGGGTCCAAGTGGAATTGGTGGGTGGCCACCAATATCCACCTGGATCAATAAACTAGTTAAATAACATTCTTTAGCAAACCACATACTCTTCTTTCTCACAAAAGGAGTGTTTTCATGCCATTCCCACTTAGAAAACGAGAGAATACATTAAAAAGTGGATAAAATAATATGAAAATAATGAAATTCATGCACACGTTGAGTGTGGTTTATAGGGAAACGACTTCCATAACTTCTTGAAACATGTTCCAAATTGTTTCAACCAACATGTAATGGTACAAGAGTTGGGATAATTGGAATGAAAACTACTTCCATAACTTCTTGAAACATGTTCCAAATTGTTTCAACCAACTTGTAATGGTACAAGAATAGGGATAATTGGAAGGGAGGCACAAGAATTAATGTAATAGAAAATATATGTTTATGATATCCTTTAGGAAAAAATATTTGGGATAAATTTCAGAAAGGAATTATTTTTACATGTTTTTCCCAAAAAAATAGATTCTTCAAATTCCTATTTTCCTAATAAATAATCACCAAAATTTTATAACATAAAATTAGCTTTCATTAAAAATTTCCGAAACATTATAGAGACTATACAAAATCAATACAAGATTGAATATTTTTACAGAAATATCAGGAAAATTTTCATAATTTTCATATTAGGGACTAGCAAGATTCACAAACATTCCTACACTTTAAGATAAATTTCCATCCTTAAAATTGCTTTTGATATTATTGTGCCATATCCATAAAAAATGATTGTTTCCCTTAGTTTTATATGACCTTTAACCATTAAAAATTCCTTATTCTTTAATTGTTGTCTCCCTTTTATGCATTTTAAGCTTAAAACCTTATTCATGTTCTCGTTCAATCACATAGAGAAGTGTTTCAGTCCTAAAGAAATCTTAAGTAGCCTAGGGATGTAGGAATCTAGATGATGCTATATAAGGTAGTCATAAAAAATCAATTATAACTATGTATATTGTTACTCACTTCAATTTGAGTGCAAGATCTATATTTAGCATTTGTCTTCAATGATTGATATCTTTCTACAATGGTTTTCATACTAACTCTCCTACTTAGTTAGTTAGAATTAGTTATTTCAATCTTATTTTTGTTTTATCTATTTGGTTTAAGGTTATTTTCTCTTTATATTCATGTTTTGAAGCTTGGTATAGGACTAAATCTTACATCCCCTACATGTATGCATAGTCTTGTCCTTTCGATTATTAGGCTTGGTCATATGTTGTGAAGTGATAACCATAGTGGACTTTTGTAGAGCACCCCAAAATTAAATATACCTGGAAGTGTTTGTGATACTTAAATTTCATGTGTATTATGTTGGAAATATTGCTTTTATTGATGTCAAATACATGGGAAGACTACTTATGTCCAAGATAAATATTGGAAAATAAATATTATTGAAATGATTATTTTTGGACTTTTGATGTCCCAATTGGATACCCTATCTTTGAAATATTGTTTACTTCAATTACCTAGCTAAAATGGAATCATAAGATATATGGTTTCAAAGCTTAGTTTGAGTCCTTTACAATAATATATGGCTCTCCCTCCAATTCCATAGGAATGAGGAGATATGAAATATTTTTTCAAGATGACCCAACCAAAGTACAAGGAAGTCTCATTTGGATACCTTGTTTTTGAAAGAACTTATACTCTAATTACCTAGATAAAATGGGAGCATATGATATATGGTTGGAAATCATATTCCTAAAACTTTCCAATAGAATATGGAACTCCATCGCATTCCATAGGAATGAGGATTTATTCAATATTTTGTCAAGATGACTCAATGAAAGCATAAGCAGGTCGACCAAACTAGTTTTACAAGTCATCCCTGTAAGTGAACATAAAAAATATATAATAAAGAGATATGAGTTAATTTTAATATAAATTCATCTAAGATAATATCGAATCTCATAATAGGTTTTGAGGACTAATTTTTGGGGTGATTCTTGGAGTCTAATCATGGAAGAAAAAATGCGATTTATTAGGTGAATGAGACATATGAGTATTTTCGCTATAACTTTTCTTCTCGGATGTTTTAAAATGTGAAACTTGGAGGATATAGATAGAATATCTTCATGTACTTGTGGTTCAAATTTTATGCCTTTATTCTATTTGCAACATGATTCTTGTTAGTTTGGCATTTATGTCAACAACTCACCATGTTTGTGCATGATGATTAAATGGTTGCAGAGGATGTTGTGCAAATCCTTGCAACAATGATTTGATGCTTTAGAGGAGTTGCAGGAGGTTGTAGAGGTGTTCGGAACATTAGAGTCTTATGATGATTTATTGATGGTTGCAGAGGTGTTTGGAACATTGGAGTCTTATGATGATTTATTGATGGTTGCGTAGGAGTTTCATAAGGTTGGACAGGCTCTGGAGATGCCTAGTGAGGTGATGTAGTAGTTTGGCAAAGTTTTGGGTAGAGGACATAAGATTTTCTTCAAATTTGACTATTGAGATAGTTATGCACCATACGATTGTACTATATCTTCTTTGGGTTTCTGATATTGTACCCGTGGTAATCTTATCTAGGATCTAAGCTTATCCCTATGAAAATTCCTGTAGGTGAAGAAAATTAAAAACCAAGGGAAAATCCATCAAATTGGCCAAGGTAATGATGTGATCAAAGGAGTTTTAACGTTTATATAATTCGGTCAATATTTTCATCTACGTAATCCATTAATGTTCCTATGGTAATCAAAAGTCAAGGAAACTATAAATGTCCAAGGATATCGATCAGTTTTGTGTGCATTTCGTGAAGATCCATTAGCTCTAGCACTAATATTACACACAATTGCTTTTTGAATTTTGGTTATCTTGTTATGAAACAAGTGTGAGGAAGTGTGATTGTTGATTCTCCATAGTCCAGATGAAGGTTTGATCTAAATGTTTAGTTTAATTAAGTGCATCGGTGCATAAGGGATTAACTATGTAGGATATTGGCACATATTTTGATAAGTTATAGCTTTGGATAAACTAGATAACAATCCCTATCAGACTATTCATACATTTGGTTTTGTTGTTATGTATTTCTTTAGATATGTGTAATTTCGAGAGGTTACTTAAACCTATGGGTGCCTATAATGTTCAGTATGATTTTAGGAATAAAAACATCAGATCCATTCGAGGGTTGAGACCTTTACTCACTATATGCAATGATATATTTGGTTGTACACAAAAATATTAAATTATATGCATAATTAATGATATTTTCCACCTTTTTTCATATGTCGCAAGGTTATTTTTTTTGTAGGAATATATCTTGGTAACTCACTGTCTTATACGCACCATATAGTAGTCATAGATCTATTCCATTGGAGTTGAAGTATTAGTTTGGGATAAATGTATAGATGTTTATGACATAGTCTTGTTGACCTTTTATGGTAACTTGATTCGATAGAGGTATGATAGAGTCTATTGCAGTAGTTGAAATCTATTAATAAGCAGAGAAGAGATCAACGTCTTTCTCACCAAGGGAAAAGTATTTTTGTATGACATAGTTTTGTGTTCAAATATTGTTATGTGCACCTTGTTCATCAAAGTAAAATCATAAATGTTATATTATATATTTTTTGTCGTGCTAGTATGAATTCAATGAGATTGTAATCATGTTTCTCTCAGCTTGTAACATCTTGTACATTAATGTCCTTTTGATTAATGAACAAGTTGTTGTAGGGATATGTATGGTTTCATGAAGTAGAGGTCAAGTGGCATCCTTGTTTATATCCACATATAGCAAGGGATTGTGGTCTACTGTGTAAATGAGAGAGAACATGGATGGACATAGTACTACTAACAATGTTTATATGGTAGGGACATATATATCTTGGTGTAGCTACCATTGTTTTGACTTGTGATGATATTGTTAAGTTGTTTCAATGAGTATGAGTTGGCTGCTAAGGTTACATGAGGTTGAACATCAGTGAGAGGACCTTATGATGTATTGATGTTTCCATTTGTTGGTTTGTATATGGACAAAGGAATAATGACTAACAATGAGTTTTGCAAGGATAACATGGTCATAGTTTATGGTTTGAAAAGTGTAAAGGCCACTAACATGTATAACCTTGTAAGATGCTCACATACTAGAGTTTTTTCATTACTAAGATGGTATGGATGTCATTGATATGATGATGAGAGAGGTTGTTGTTGGTTATTAATGTTGATGTATTTCCAAGTCTTGATTGATGCTTGCTAGGGTTGTGGATATTCATGAAGACAAAACTTATGGAGTTACAATAATGTATTTTAACTGTTATGTTGTTGTTACTTTTTTTATAGGGCTTTATAGTTTTTCCTTGGTTGAAGTGATGATGCTATCTATGATTTAATGGTGCTATGACTTAGCAGTTTGTAGGGTCTACTATTGTTATTAATTGCATATTTAGTACCTTTCTTGCACCAATCAAAGTCAGATTTTGGATTGAGGGTTAATTTATGTTTGTATCATGAATGTTTGTGCCTATAAGTTTTATTTATGAGTCAATTAAAAGTGTTGGCTAGAGTGATAAAAGGTCAAGTCAACATAATGAAACTATTGACTACCTTTGATCGCTAGATGGGCTAAGTCATGTATGAATTAATGCTACTAATTGTCATAATTTTGCTACTTTTATGCGAATGTATTGTCATTGTGATCTTGTTGGATTTGATTAGGGTTTGGCATTGATGTCTTGGCTAAAGAGGGAAGGATTTTGTGATTACATATTGTTGATGGTTCATGGATATTTATCTTGCAATGGCCTTGAGTATGCATTGTGTGAGAAGTGACTTTGATTTGATATTGTAGAGAGAGTTTTGTTGTAAGTTGTGCAAAGGAGATTGTATGGTCAT